>JAJHJA010000827.1:600000-1016664 GCA_021202915.1 Heliconius himera
AGTGTCTTAACATTAAGTAACTAAGTTCCCTCAGTCTGCTTTGCTATGTATGGGCTACAGTGTCAGGCTACAGAAAAAATACAGAATAAATAAAAAAAACATCGATACTTTCAACTATTCCAAAATATTTAACTCCTTGTAGCTTAAGATTTGACGGATGAATGTGAAAGTGCGACATGTAGCTCGCTAAATTGGCCCCGAATATTTGCATGTTTAACGAGAACTTCTAAGTGTAAATCATGCTTTATTGTATGACATAATACATGTTGATTTTGGGTTTAATCTTTGTATCAAATTGTGTTAGAGATTAATTTGAAATATTTAGTTTTATTTATACTGACTGGTTGTATAATAAGTTGGTTGGTTGGACAGTTTAAAAGGATAATCCAACCCTTCCCGCTGTATCTCGCACATAGCAGGGTGGGCAGAGGCAACCAAGTTCATGGAGGCAATGCGTTTTGAGTGCCGGTACTTAACGCCGTGCTTATTAGAGCGAGGAAATGATGATTTTTCTTTTCCTCGAGTAGGAACCGAAGCCCACAACCTGTCGCGTTTACAGTCGCACACTTGTGGACCTGCACTACGACTGTCTTCATTATTTTATTATATTTTGTAATATTCTTAAATTTAATATTACATTGACAAAAAAACAAGCAAATAAGAAATATTTTACTTTAAAAAAATATAAATATATTAAACATGCTTATCAAACACATACGCGAAAGTTAATAGCGTACACCCCGCACATTTCAACTTGCATCAATTTAATTGTAATTACAGCGGCAACGAAGATATAACCTCTCACAGAGAGAGGCCTCTCGCATCAACTTGATAAAATGTCTGAGTAAGCAACAGAAGTTCTTATATGTGAACTTTGTCCGCAGTAAGGCGAGTGGCGCCCCAGTTCTCCATACCGCCGCCCCCGCGCACCGAGGTGATGCTCGGGGGCAATCTGACGCTCAAGTGCGTCGCCTTCGGATCGCCCATGCCCACTGTCAAGTGGAGGAAAGGTGGGGATGTACAATTTTCTTTTTTTTTTATTTTTTTTTTAATTTTACCTTCAAATTTACTTTGTAATGGAAATTCGTTGTTGTATGCTTTTTGAATGTAGCTTATTTTTTGTTGTTTAATGTTTGTATTACATATTATTTTTGTAAAATAATACGCGACGTTCGTGGGTCCGATCCCCATTCATAGGAATGAATTATTATTTATTAATATTTTTATTTCTGCGCTCTGGTACCAAGGCAAAAGCGCGGCGTTGAGTTCTGCCCCTCATTTCGCAATGACTGGAAAATTCGGCGAAGAGTGGACAACGGAGTGTCTTAACATTAAGTTCCTTCTAACTGCTATATGCCATATATAGCGTGGAGCTAAAATAAACAATATGCTACGATACGATTCCATATCAAGAGAAAAAATATATACTAACGAATTTTCATTTATACTAATAAAAAACACTTTTTCATATTAAAAATGCATCTAGGCTTAACGAAATGGCTGACACCCGAGGACAACACACCGCTGGGTCTGAACGCGCTAAAGTTAGAAGATATAAGGGAGTCCGCGAACTACACGTGCGAGGCGGCGAGCGTGCTCGGCGTTATCGAGACGACGGCCGAAGTAAAAGTACAATGTGTGTATTGTATTTCATCTTATTGAATTTCCTATCAATACTTTAGAGGTTCATTTTTATGGGAATGATTTTAGATTGTTTCTTTTCTTTTTAATACGTTTAATATTGTTATAATTCCCGACTGCTAAGGAAGGGTTATGTTTTTCGCGCGTATCTTGTATGTATGTAATATTCTTTATTACCT
Organism: Heliconius himera; assembly: GCA_021202915.1. Taxonomy (NCBI): domain Eukaryota; kingdom Metazoa; phylum Arthropoda; class Insecta; order Lepidoptera; family Nymphalidae; genus Heliconius; species Heliconius himera. The sequence goes on from JAJHJA010000827.1 coordinate 601,821, forward strand.
CATATCTCCACAACCTCTGAACGGATGTACACAATTGAGGTATCGTTAGATTCGTATTAGCAGCCCAAGTGTTCTTAGATAGGTGACGTTAAAAAAAACAATCATGGCACCTGTGGGATCCCATTGGACTTAGTGAAATAAAAAAAAAATCGTTTCGAATACCACAATATGGGTATCAAATTCAAGAGCTTAATACGAGAATTTCAAAAATTATGTATATTAGGTATTTCATGGTTATCATTACTTTAATAAATCCTAACAAAAACTGAACGACTGTTAATTCTAATAAACTATTGGGCTTGTTTATTTTCTTTTTAGCTTTATGCAGTCGGGGTTTTTGTTTTTACAAATATTTTTTTATATACTTTGATCTGTTTTTTATATGCTTTGAAACAATTAAGGAAATAAATAGTAACTGGTGCTTTCAACGGAATATCGCCAATAAGATCAAAACAAGGCGATTCGTCTCTTAAACTTTATATTAAAATAATTCCTTTTACTATAATACATTCTAAGAACAAAGAAAATTTAGCATTATAGCGTCTATCGCTTTGTGTCTCAATAAAATGTGAAGCCCTAATTTCTATTTATTGTTTATTAACATTTTATCGAATCCTGATTATTGCCCGCAGCATTGTTGACGTTTTCTCTTTGTTTTATTACAGACTTGTACGCCGCAATTTGTCTATGTAAACAAAATGTAGAACACTCTGTTTTAGGTTATTAAATTATATTTAAATTTATTGGATTTTAGTTATGGTTTTGACTCCCAATAGGAGGAATTGATTATCTTGCCCCGTTCTGGTGAGCGAAAAGTGCGACGGTGAATTCCGCTATTTAATAATTGGGAAACTCAATGTGGTTTGTATAACATTAACACTAGGTTCCCATGTTCCCTCTTCCTACTCATAGTAAAGGTAAAAACAAGTCGTGTCTCGAATTCAGGTGGAAAGCGGAGAATATAATGTTTTACCACTAGGTTCTCTGCTCACCCTATATACATACTTAATACTGTGCGAAAGTGAAAAAAAATACTTCAACTGTTTCTTATTGAATTTTTCTATGAAAACATATTTAGATTTTAGAACTTAGGACGTAATACTTTACATATATAAGTCATTACACCAAGCAACAGTTGCTCTATTCTAATTCGAAAGGCCTCGTAGGTATTAAAGGGATTATATGACGAGGCGAATCCTATGTGAGATATTACAAAGATAATGTGATAAATGATTTTGCAAGTAAGGCGTGGTTATGATATTGAAGTCTTTGCAGTTTAGGGTTACAAGTTTTCTTTACATTTTCAGACTTTTTCAGACATGTGTAAGATGGAATCTAGTGTCAATCAATTCTTCTCTTACAGGCAATTTGGAAATATAGTGATAGACTTGCTTGAACTTTTTAGGGTAACCCGGAGACGACGGGAAGTACGATGGACAGTTGATTTTATTATTTAATTCGCAGCAAATAAGACAGATAAGAAATTTTAAACAAAGGCTTAGTGACGCGTTAGAAGTGAAACTAACTGGCTTAGAAGTTAAATTGAATCTTGTAGCATGGTTAGGATGTGTCTAATTGAATGTAATGGTTGTGGGTTTGATGTTACTTAGGAGAATATTTATTTTTATAATAATTTCGCTTTATCGAATTTTGGTAAAGAGTACAAAATTGTAAACAAAATTTCAAGCGAACGACTATAAACACTACGATTGTAGGTTCGATTTCCTCTCGATTACTTCGGTCGTCAAACAAGGCAAGGTCTCCCTCCCTCTCTCTCTCTCTCAAATCTGAGAATGTCGCATTTAGAAGGGTAGGCAAAAGGAACGCATTGTCAAAACAGTCCGTTCCCTACTTTCCCCAATTAGAAATATAACGTGTCAAGTGGCGGAACTCAGCGCCGCGTTTTGTCTTGTAAGAACAGAGCAATAAAAATATTTAATTCCCCACAAGAGTAGGGATCAAACCTACAACCATCGCATTTACATGACACCTAACTATTTCTAGACTACTAGTTATAAATTCTTAACACAAGGTTCTATGATCTTTAATGAAATAAATTAACGCTCCTTCTAACAGTTGAGTGGCGGAGCTTAGTTAGAAGTGGTCTGCTAGCTCTACGTAGGAATTTACTAGTGCGCTCTACCTTATGCTCACATAAAATAATTTTTATTTTAGTTTTCTTATTAAATTTTACATAAAATTCTTATTGTCAAATGAGTTTATACTAGTTTAGTGATATTTATTTATTAGAGGCTTAATTTACCCCTTGTATTAAACATTACAAACTTTGAAATATCTTATCGAAACCGTCTTTTTTAAGCAGTTTTTATTTATTTGTATTATGCAGTTGTTATATATTTTTTTGTACATAAAACTTCCAAAAAAAAGCATTTCCGAGATGTTTGTTTATACGTGTTTTATACTGGATATTCTCCAATAGTATAGATATACACGAGCACCAGTGGCTACATCACAATCTAATCGCGCTCGGATTTGTTCAAATCAATTTGATGAATTGGGCCAAGTTGGAGACATCCATTATGAGTTAGTGCTATAATTCATAATTGAAAGGGCCCCCGGAGTTGCGCGAAGCCCCGGAGACAAACGAATGTCAGCTTGATTAATGATTAATTATTATTGTTGTTCTGCCCATTTTGCCCATTTTCTCAATATAATTCGGAAAAGATTAAACGTTTCGGCTTGAGGCTGGGCTTCTAGTTTTAAGCTTTTTGGATATACTTTTGGCTGTGTTTATTATAATGTAACAACTTGTTCGCGTTTAACTAAACACAATATTAATTATTTATCAGTTTTAGGTCCGACGGCACGTCATAATTGACGAAAGCTCAATTTTGATATACAAAACACGAATACAGTCCATTAGGGCGAGAGATTAGTATTTATAATTTTCATTATTTATGGAGGTCCGTCGTGGCGCAGGGGCACAAGGTGTAACTGTCAACGCGACTGGTTGTAGGTTTGATTCCCACTTAAAGATATGAAATATTTATTTACATGTTGATTTATTTTTTTTTGCTTTGGTATTAAGGGAAAACGCGGCGTTGAGTTCACACGCAATGCCTCCAAAATTTGGCGGAAAGTGGGGAACGTAGTGTCTTAACACTATGTTCCTTATGCTATGTGCGGGAAGCGTGAAGCTGATTTGATTTTAATTTAATTACATTGTTAATGGATGCGGTGTAACATTTTTTATTGTACTAGCAACGTTTTTATTCAGCTCTGCCCGGACCGCCGAGTGAAGTGCGGGCGTCGGAGGTGACGGCGACCACAGTGAGATTAGCGTGGACATACACCGGCCCGGAGGAGCCCCAGTATTATGTCATCCAGTACAAGCCTAAATACGCGAACCAGGTTAGTGGACGTTTGTGGCAGGTTCGTGTAGTTAAAATTATACGTACGTTTATACTATTACTGTTTGTTACTTAAATTTGGTATGATGTTAGTTTTAGGCCGTCGTGGCGCAGGGGCGACTCTATCGAGACGGTTGTGGGTTAGATCCCCACTCGGGAGAATGCATTATTATTTTTTAATATTTTCAGTTTTTTCGCTTCGCCTCAATGCAAAAAAGCGGCGTTGATTTCCGCCATTTAACACGCAATGCCTCGAAAATTCGACGGAAAGTGGGGAACGGAGTGTTTTATTACTAGGTTCCCTTTGCCTACCCTGCTATATGCAAGATACAGCATGATTAAAAAAAAATATACTTTTTGTGTAAATAATACAAAAAAATATTATAATACATATTATTAGGCAAATGATATTTCTTTCCGAGAATTCTTTATTCTTTGTAATCTTTGGGTAGCGAAGCTTTCTAAAATTTTTCCCATAGCGGTTGCTAACAACAAAAGTTATAACAACCGCATCAAAATTTTGCCGTGGCGGAATTTGAACATATATCTAAGTTATATCTATATAGGTATTCCAGAAAGTTGCCTGCTAAATCGAAAAAAAAATCACTTATAAAATTGTATAATCATAAAAATAGTATTTTTATGATTATACAATTTTATAAGTGATTTTTTTTCGAATAAGTTTTTTTAAAGTTTAATGGACAAGAAAAATCACTATTTCATCACCACTAAAATAATAATATTTATACTCACAGTAATTAGAGGGAAAGAGAGAGAGAGAAATTTTACTATATAAACTCTAATCAATACTTAATACATTTTTTAAATGGCGCAGGGGCACAAAGTATGACTGTAAACGCGGCTGGTTGTGGGTTCGGTTCCCACTCGGGGGAATGTATTATTTTTATTAATATTCTAATTTCTTTGCTCTGGTATCAAGGCAAAAAAGCACGGTTTTGAGTTCCGCCACTCAACCCGTCTCGAAAATTCGGCGGAAAGTGGAGAAAGAAGTGACTTAACAATAAGATTCCTCTGACTACCCAGATAGCCCAACAGTAAATACAGGAAAAAAATTAAAATATCCAGAGATATTTAAATTATAATCCATTTGCTAATTAATTTTGAAATTTAGGCATTCAGCGAGATATCCGGTGTGATAACTCAGTACTATTCGGTGACAAACCTATCGCCGTACACCGAGTACGAGATGTACGTGATAGCCGTCAACAATATCGGCCGGGGACCGCCTTCTACACCCGCTGTCTTAACTACGGGCGAAACTGGTAAGACGAGTGGATTTTTTTTCTCTCTTTTTTATATATTTTAATCTTTTTTTTTGTTGAATCTGTAGCATGTATCTATAATTCTAATTTTTAAATATTTTCTCTATAACTTTTCAGGATTACTAATCATTGATGATATAATTGCTAGTATTAATAGTATTTGGTAGTTATTTGGCTAATATTTTTATACAGGTTTTAAATGTAAAAACATCAAATATAATATTAGTAAAATTCTTATAAAATAAATTACGTAAATTATAAGTAAAAATATTGTTCAATTTCTTATGCTAAGCAATTACCCAAAAAAGAAGAAAACAATTTTCAACGCAGCAAAAGGAAATAATTTTGATTTCAATTTACTAAATCATTTCACGACATCTATCATCTATCGCTTGGTTACATTTATTATTCGCTTGCGATTTCGACATATTTTTGGTTTTTTTTTTCGTTTCAAGTCAGTATTTAGTAAGTTTTATTTGACTCGTTTAGTTCTAAGGTTGTTTTGATATTTCCATGCGACCGTCTCGCGCGTTACAACGAACGTCGCCCGCTTTCTGTAAGTTCGCGTTTCTTATTTTATTGATGGGTTTCGCTTTTGTTTTGCACTTTTCATTTGATTTTCTATAGACTTTAGTGGTAGAGCGGCCTTTTTTTGTTTGTTTTGGTTTTGTTTTTCTATTCATGCACCATTCCCTTCTATATCGATATACCTTACAGATACACGTCTCGTCAGTTTCCGCTAGAGCACCGTGTGATGAGTGTTATATGTATACTTTTGTTTTGATTTCTTTGAACTAACATTTTTAATTTTTAACGCTTCCTTCCAGTGGATTCACTTTATGGAGGTGCTAGTAAGTAATCACTTTTTAATACAACTTTACACTTATATTAGGAACTCACTCGACATCATCTTGTGTTGAATACTTATCATATAAATATGCTTTCACATAAGAATATATTTCATAATAATTATTTAGAAAACGTATAAAATATTTCCTGATTGTGGAATAACACTTAAAATAATGTTCAAAATATTTAATAAAATAAGTTTCTCTCTTGCCAGACGATAACTCTTAGTAATTATCTTTGGGTAGCGGAAATTTATAAAAATCTGCCTACAGAGATGTTAACAACATACTCGTAAATAAATTGTAACAAGCGTATAAAAATTTCGACGTAGCTTGATGAGGACGTATGGCTTTAGTGGACAGAGCGCCGGCTTCCAGGAGGCGCGGTTTCGAGTCCCGCTGCGTTCAAATTTTTATACGTTTTCTAAATAAGTATTTTTCCTTCCTAAGTGTGGAATAACACTTTAAAAAATGTTTAAAAATATATATTTCATAATAATGTTTACTTATACTCTAAAAGTATAATCTACCTAAGTAGCTAAACCATATGTGAAATATGAAAATGGTAGATCTATTCAATCTCTTATATTGCGGTCGTCAAGCAAGCGTAATACTCTCAAGTCAGAAACAACGGCTTACGTACGAAAACTAAGATTTACATAATTTCATATAACATGTCTAGCGTCTATATACCTGTATGTTAGTCTCTACACTATAATCCATTACTAAATTATTATTTTCTTTAAAATATTATTTTTGTTACTTTATTTGTACACCATAATATATCGAATATACAGAGACATCGTGGCGCAGTTGCATAAAGTGTGACGGTAAATACGACAGGTTGTGGGTTCGATTAACATTCGAGGAAATGAAATATTTAATATTTCCATTTTCTTCGCAGGGGAAAATGAGGAACCGAGTGTCTTAACACTTGATTCTCTTTACCTCCTATCTTGCTGTCTGCGGGATACAGCGTGACGTTAAAATCAATACGTAAATAAACAAAATGCACAAATGTTTTATGGCTAAATAGCCATCTCTTAAAGCGAAAAGAAGCTGTTATACATATAATCATATAATGTGATATAAAATTTTTGCTTATAAAATAGTTAGAATATTCATATTATTGGAAGAAACTTTTCAATTCCGTGGATTCCATACAAGTACCAACTGCGTTGTACTTGCAATCCAGGTATAGGGTTATAGGGCCCCTATAAATATACCGGTGATTATTATTATTGGGGATCTTACTTGAGGAAACACTTATAATATCACCTTTATTTTTGCCAAATTTAACCTATTATTAACTATTATTTAATTATTGGGGAACGGAGTGTCTTAACACTAGGTTTCCTCTGCCTACCCCGTTGTATGCGGGATAAAGCGTGAAGCTGATTTATTTATTTAACCTATTATTAATATGAGAGGTAATATCATTTTTATATAGATAATATAAGACGAGTCGTCATAAACGCTAACATAAAATCGTCTTGATGCTATATTAATTTACGACGAAGGTCATATCCCACATTACTTACTCTTCTCTACCAATATAATGTTTTTTTTGTCACTATTGGTTAAATAAAGAAATAAACATATTTATTACGCACATGTGTGGCCACTGTGGCTCAGCGGCTTTCTGAACACGATGGTTAGGTATGGGTTCGATTGCCACTCGTGGGAAATAATTATGTTTGTTGCCGTGCTCTGGCAAAAAGATAAAAATCAGCGTTAAGTTTCGCCACTAAAATTGAACGGAAAGTGAGGAACGGAGTGTTTTAACACTAAATTTCCGCTATATACCTTGCTGTATGCAGGATTTATACACACAGATATCTCTGGCTCAAAGTCGAAATTTGGTAACGATAGTGTATAAAACCGGACACTTCTCAACTATATTACAAAATAAAAGTCTGCTAGATTTAAATATAAAACTTTTTTAATTGTGGTTTCACGTAGGTGTTTTAAGTAAAAATTTACTTAAACCTTTTAGTTCGAACACTTTAGCTATCTATGGCTACGTGCTCAGGAAGTTAATGTTGTAAAAATACGCATCGTTGCTTCTCCACCTTATTAAGTAGCTGATATATTTAACAGGATTCGCAAGAAACTTATGAATAAAAGTAATATTTTTAAGTTTAACATAAAACCGACTGGTTGTGCGTTCGATCCCCACTCGAGGAGATGAAACATTTACTTAAATTTATATTTCCATTTCTTCGCTCTGGTGTCGAGACCAAGCGCGGCGTTGAGTTCTGCCACTCAACACGGAATGCCGCCAGAATTTGGCAGAAAGTGAGGACCGGAGTGTCTTAACACTGGGTTCACTCTGCCTACCCTGCTGTGTGCGGGATACAGCGTGAAGCTGATTTATTTACATATATATATAATAAAATTGTAACTTATCATTGTGCATAGTGCTTGGTCATGTATATTTTATTATTCTTGTACAGTGATCGTGCCAATTTTTTCCAAAGGCAAAGCTCAACTTTTGCCTCGCGTATGAATTAGTATACTCGTAAACCTTCTTACCAAGAAACTTTTTGATTTTATTTCTAATATAACTTTTTGATTTTATTACTAATATAATTTCTAATGTTTTTATAAATTAATAAAATCCGCTTCACATTTTATCCTGCACACAGCAGGGTAGGCACAGAGAACCTAATGTTAAGACACTCCGTTCCGCCGAATTCTGGAGGCATTGCATGTTGAGTTGTGGAACTCAACGCCGCGCTTTGCCTTGACACCAGAGCGAAGAAACAAAAATATAAATTTAAATAAATATTTCATTTCCTCGAGTGAGGATCAAACCCACAACCAGTTGCTTTTACAGTCACACTTTACTGCCCCTGCGCCACAACTGACACCCTTATAAATTAATTAACTGTTTAATTAAACATACAATACGCCTCCTTCTTACGTAGAAGCCATCGCTTCAAATTTAGCATCGTAAAATATTAAATTTGACTTAAAATACCCGCGGTGTCACAAGACGGAAGACATAATAAAAATGGCGCCCGATGAGATGTTAATGAAAACGTCGCTACAGGCAAATAAAATGGTTCCCAACGCTTTTTTCTCGTGAATTTACTCTACGTTTCTAATAAAAGAAAGTTCTGAGCCGACCCCGAGTCCTAGTCTCAACGAGATTATAGCGTTTTAATATTACACCGCTTCCCATCTTTTATTGTAACGCTGCTAAGTATCATAAACATCGGAGATCTCCGAATGATGTCTCGTCTTCTCTCTCGCCAAGACACCATTACAAGCACTTTTTTTAAGACCTCACTTCCTTTTATATTTCATTGTTGTTTTGTTCTCCTGAACGTATTTAATTGAGACGAAACGGACCCGACTTAATTCGATATTGCCATGTTCGAGCATTATTATGATTATAATAACTGCCTTTTAAATTTCCCAGCCCAATATTGGACAAAGAGCGCTACGTAAACCGATGGTTGTTTTATTTGTGCTTCGCCCCCATTTCAATTATGGGGATAGAATTTTTATTACGTGTTTGCTTTTTATGTTGGGTAATAAATGACAAATGATGTCATAACATTTTTTAACTGACTGCGGAATAAAGAAGACATTATGGAAGTTGTTGGGTTTTGTTTTTTGAAGTATAATACGTGGAGTAATCAATCGGATGCCTTTGACGATCGGAACAATATGGTGTTTACATTGATTGCATATTGAGTAGACCTTTATGCCACATTTAATCACACGGTTCTGACATTAGCATAATCTCTTATGGAATATTAAACGGTAAAAAATACCATTTTTTTTTTATTTTTTGTTGTTAGATTAACTATTTAAATTAGAACGAACTATTTAAATAAGCGTTTCTTTCTGCATTTAGATTCCCTTTGTGAACTAAAGTAAACTTTAAAACATCAGTTGTTTAAAAATGCATGTTAATATATTCACTTTATGGTGCTCAATTTGAAGAAATAACATCATTTTATCAAACTACGATATCATTTTCGTCTTTGCCTGTATTTATATTATAAGATTTATTTTATATTACTTTAGTAAGTACATAGTGTGTCATCCGCCAACACTCACTTGTCCAATCATATTAGCCGCCTCTGTAAATGTCATATTTCTCAGTCTATTTCGATGTGATATTTACATGTTTGCGGCTTCAATGTATCTCATTAAGCCGTGTGAGCTCAGGCGAGATGTTAGCGGAAATGCCTAGATAATCGTCACCATCTTACGTAGTTAGTACGTTGAGCTACGCCTTAATGTCGCCGTATATAATTATAATATTCGATGCGTTTAGTATAACATCGTGATTGTAGTATCAGTTTGCTAACATATGGACTCGATCGATCGATCGATCTAATTAATTTTTTTTTGTTGTTTTAAAATGGACATCAGTTTCATTGCCCAATTTTTTTTTTACACTATACTGTCAAGACGATCTCAAAGATAGTTATGAAAAATTTGGTCCGCTTATACCTATTATCTTGTATGTAGTTCCAAAAAACCGGTTAAGTGCGAGTCGGACTCGCCCAACAAGGCTCCACTACCAATTTTACGATTTTAAGTCAACAGGGAGTATAATTTATAAAAGTTTAACAAACTTAAGTTTACTACAAAAATCAGTGCAAACGCCCGTTTGCACTGATTTTTGTATGAAATGAACTACAAATATAAGTTTATTTTGATTTTCTATGAAATACCTAAAAAATTTCACCATCAAATTTCATAATTGTGTGTGTATATGGACCTTTGCATGAATATTTAATATTAACTTCGGCTTCATAAATTCATAAACAATATGCAATCAATGTATGTAGGTGCATACAACACGCGATCTCAAGATAAATAATCTTGACAAACAGACAGACGGACAACAAAGTGATCCTCTAACGGTTCTGTTTTTACCTTTTTAGGTACACATTTCAATTTCAAAATATACCGTATTTGTTCACCCCTTTATAATATCATATAATATGTTTTGGCTTTCAAACAAGTCCATAATATATTCTAAATAAGTAATCAAAACTAATTTTATTGTATAGTAAATTTACATGTAGTAGGTAGAACTAGTATGAAATAAAGTCATGAAACTCTAGACATAACATATTGTTATATTTATATACACGCAGCGCCGCCATGTTATAAATTAACCTTCATTCGATTGTTATAATAAATAACAAGCCAACTTTAGTAATTATGCTAACAATGCGAGGCTTTAAACTTCAAATACATGGTCTCCTATAATTTAACCGTCGTCAAATTAAATTTTCCAGCACAACAAAAAGCTGTATTAATTTATATTTCAGTTCGTATAGTAGTAGTTTTATTGTATTTATTTTATATTCGTAATGTGTCTTGATTTAACATATGTCCACTTCAATTAGAAGCTGATGTGTTTGTAGATGGCCATGACTGACGAGATTGTTATTTTACCATCTACGACTGGCTTCTCGGGCTTTCCGAAGCATTATCAAATGCAAATATAGGATAGCTCATTTGACAATTAGTTGACTAAGTAACACACAGACCGATTATGTATGTAAAGGTTTCTTCGACATTCTAAATTTCCAATGTAGAGGGAACTTAAAGAAAATAAAAGCCAAACTACAATGAAAAAAATTGCAAAAGTGACCAGATTTAATATTTTTTTCATCTAAAAAAAATCTAATTGAATCCATAAATAAGTAATATCTTCGCGGTGTGTTTGAGTTTTTCAGAATAACTAGAGAAAGCGCAATATTCCGATATGACTAAAATGATCAGCAATACAAACAAGGTGAAAAAAATAAATAAAATTGAAGATTTTATTCCATAAACACACCAATATTACATAATACACCAATTCTAAAAGATAAAATTTAGATTAAAATAGTGTTTACTAAACTTAAATTCCTTTCAATGATCGCGAACAATGAATTGGACGTGTCTTAAGACATTTACATTGGACATTTTGAGGAACATCCATTCTGTTCTACACACAGTCACGAGCAAACCTCCTGGTAAGGCAAACTTTAATGCCTTAATCCTTGGTTTAGTCTCCAGGAGTATAAACACTAGACCATCTCTGCTCTGAGTTTACAGGGATTCCTAACCATATTTGTATAGATTCTTGTAAACATGGCGTTTTCATTGGATGTGTGTTGTTTATGTTTTCATTGTTTACAAATGTTACAAAGTAAATAAAGAGATTATAGTAAAATTTGAGACCGGTCATGGCACAGAGGCACAAAGAGTGACTGTAAACACGACTGATTGTGGGTCCGATTAAATATAGAAAAAAATAAATTTATATTTCCATTACTTCGCTCTGGTGTCGAGGCAAAGCGCGGCGTTGAGTTCGGCCGCTTAGCACGCAATGCCTCCAGAATTCGGCGGAAAGTGGGGATAGGAGTGTCTTAACACTAGGTTCCCTCTGCTTACAACGCTATGTGCAGGATACAGCGTAAAATTGATTTAATTTAATTTTAATTTAGTAATAAATCACTCGGTTACATTTAATATTGTAATAGAAATTTAAAATAAAGTAGAATTGGTTTGTTCTCTGGTTTCCGAGAAAAACATCTTTTCACTGTTAGTTTACTGTTACAAAAGATACGAGCGTTTATTTTTATTTTATTTTTTTTGCGTATCGTGTGAAACTCGCCGTCTCATCAAAACTTATACTTCCGTTACCCTAGAGTTGTGTTTTAATAAGAATTAAATAAAAGAACATCGGGAAATGGGCAATACATAGGTATCTCACAGAAAAAACTATTAGACACTTATATTCGTAGTCATTTCATACATAATGTACCTACTTTAACTTAGTACGTCAACTTTTTAAAGTTATACTTCTCGTTAATCTACAATCATGAGATTTATAGGGAACTCTTATCGGACTCGTACTTGACCGGTTTTTTGTGGTATCACCTCTTCGAAGCAATCCATAAAAGTTGAATAAAACCACTCTCCGACCAAAATTATTTGCTAAATATTAGCTATTCAGCTATTCGATTTGCACCGAATATACGTTGCAAACCTACTTTTAAGTATTAAACTACACAGTATATAATTTAACATATTATCGTTTAAAATATCCTAAGAAATATGAAGACCTGAAGTCAGCGCGAGTCTCTATTAACTACACTTTAAAATGTTCTACGAAATATAAAAATCTTATTAAAATGTGAATATAGTGTTCATTTCATATTTTATTTTGCATTGTAAATATACATTATGAAAATTCCGACACAGCGGGAACGAAAGCTGCAACCTCTTGGGTGTTGCGCCGTCGAAGCCAATTAGGCTATATGTAATATTTTCAACTTTTGCAAATTTTATTTTAGTCGTAAATTTTAAAATTGTATATTTGAATTTTTGTTTAATAAAGTTTTATAGTTTATTTTTTATTGAGCTATGGTTACTTAGAAAGAAATATACGAGCTTTGAAAAATTGTTCCACAGCTGCAATAACAGTTCGATTCTTCGGTTTTGGTACATATTGTGGTTGTTCTTTTTTAATTTCCTTAGGCACAGGTTTACAGTTTGAGGTGTATTTCACATCGTGTTACGTGACAATAACACTACAAAGCACTTTTTTAAATTATACGTCAAAAATTTATAATTAGATTTAAACAAAGAACAGAAAACAGAGAGAAAGAGAGAATACATTGAAACGTAAAGTTTTTATAAGTAATCATTTTTTTAATAGAACCTGGTTCAGCGCCTCGTAACGTCCAAGTTCGTCCGCTGAGCTCAAGCACTATGGTCATACAATGGGATGAGCCTGAAACACCAAATGGTCAAGTAACTGTAAGTCATATATACGTACAATAATTACTTTTGTGGCTATTTGAAATATATCATGAGTATTTTGTATGACAATTTAAATTCCCTAGTTTTGTCCCTTATTTCTGGTAAATATTTCATTAATTTATAACAAAGATTATCCTTTAATTTTATTAATACTTATTTAAATTACTGTATTTTATATTTTCTTTTTTTATAACGTTACTTTTGTCAGTACTTACTTTGAGTCCAGTCGTGGCGCAGGGACACAAAGTGTGACTCTAAAACCTACTGGTTGTGGGTTCGATCCCCACTCGAGAAGATGAAATATTTGCTTAAATTTATATTTCCATTTCTTCGCTCTGGTGCCTACCCTGCTGTGTGCGGAATACAGCGTGAAACTGATTTACTTATTTATTTGTTGCTTTTGTTTCAGGGATACAAAATTTACTACACTTCAGATCCATCGCAACCGTTACAGTCTTGGCATTCCCAGATGGTGAGATATTAGCGATTGAGCTATATAAATTTTATAAATACTTGTGTGTTGAAGAAAACTCTTTTTAATATTTCTGAAAAAATAATATCAATTTCTATTTAGCAAAAACTATATAAAATTACCTCACAGTAATGCTAATAATATTGTAAGAATATTCAAGGCCATCGTAACGCAGGGGTAGAAACGTGCGACTGTGAAACGAGCTGGTTGTGAGTTTGAATTACATTACATAACATTAGTGTGTAATATTTAATATTTTCCTTTTCTTGCTCTGGTAACGATGCATAATGCGGCGTTGAGTTTTGCCACTCAACACGCTGTCTGAATTCCTGTTAAATCCGGGGAAATTAGGAAACGGAAAGGGGCAAAGGCACACTAGGTTTCCAGTTTCTGTCTGCCGTCCATGCTATATGCGGGATAGAGCGTGAAGCTACATAAAAAAGAATTATCGCGATCGCTTGGGCAGTTTCCAAAAGGCGATTCGAGTCCCGTCTACGTAATTTTATTTATATAAATATCACAACTTTATATTCAAACTGTCCTTAAATAGTATTTAATAAAATATTTTTTCCCGAACAGATGGACAACAACCATCTAACAACGATCAGTGAGCTGACGCCGCACACCGTGTACACGATACGCGTGCGAGCGTACACGTCGGTCGGTCCCGGCCCCATATCTGCACCCGTTCAAGTTAAAACACAGCAAGGTAAGGAAAAATACACTTTATTCTTTATGTTTTTTATTTATTTTTAAGTATTTTTTTATTTACCAGACTTACTTCTTATATTTCGAAGTAGTTTACTTTAATTTAGTTTAAACGATATAGCGGGTTGAGCGGTGTAATTCAACGCTGGTTTGTTCTACCAAATAATTATTTGGTATTTTCCTTGAAAATTGAATTATTTAAATATAGGATTTATTTATGACGTCTTCTGTTTTTACTAGCTACCAGATAGAACCTAGTCTTAAGTTGTCTGTAGTCTTAATTGGATGGTTGGATGGAACTCAACGTTGTGTTTTACCATACTAAATCACTATTTGGTGCTTTCCTCGAATCTTAGGCAATTTTATTATGATAAACACAATATAGGAGGACACGATTTTGTGCGCATATATACGGCAAAGGCATATCAACTAGGGTGCATTTCCATTTTTGAAAAGTTTATTATTTATTATTAACGTATACTTCTGCGGTACGTATGCAAGATTAAAATTGAGATAAATTGTAATTTTATAGGTAGGCACCTATATGTATCAAAAATATAAGAAAATTGATCAAAAATAAATAAGTTTAGTTCAGTATTGTGATGTCCGTATTAAAAACTCGTACAATCCAATAAATTAATTAAACCTTAAAATAATAGCACTACAAAATAAGAACAAACAATTCAACTCAATATAATAAACAACATCAAAATTAATTTAACACAAGTAAATATAGGTACTGTCATAATGCCTTTCTGTTATAATAGCTAATTAAAATAAATACACAATGCACCAGGCACTATGGACCCGCGCGATATTTGGGTCAAGTATAATATATGCCTGTACGACCGCAACACGGTTAATTACTGTCGTCGTTTGACATATAATTTGACGTTTCATATGTTTGTTTGTGTTCAAAGTGATATAATAATGGATGAATTATTTTGTTCGCTTCTTAGTTGTTGCTTGGACAAAACGCGGCGTTTAATTACGCCGCCTAACGCGACATGTATTGAAATTTGATCGGTACGTGGCGATCGGGAGTGTTTTAACGCTAGATTCCTACTTTTTTGGTGGTTCTTAGACTGATACGGTAGCCGAAATGCTGCAATTTATTTAACAGTGTAATATCATTATTAAATAAATGTTATTTGTTAAAAAAATAATAGAAATAATTTTGAAAGAATAAAAACCTTATAATTTAATTTGTGTAAAAAAGACCAAAACAAAACATATAATATGCACAAAATGCAATGATGTCGATTTCAACGCTAATTCACTATTGCTCTTAGACAATCTTAGACTTACGAAGTGGATGGAATCTTGAATTTTACGTAGGTACATCACTTATTAAAAAGTAGACATCGTAACACATTAGTACTGTGAACGCGATGGTTGTGGATTCGATCGCCATGAATTTGAAGTATCTACATTATTTCTATTCTAATCTAGCTTCACGCTGTATCCCTAGTGGGGTAGTCGGAGAGAACGGAGCGCCAAACGCTACGGTCTCTGCATACCTCTTTCGCCTCGTTCCCTGTCATCAACCTCTTTATATATGCCCTTTCGTCTAAATTTATTTTCCATTTGAAATAACATATCAAATAATGTAGGTACTTCAAATACTTTTTCTTTAAGACACCGTTGTGTGTGACGATTTTTACGACACTTTACAGTTTTCTTTGATTATTGTAATGTATTATGTTAAATTTAAATTTTAAAACATTTTTAATATTTTATTATTACTAATAAAAAAATACAACCGCTAACCGTTTTGAAAATGCCTTACAGTTCAAAATTTACGATACTGTACCTACCTAATATAACCAATGAGACTGATATTGTACCTAATATAACCAATGAGACAATCGTCACAATATAATATATTAACTATCGGTTGCACCGATCGAACTAACCTCAAGCCCGAGATGTTAATACCTAAGCTAAGATGCACCTAGGCTTGCATACGACTAACTGCATTAGTAGGACATATGTAAACAGGTGTCTCTTAGTGTATCGCCGTCTCATCAATGAAGCCGAGGTACCGTTAATCCTGTAACCAGCGGCAATACGCCTTTCCAATATCCTTTTAAATACATGTAATTGTAGTCGTTCTTAAATTATTCGCCACAACAAGAACGTGTATCATTGTTATAAATCAAAATTAATAGAGCATTAAATGCATCAGACAATATATATAAATTATATTATTAGACAATAATAAAATCTCACACTTTGTGCACAAAGTGTGACTGTAAAACCGACTGGTTGTGGTTCAAACCCCACTCGAGGAGATGAAATATTTACTTAAATTTATATTTCCATATTTTTGCTCTGGTGTCGAGGCAAAGCGCGGCGTTGAGTCCTGCCACTCAACACGCAATGCCTCCAGAATTCGGCAGAAAGTGGGGAACGGAGAGTCTTAACACTAGGTTCCCTCTGTCTATCCTGCTGTGTGCGGGATACAGCGTGAAGCTGATTATATTATATAATATTATAAAATTTAGATTTTTTTAGTTGAATGCGCTATTGTTTTTTGAGTATTGGCCCATTTATTGAGTAAAGCTATAGATAATATTACATTACGTTAATAGTTTCAATGTAACCCACTGTATCTAAGGTCAGAGTTACCTACGGCACTTAGAATGTGTCATATACAATCCTGCCCGGCCCGCAGCTGCAGATAAAAACTAGATAGAGCACGAATAGCGCTTTCTTGAAATGACATACATTAATTAGCTCCTTTAACCCGCAAATATGATATTCTATGTTTAAAAATATTTTCGCCAATAAACAAAAAGTGTATTAATATCCCAATATTGTATTAATAAAAAAAATAATTAACTATTATGGTTATTTATAATATGGAGTTTTAAAATTACAGGAGTTATTATGATTTTTTTTAAACATTGAATTTTAAAATTACAGGAACTAATAAAAATACAAAATCTTATGTCAATTCCTTTGTCACCAGGTGTACCGTCACAACCGTCAAACTTAGTGGCAGTAGAAGCTGGAGAGACCTCAGTCACCCTCTCATGGAGGAGGCCCACGCACGCCGGCGACAACATCGTCTCATACGAACTGTACTGGAACGACACCTACGCTAAACAACATCACAGAAAGTAAGACTTGATAATCTTTATATGTATTTGTTTCATTACTTTTGTTTAATGTTTACTATTAAGGCATCATACTGTTTAATTGATACAAAATGTTGTAAAATTTTTGCATTGTCTTGACTTTTAACAATAATAAACATAAAAAGTACAGTCGAATTGATAACCTTCTATTTTTACAGAAAGCGGTGAAAATAAAAACATTTTTCATATTAACAAAACCCTTTTCGTTTACTTCAATACCTTCATACCTATCTGATTGAAATTTATAATCACATCTAGACGCATACCAATAACGGAGACGTACACGTTAAACGGCCTGTACCCGAACACGCTGTACTACATCTGGCTAGCGGCTCGTTCCCAGCGCGGTGAAGGCGCCACCACGCCGCCTATTGCAGTTCGAACTAAACAATATGGTATGTTACGAGGTCGTAAGGAGTGGTGGAGCTATGTGTGGCCTTGTGAGAGTGGAGAAATTAGGAGAGATTTTATCAATGTCTAATGTTTATTTAGTAGATATAATTGTCCGCACCAACATCCAATTTAATCGGTATTAGACGCAATAAAATCCACTCCTGATTAAAGTTGACGTAAGAAAGTATTGTGTGAACGTGTGGGTTTTCCAGGTAATTCGTAATGTAATATTTCACATAAAAGCACCTGCTCGGCACGCCGCCAGTAATACTCAGCACAAGCACCAAGTTTTATATCACAATAATATGTGTTTTGTAATTGTAAATTGGACGATCGGTAACGTGTACGCATTCACTTAAACATTTATGCGTACGCCGTACCGAGGCGTACTAGTAGCTTTATGTCGTTCGTATGTTTTATATCCGAGGCGTCGCCTCCGCATACGTTTCGTTTTAACTATTTACACAACGACACGAACAACATTCAAACATTATGGACGATTTATCCGCACGTATAAAAGAATACGAATGGGAACGCGCACATGTCGTTCGTGTCGTAATACACCTTAATGATCGCAATTTTCTTCCGACAGGAGTAACAGTATCAGACGTAGAGATACATATGTGGGCGAGCGGATTCTACATAGAAAATTTGTGCATGCTTTAATATTATTTTGACGATTCTCGTCGTTTAATTTTGTATTTGTTTATTTTTTTGTGTTTTAATTTGAGAGCACCGTTATTTTCGTTGACCAACCGGCATTCAGTGATTGCGTCGCTAGGGTCGGTAGGGTCGTTTGTTCACCATGAGCCTGCGCAGTGCCCGGCGCGCCGCCCATGAACGTGTCGGCGACGGCCGTGTCGCCGACGGCCGTGCGCGTGGCGTGGGCGCCGCCGCCGGCCGAGCAGGCGGGCGGCCGCATCGCCTACTACAAGCTGCTGTGCGTGGAGGCGGGCCGCGGCGACTCGGAGGCCACCGTGGTGCGCCTCAACCAGACCAGCTTCGTGCTGGACGAGCTGCGGCGCTGGACCGAGTACCGCGTGTGGGTGCTGGCCGGCACCAGCGTGGGCGACGGGCCCGCCTCCTACCCCGTCACCGTGCGCACCCACGAAGACGGTACGTGTCCACGCTGCACACATGTGTTCCCCACGTAATCGCTCAATTTTATTCACAGTTTATCATTTATGTAATACAATTGATAAATGAAACGTGAGCTTTCCATTTGAACCTTATTGCGAGACTAAGAGCATATTAATATTGAAACAAATATTTTAAACATAAATTAAACCATTGCTATATAAAATTGAGTTATTATCGATTAACGAGAATATAATAATTTTTACATTGAACTGTCAGAGGATCGATGTTTGCGGAACGTTGAGAACTTATCGGTGCGGAACAGCTACAGCGACGCCGATCCGCTGACAGTTCTTTTATTATTGACATTAATACCATGAAATATTTCTCATTTTAATGAATCAATTGTTATGTTAAGGTGACCACTGTGGAGGGTAAAGGGTATTTTGTAAAATCATCCATATCAGTGTTTGATACACTATTCAATTTACTGAATTGTACACTCAATATTGGATAATTTTATGATTTGATTTTATTGGTTCAACGCCGGCAGAATGGATATAATTTAGCTCGCTTAATGAATTTACCTAAATAATTGTAAGCAATTTTGCACCTCAAAATAGTCGCAAATTATCTCCATTCCGCCGTAATAATCTTGATATGCAAATGTTTGTTCACTCTGAATTGGTGGTGGGACCCTTTTAATAAATGACAGTACCGCAAATAAATAAGACCGTATCTAAATTTCTGAATAGATGCTAATACCAACGTTACTAATATCATTTTTTCTTTTGTTTCTTCCTCATGAGCATATAGCAGGACTAATCAAGGAGGTTAATTCTCGTAACCAACTTTTAATATGCTTGCCGATGATTTTTAATGTATTATATTATAATATAATTATATATCATATATCAGTCATTTGGTTCACTGTATAATTACGTTTTAAGCGGAATATAATATATTTCCACTCACTTGTCACATGTAATGATTTTTATTTGATGACGCGTCGTCTTGATACGTTATTTACTGCTAAAGATGGCACTCACTGAAATGCAAAGTTATATTGCACCTGGTATTGTGTCGACGGCACCGTTATATATAATTTTAACGCACAGTTGTTAAGTATTTAGCAATATACACAATTTTGCATGCTTTCTTTGACGACACAGCACTATTTTCAGTTAATTTCACTGGGCACCTGATAGGTTTCTTGCGGAGCACAGTGTTAATTGAATACATTTATTAGAATCTAATATAAACAAAACATTGTGTGAAGCAAGTATAGCACTTTTAGGAGCACTCAGCACCACTAGCGACGACACAAGGTGAGAGAGCGAGTGCGTGGCATTCAAGAAATGACCATCAAAATGAGAAGAACTACAAGTATTGCAATGTAGAAGCCGTTACATTTCAAAATGTATATTTTAAGTAAAATCGTATTTTAAATAATAATACTCTTGGTTGTATTTAGGCAACTAAGCACTCGGGCTAATTTAAAATTTTCCAATATTTTTTGCATAATTTCTCTAACTATAAGGCTTCTACATTGGAACATAATAATCTGTTTTGCTCTATAAACCTGGTCATTCAGCCCAACACGCACCACGGCCCGAGCGCCGCATTTGAATACCAATACCGTCCCACACGACACGCGCGCATGCTACTATACTACTCACAACTATTCTATACTCAATACTGTCTGACTTTACTATTAGCGGGAAAAAGCGGATAAAACTGACTTTGATCCTGAGGATCTTCATTAGTTTGAACAACTTGGTCACACCCAAACGCATCCAAAGGATCAGTTCCGCAAGTACGCATATAATCCCAACTGCTCCGCTCAGTCTAGACTACTCTATTGCGCGCTATTTCTACTTTCCCTCTATCTATCTGTCTATTTCACTTACTGTTACGCTACAACTTCTCGCCAGTAGACGTTTCTCTCTTCCTCTATCTTCTGTATACTCTATCAAACTATCGTCGTGCATGCACACTAGAATATATTGTGACATACATAATACGCCTAACGTACGCTATTGCCGTTGTCGAGGAATGAACGGAAGGGAACGCTACGATACAGTTCGGCTAGAGATACATAGATTAATCTCTAATTTTATACTGAACAGTTGTAGAAGATATACAGCCAGGACAATGACACTGACACCTTCACAGACATCACTGTGGATAGCAACACAAGGTACAATGGACACACACAGAAGCGGGTGGCGCTCTATGAAACAAGACTACACTGATGAAGCACACATACACAGATCGGCGCCGTCGCCTTAATCAATACATGTGCGTGTGAGTGAACTGGCGCAAAGGGACTCTAATAAATGGTCTAAAGTGCTTCATCTTAATTTGTTCACTATGATAACAATCAAAATAATTCATATCTCTTGAATAATTAATAATCATTAATTTTTCATTACATATATTCATTACATAATTACCTCTCGACTTTTCCAATTTTTATATAATTTAAATTTGTTACCATTTGTTAGCAACATATGTGAGCAGAAAAAGGCGATGCATTAATCGTAGACCGGTGTCAACGTCCCAAGCGGCTTAACCTAAATGCGCCTCCAAAAGAGCTTAAAATACACAAGGATGTGAAATAAGAATACCCCCTATTTGCCGACAAGCGTTCTACTCGTAATCTCTCACTTAGTAGTTCCGTTCGCCCTGCAATGTTCGCACAATTTGTCTTAAATGTATTTGAATGCGTTTTTCTCTTTTTTCTCTCGTCACTGACTTTGTATGGGCTGCTGGTAACCCGTACAGCTATTAAGAGTGAGTATAAATTACTTTAGTGCTTGTATTTATGTGCGTTGTGCTTGTGCCTATGCTTTTTGTAGTTTGTTCTTCCTAGCACTGTGATCTAACGATCTCTTGATAACAAACTGCAAGCGGATAAAATTGGATGTTATATAGAATAATTTTGTCTGAGTTTTATATATATAAGATTTGGTGTGCCCTTTTACTAATTGAACGTGTAGCACTCAATCTTGACTTATGTGTGTTCCCTTGCAGAATGTGAACCTAATTATATTTATAGATATAGACATGCCGCTTTTGGATATCTGTTATAGATGACTTACTAAATGTTAACTCTTTGTAACGCTTGACGATTTTAGTTGATCTTTACTGATGTGGATTGGAAGGTAATGGATTTTAATTGGTTATGGTGATGTGAAAGGGCGTAAAAGTTAATTTGATCAGTGTGTGTTGGTATTCAAATGCCCGATCGAGATGCTGAGCGGCGTTAAGCGTCGCGATCTAAATACTCTATCAGCAACCGACGGGAATTACCGACCGCACATATTGAAATACAATTTCGCAATGCTTATCGATGAGTCTTCGAAGCTTTCCAACTTAGCCCTTTAAACGTTAAGCTTAAGGTAGATTTCTAGCACGCTCCCTTAGATGCTGATAGGGCATTTAGGTCGATGCGAGAATAGGTTTGGCTCAGATTCGTAACTTTTATTCTGTGTACAGTGCCTGGTGAGCCTCAAGATGTCAAAGTAACCGCAATCAACTCAACATCCATTCACGTCACGTGGAAACCACCCCAAGAAAAAGAAAAAAATGGGATTATTAGAGGCTATCACGTACACGTACAAGAACTTAGAGAAGAGGTTAGAAATCAATCTTTTATATTATATTTTTACATATAATTTAAAAAGTCAGCTTCACACTGTAGGGTAGGCAGAGAGAATCTAGTGCTAAGCCACTCCGTTCCCTACTTTCCGCCGAATTTATCGAGGCATTGCGTTTTAAGTATCGCAACTCAACGCCGTTCAATTGCCTGATACAACTGACGATTTCTGGCCAATTTTGTGGGAACATAACTCTACTATAATAGTTATGTTAACCAAACTCAAGGAAATGGAAAGAGTAAGTATGGAATAAATTATTTGTTAAATTAATCTTGAGGCCAGTCGTAGCGCAGGGGCACAAAGTGTGCCTGTAAAACCGACTGGTTGTGGGTTCGATCCCCACTCGAGGAGATGAAATATTTACTTAAATTTATATTTCCATTTCTTCGCTCTGGTGTCGAGGCAAAGCGCGGCGTTGAGTTCTGCCACTCAACACGCAATGCCTCCAGAAATCGGCGGAAAGTGGGAAACGGAGTGTCTTAAGCCCTAAGTGCCCTCTGCCTACCCTGCTGTGTGTGGGATACAGCGTGAAGCTGATTTAAGAAAAGAAAATATTAATAAATTATAATTCATTCCCCCGAATGGGAGATTGAACCCACAATCGTTGAAAATTTGGAGTACGAAGTTTCTTATCACTAGTATCTTAGTATACTTTCTATATAGGGTTCCATAATGACATGAAACGAAAAAAATATTTATAGTCAAAATGTTACTAGATGATTATATATACACAATATGATACATTAAAAATAAATAACTGAATAATCTTTTTCGAAACTATAATTTAGTGACTATTGTTAGGGTAAGGGTTTACTTAACGACCCGATGCGTTTCAACGTGATGGACGACACGACACTCGAGCTCAATGTGTCCGGACTTCAACCGGACACCCGCTACAGTGTTCAAGTGGCGGCCCTCACAAGGAAAGGTGACGGAGATAGAAGCCCTCCAGTATCCGTGAAAACACCTGGTGGAGTGCCGAATCGACCAACTGTTAATTTGAAGTAAGTTATAACTATAATCAAGTTATTGTAGCCATCCTATTATAGTAGTATACCATAAAATTTTAACATTTTGCACATATTTCTATAAGATTATATGATATTATATGCAAATACTTATCTCTACATATTTTTTTAGGATTTTGGAACGGGACCCCATAGTATCTATAGAAATTGAATGGGCAAAGCCAACTCAAACCTATGGCGAATTACTTGGATACAGATTAAGATATGGCATCAAAGATCAACCACTTGAAGAAGTTAATTTTCCAGGAACAAAAGTAAATTCGTACAAAATTAATGATTTAGAAAGAGGAGTTCAGTACGAGGCCAGAGTCGCTGGAAGAAATGAAATTGGTATTGGCCAAGAAGCCATCAAATATTGGATTACACCTGAAGGTGCTCCTAAAGGACCACCTGCCAATGTTACATATCACTTCCAAACACCTGATATACTTAGTGTAACCTGGGAACCTCCCGTTCGGGCTGATCGTAGTGGCCAAATAAAGAAATATAATGTCCAATTTTATAAAAGAGGCGATCAATCTTCTCACGTTAATAAAACTACGGAACTAACGAAAGCCGTGTTTACTGGATTAGAAGAAGATGCTCATTATGTGTTCAGAGTTAGGGCTTACACTGACCAAGGGCCTGGCCCTTACAGCAAAGATATCACGGCTCACACTGAAAGGGACATTGGTAGAGCTCCCATGGCAGTCAAAGCCGTTGCTACGTCAGAGTCAGGAGTAGAAGTTTGGTGGGAAACAGTACCTTCACGCAAAAAGATTATAGGCTACGTCATATTTTACACGATGACTCCGGTTGATGATTTGGACGAATGGCAGCAAATCAACGTTCACGTTACGCATTCTGCGAATTTAGAAAACTTAGATAAATTTGCAGAATATACGATTGCCGTTGCAGCTAAAACTGCTGAAGGTTTAGGAAGGTTATCGGAAAAGGTTAATGTGAAAGTGAAGCCCGAAGAAGTGCCTTTACATCTTAGAGCTCAAGATGTATCCACCCACTCCATGACATTATCATGGTCTCCCCCGTTACGCTTAAACCCAGTTAGCTATAAGATATCATACAATGCTATTAAAGAATTCGTCGATTCACTCGGAATGACGCAAACTCAAGAAATTCCTAAAAGAGAAATAATAGTTAAACATGATAGAAATTCATACTCTATAAACGATTTATCGCCATTCACTACGTATAATGTTAATATAAGTGCCATACCTAATGATAATTCCTATAGACCGCCTACTACCATTTTTGTAACCACACAAATGGCTGCTCCTAAGCCAATGGTTAAGCCGGACTTTTACGGTGTTGTTGAAAATGAAATACTCGTTATTCTACCTCAAGCTTCCGAAGAATACGGACCTATTTCACATTATTATCTAGTTGTAGTTCCCGATGACAAATCACATAATCATAAAAATCCCGACCAGTTTTTGACAGACGATTTAATAAAAAATAATGCACGAACAGATGACGAAAATGCTCCCTACATAGCTGCTAAATTTTTACAAAGAAATATTCTTTATACATTCCATTTGGGTAATGACGAAATGTATGAAGGTTTTCTAAACAGGAAATTGAATCTTAATAAAAAATACAGAGTGTTTGTTAGAGCTGTCGTGGACACTCCTCAAAAACATTTATATACATCAAGTCCATTCTCGGAATACTTATCGTTAGATATGCGAGAAGCTCCACCTGGTGAAGAACCAAGTAGACCAGATCCGAAAGACATTAATGGTGATCCCGAAATAACGATAGAGGAAAACAGAAAAGAAGCAGGCATGTTGTGGGTTGTTGGTCCTATCATAGCAGCGTTAATGCTATCACTGTGTTTTGTATTTTTATTCATCATTAAAAGGAGAAGACAGCCGTGTAAAACCCCTGATCAAGCAGCAGTCACCCGACCTCTCATGTCGGCTGATATAGGTTTCGGGGCACCATCAGATCCGGTGGAAATGAGACGATTAAACTTCCAAACACCAGCTATGATTTCTCATCCACCTATCCCAATATCTGAGCTCGCAGAACACATAGATAGATTAAAAGCGAGCGATAATCTGAAGTTCTCCCAAGAATACGAAAGTATAGAACCTGGTCAACAATTCACCTGGGATCATTCTAACATGGAAGTAAATAAACCCAAGAATCGTTATGCTAATGTGATAGCATACGACCATAGTCGTGTTATTTTGCAACCCATCGATGGTATACTAGGAAGCGACTACATTAACGCTAATTACTGCGATGGATATCGTAAACATAATGCATACGTCGCTACTCAAGGACCTCTACAAGAAACGTTCGCTGATTTCTGGAGAATGTGCTGGGAACTACGAACGTCTACTATCGTCATGATGACAAAATTAGAAGAGAGGACACGAATCAAATGTGATCAGTACTGGCCAAGTAGAGGAAGCGAATCGTACGGCATGATGACCGTTACCATCACAGA
The DNA here is from genome assembly GCA_021202915.1 of Heliconius himera. Taxonomy (NCBI): domain Eukaryota; kingdom Metazoa; phylum Arthropoda; class Insecta; order Lepidoptera; family Nymphalidae; genus Heliconius; species Heliconius himera. The sequence continues at coordinate 628,052 of JAJHJA010000827.1, forward strand.
AGTTCAAGAGCTTGCCACTTATTGTATTCGAACATTCCAAGTAACAAGAAACGGCGGCGCTGAACGTCGTGAAATAAAACAACTTCAATTTACGGCTTGGCCTGACCATGGAGTACCAGATCATCCGGCTCCTTTCCTACAATTCCTTCGAAGAGTTCGTGCATTGAATCCACCTGATGCTGGCCCACTAGTAGTTCATTGTTCGGCCGGAGTCGGACGAACTGGTTGCTTTATCGTCATAGATTCGATGCTCGAGAGAGCTAGACATGAACGAACTGTAGACATCTACGGTCACGTGACTTGCTTACGAGCTCAACGTAACTACATGGTTCAGACCGAAGACCAATACATCTTTATCCACGACGCCCTACTCGAAGCTGTAATCTGTGGCGACACCGAAGTTCCCGCGCGCAATCTACACCCCCACATACAGAAACTAATGCGTATTGATACAATCGAGAACATAACGGGAATGGAATTAGAATTCAAGAAGCTGGCCAATATGAAAGCTGATTCTAGTCGTTTCGTGTCTGCTAGCTTACCGTGCAACAAACATAAGAATAGACTGGTGCATATATTGCCTTACGAATCGACCCGAGTGTGCTTAACGCCGCGAGATGGATCAGATTATATCAACGCATCGTTTGTGGATGGGTATAGGTACCGCGCGGCGTACATCGCCTCTCAGGGTCCATTGCCTGATACAACTGACGATTTCTGGCGAATGTTGTGGGAACATAACTCTACCATAATAGTTATGTTAACCAAACTCAAGGAAATGGGAAGAGTAAGTATGGAATAATATATTTGTTAACTTAATTTTAATTATGACTATTATTAATTGCAATCGTGTTTTCAGGAAAAGTGTCATCAATACTGGCCTTCGGATCGCTCGGTCCGCTATCAATGCTTTGTTGTGGATCCCATCGCTGAATATAACATGCCTCAGTATATCTTGAGAGAATTCAAGGTAAAAAATACTTTATTCTAAACTTAACTTAACTTAGCTTTATCCCTAGCGAGGTAGTCAGAGAGAACGGAGCGCCAAAGACTACGGTCTCCACATACCTCTTTCGCCTCGTCCACTGTGATCAACCTCTTCATACATGCCCTCCGGTTTCGTTCCTCATGCTTTTTACGTGACCTTCCTCCAGTATCTTTGATACTGTGTTTTCGAAGGTCAACCGAGGTCTCCCCACTTTATTCGTATTTTACTATATTAGTTCGCCAAAATATTTTCATATATTCCCATACAATTTAGAGAAATGTAACGATTTTCTTAAGGGAATGTATTCATTGTCATTACCTGATGTCAGTTAGCTACGTATGTAAGATTGTAAGTGATATGTACATAAAAAATAATTTAAAAAAGGTCGTCGTTGCGCAACAGCACCAGTGTGGGTAATTGCGACGATTGTAGGTTCGATTCCCACTTGGGGGAATGAAAAATTTTATATTTTCATTTCGTCGGTTTGGTAATGAAACAAAGCGCGTCGTTGAGTTCCACCACTCAACACGCAGTGCTTCAAGAATTCCACGGTAAGTAGGGAACAGAGTCTTGAGGTTACCTTTGCCTAACCTGCTATGAGTGGGATAGAGCATGCAGCTAAGAAAATAAATAATATAAATGTTTGTAGGTAACAGACGCCCGCGACGGTGCCTCGCGGACGGTGCGCCAGTTCCAGTTCACGGACTGGCCGGAGCAGGGCGTGCCCAAGAGCGGGGAGGGATTCATTGACTTCTTAGGACAAGTTCACAAGACCAAGGAGCAATTTGGACAGGATGGGCCTATTACTGTCCATTGCAGGTAATTTATAGATTTAAGTAGGACTGACACTACTGACACAGCTTCTTGTAACATCTTTGCTACATTTTTAAACATTTTTAAAGTATTATTCCACACTTAGGAAAGAAAAATACTTATTTAGAAAACGTATAAAAATTTGAACGCAGCGGGATTCGAACCCGCGCCTCCTGGAAACCGACCAGGCGCTCTGACCACTAAGCCATGCGTAGTGGTGAGAGCGCCTGGTCGAAATAAATATCTTTGCTACAATTTCATTGCAATCATCATTGCTAAATTGAAAGTCTTTCTACATTTACTTTCTACATGTTTATCAATTTGGTAAAGATGTGATTATTATTAATTTTAAAATTTTCTACTCACATTACAAACATTGCGTGGTGTTCGCCGGAACGCGCAATTTGTATAGTACTATTGGATAAAAGAAAATATGATAAAATATTTGAAACATTACTATAATCGAATTCATTACTATTGAAAGTACACTTACACTTTTTTTTATTCTTTTCAAGTAAAAAGAAAGTAGATTGAAATTTTCAATTCTGTTCAATTTTCCAATTAAAGATTTTCAATTTAGCTTAAAAGCATGTCTGACAATGCAACAACTCTATTGTTATTTAAAGCAAGTCTATATAAAATTATGCCGGTCATACACACTCATGATGATATCATGTTATGATGCGATGTCCCCCCTGGGCAGCGCGGGCGTGGGGCGCACGGGCGTGTTCATCACGCTGTCCACGGTGCTGGAGCGCATGCAGTACGAGGGCGTCGTGGACGTGTTCCAGACCGTGCGCACGCTGCGCACGCAGCGCCCCGCCATGGTGCAGACCGAGGTGAGACTTCACATCCGTTAACATTTCTGCAAATACTCTGTTATATGTTAAAGATTGTTTTCTTTTCAGATTTGATATTTTCGTTCATTTTTAAAATTAAGTGTGTTATATTGGTACATTTTCGCTATCATCAGAATGTTGAAGTTTCCCAATTACGTAGTCATCAAGACGCCTTTTAAATAACAATTGTTATACTACTGTATAAATAATAATATTAAAAATGATAATACAATCGAATATTTTAACTTTTAATATGACTAAATGTCATGAGAAAACGAAAACGAACGAAGCCACAGACAAATATATTTATATATGTTTATGTATATGTGTTTTTTAAACTTATACAAATAATTTAAACGCTTATGACATTTGGTCCGCTTCAGAGCCAAATAAAAAGAAAATTATTCAGTTTAAAATTAAAACAGCGCAAAGCAGGTCATTTAGAAGCATGACAACAATGAATTCTGTGACGTCCGTATCCTTGAAATAAACCCCCAACATCCACGTGCTGAGTGCTCTCACCGAAAATATACCGGTAAAAACGGGCACCTAACAAAAAATAATAAAATTAAAAAAAAATCGCACATTCTATTTCTACATTTTCGAGTGGCTCCCTGAAATGACCGCGCTTTTTAATTAAATTCAATGCGCTTAGCGACGAGGCACGACTTAGAGTGCATTAATTTTAATTTTCGCCTATTTTCCGTCGGTTGTTTGCAACTAAACTTTTTTTTTTATGAATATTCTATGTTCAGCCAGCACTTTTTTAGAGATACCTTTTTTAATCAAGCTCATTTATTATGATCATGATAGAATTTTATGATGCCCAAACGGAACGGTTTGAATTAATATAGCTAAGGTAAGTTTTTTATTAAAAAAAATATATATTATATAAATTATAAAAAAAAATACGATCATATTTATTACATGCGCATAAATTATTTAAAAGTTTAAGTAAGCGTTCTGATCAATTTTCAATCAATAAACCGAGCGCGAATATTGGTAGCTAAATCTAAATTAACTTCTAAATGTCTGAATACACTTACCGCGGGGAATTTTCCGCTCCTACTAAGGTTGTAAATTTTGCGTATTGACTAAGTAATTATTTTTAATGGAATTGGCTTACTTACAGTGCATAAGGGCTTGTGTTTGTTTGTATCTATCTTTTAATTTGGTAGATTCTAACAATGATAGTGAATGATCGATTAAATGAAAGCTTATATATTTCCTTTTTAAAGTTATTATTGGCCACTCTTTGTTTTTAACACCCGATGTGGTGGGGAACGGAGGGGTGTAATAGTATTGTGTGTCTGTGTTTACATATACCTGTAGGTATGTCTGTCTGTGGCATCGTACCTCCCAAACGAATGAATTGATTTTGATCAAGTTTTTTTGTTTGCAATTTGACATTACTGAGAGTTTTTGTAGAAATGATTACAGAAAACGTGCTCAGCCGTTGTGAAGATTTTAACATTTTTCGATAGCGTTGTTTTTAAGAGTTTTAATTGTTGAGTTTGTGTTATATTTCAATTTAGTTTGTGTAAAATTGCCCTTTTAATAATTTTTAAATATACACCTTAGACAATACCTATTTAGTTTATTTGAAATACATAATTATAGTTTATACATTAACTTAATTAAAAACTTGAATATAAAAATGAATGTCGAGTTTACTATTTAAATGTTATGAAATTATAAAGTAGGCGTCAAGCTCGTAGTTCCTTTGAAGGTGTAAAAACTGTACTGTTATTAAATAAAATAAAAAGGTGAAGCTACGTACTTTCTTTTGAGCGTGACCTTCATTTAATTAAAAAATACTATGAAGAGTTGTGCTTTCTAAGTTTTAATGAAAGTGGATTTATTTTATGGCGACTTAACTTATTTATTTATATATTATTTTTTGCACAGAATTACAAAAAAATGTACAACAATGGCAGGCTTAAAGTTAATGTACGAGCAAGCGCGTACATGTGAGTGCTTAGCTTGCATTTATGTGACCTAAATTACTCAATTCTAATATTTTAATTATATTTAATAAGTTAGTTCATCGCTATCGGTCATCAAGAGTACCGCGCGTGGCTCACCACTCATATTACATCAAATTCATTATAGTTTTAGATGTTTTATGATTATATTTTGCAGTTATAAAATAAACTGTTTTATTTATACACATTCGTACGGCATCCCGTACATATTGGTCCTTCGAGCCTACCGAAAAGCGGGACCCTTATACGTCCACGTGTGTGCGGTTCCGTCTACCGGTCTACCTATAGAGACACAGTGCATTAGAACTATATACCTATGTAATAAGTGACATTCGTGTGCTACGTGTACTGTTCTATCAAGAGGAATAGTGAGTAGTATTCGTCCCTTACTGTGACATTAACAGTTGCAGTGAGAATCGCCTGAGCACTAAGGATTCGGGCGCGCAGATTCCAAGTAAGATCTGTCCATTTATTTTATATTATATCTCTCTCAACAATGTCTTCGGTGGCTGACATTTTGGCTAACCAGCAGCAGCTGGCATCGGCCATAGAAAGCGTATATACAAATTTTAAGAAAGACGGCGCAAGTAGAATGACTCCCGAGTATATAAAGAAGAGATTGGACCTTCTAGAAAGTTATTGGTTCGAGTACGAGAGTAACTTTACGAGACTACTGAGTAAGGAGTTAGAGGTTCACACTCGTGAGGCTATTACTAAGGATGTAGAGAGGATGAACGAGAGGTATGGTACTATTAAGACTCATATCCAGAGCTGTGATATAACAGCTGGAGAGAAACTACAATCTCCTCTAGGTAAACCTCCCACGTTCACACTGAAAACACAGGAGCCTAATAAAGGATTGACTCCAAATAATCCACAATCGAGCGGCAGTAGGGCTGCTCTACAACACTCGCATACGGATAGCAAAACCGTGGACATGCTGAGAAAACAACAAAGCAACTTCAAGGCTTTCCACCGAACAGTGGAAGGTATAACTTTAGATTTAATAAGCGAGAGATGGGAATTAGAAGATCTGCTTCGCACGATTCAGTCTCGCTGGTCCGCTATCGACACCCTGCACTGGGAGCTAGACAGCGAGCTGAACGGATCGAACGAGGAGTACGAGTGTACTTTCTCAGCGTATGAAAATAAGTACCAGGCCGTAAAAAAGGCCATCAACAAGAAGATATGGTCCGTTGCACATATTGTAAAATCCACCCCTCAGTTGGAAATTCCTACGTTTAGTGGAAACTACAATAACTGGGTTTCATTCAAGGACTTGTTTAATGAGACTATCCATAAGAATAATGGCATGTCTGACGCTCAGAAGATGCAGTATCTCAAGTCCAAAGTAAAAGGAGAAGCTGAGAGACTCATCCACCATTTAAATGTTACCTCAGATAATTATATAGTCTGCTGGGATATATTAAATCAGAGATATAATAACACAAAACTTATTTTTCAATCATATATGAACACTCTTATGAGTCTACCTGTAATGCACCAGCAGTCAGTCGCTCTAATTAAACGAATGCATGATACTGCACAAGAATGTCTTAATGCAATAAAAAATTTAGGGGTTGACATTACTTCTTGGGACCCTATTATTGTATATTTATTAACCCAAAAACTAGATACCGCGTCTTATATTGATTATATGAAATCGGTAAATAACCCACGCGAATTGCCATCCCTTAAAGAATATTTACAGTACTTAGAAGCTAAATTTATTTCATTAGAGTCGTCACATAGAAAACAAGACAACGCTATGCAAAAAAATATCGTTAGTAATAAAAACCAATATCCTAGTACGCATCTTAACAAATCATATTATCATAAAATGTCCTTAATTAATAGTAAAGTAATTTCGCCAGTTCTTAACGATAAAAGTAATCTCATGTCAAAATATAGGTGTTCATTATGTCGTAGTAATGACCACGGAATCTATTACTGTCAGAAATTTCTAGAGATGCTACCTAGCGATAGGCTAAAAACTGCAACTAAATTAAATTTATGTATAAGTTGTTTATCAAATCATCAAGGTAAGCAGTGTAAGTCAAATAAAGCTTGTCGCGAGTGCAATAAGGCACATAATCGACTTTTACATGAAGCATTTATGCAATCGCAATACACGCGCGCATCGACGGAAGTCGGTCATAGCGGTGAGGGCACGTGCGTGCGCGGGGGCAACTCTGCTACAAGGGAAAATGCCAGCGCAGAAAAACAACTCCCTCGCAACTCACACGTGTCAGTTCAGGAGGACCCAAACGAGGTCTTACTCCCTACTACAATGTTAAAGGTGCGAGCCGTTAATGGATCTTTCTGTATCCTGCGGGCACTGCTAGACCAGGGCTCACAAACTAGTATTATTACAGAGCACGCAGCACAGGCCCTGAAAATCCCACGGCAACGGTGTAAGGGGATTATTTCAGGCGTCGGCGATAAGGAAAGCAACAGTAAGGGTATGGTCACCCTAAAATGTTCATCTTTAATAAACGATTTTTCCTTTGAAACCGACGCGCTAATAATGAAACAACTTATTAAAAACTTACCCAGTTGTACATTAGAAAAATCGAACTGGTCATACCTGGATCACATTACACTGGCGGACCCGGAGTTCTATAAAAGTCGCCCGGTAGATATTTTATTAGGCGCAGATATATATTCTATTGTTATTATGGATGGAATATGCAGGGAAAATTCGACCTTACCGACCGCTCAACAAACGCAGCTTGGTTGGATTTTGAGTGGCAACACTAAAACCGTTCATTGCAATGTAGTTTTACATAACATCGAAGAAATACAAAAATTTTGGGAAATTGAGGACCTTGCGGAAAAGTCCGACTTATCTTTGAAAGACAAAAGGTGTATGGAATTCTACCAGTCAACTACAAAAAGGCGAGATGACGGACGATATGAAGTTAGGTTGCCACTGAAACCCGAGTATCAGGAAAAATTAGGAAATTCAAAATCAAAAGCAATAGCTCAATTTAATAATTTAGAAAGAAAACTTCAATTAAATAAATCAATTAAAAATGATTATTTACAATTCATTCAAGAATATTTGTCGCTCGGACATATGACACCCGCAGCTGTTGACCGTAATGCATTCCTTAGATGTTATTTACCTCACCATTGTGTCACCCGAAACGACTCGACGACAACTAAATTACGCGTTGTATTTAATGCATCGAGTAAAACGTCATCAGGCTTAAGTTTAAATGACGTTATGTTGCGGGGACCGAATCTTCAACAAGATTTAATGAATCTCATTCTTAAGTGGAGACAATTTAAATATGCATTTACTGCCGACATCGAAAAGATGTTTAGGCAAATATGGGTTAGTAATAAAGATCAGAATTTGCAAATGATTCTGTGGAGAGATAATCCAAATAAAAAGTTGCTGGAATATCATTTAGCTACAATTTCATACGGAACTAAAGCGGCTCCATTTCTTGCAATGATGACGCTTAAACGATTAGCTCACGACGAGAGGCCGAACTTTCAAGATAGTTTAGCGCCTAGCGTACTAGAAGAATCCTTTTACATGGATGACCTTATTCATGGGGCACACTCGATTCAAGCTGCCAAACAGCTACAAACAGATACGACCAACTTATTGAAGACGAGTGGTTTTCACTTAAGAAAATGGAAATCGAACTCGCCTAAGCTACTGAAGCACGTCAACGTACCTGGTCAAGAACAAGATCCCTTTGACTTCAAGCAAGTGGAGTCAACGAAGAGGGACCCGCAGACCGATAACTTTACATTTCAGTCTCAATTACTTACGTCATCTAAGCTTACGAAAAGAACACTTTTATCGGAGATATCTAAGATCTTTGATCCGTTAGGTTGGCTTTCTCCTCTCATTACAAAGCTTAAGATATTGTTTCAAGACGTTTGGAGGGAAGGCCTTGCATGGGATCAACTGATACCACAACACATAGCTGAAAAGGATACGAGGAAACAAAACTATAGTACAAATCAAGACATGAAAAGTAACAAGCAAGTTAATGTTTTATTAGGCGGTAGCGAAATTATTAAGAAAATAATTGAAAAGCAAACGTCACTGACAAAAGCTATAAGAATTTTGGCGTGGATATTAAGATTCACTACAAAAAATAAAAAACAAAATTATTTAAGCATACTAGAGTTAAATAAAGCTAGAAATTTAATTATAAAAAATTGTCAAAATGAAAACCTAAATCGAAACAGTAATGAGAATATAAATAAGAAACAAAATTCAATTAAGTCTATAACTAAAAATAAACCCTTTAGCTTGGCTACCGTAGCACTTTCTTTATTATTATTTTTTATAACTATCCCAGTAGGTCAGTCCTTTTATAATATAAGTCCCTTACCAAGTAACAATAGTCTTTATTTCGATTATATTAGAGACATGCAAATAATTAGAGACGACTGGCGGTTAGTAGTGTATTACGATACTCAACCGTATTTAGAAGGCACTAAGGCTATTGGGAAATACATAAAATACCTGGGAAATATATGTGAAAAAATACAAGTACGATTACATTGCAACGGCGTCTTATTGCAGTTACGGCATGAGGTGAGCGAACTGCAATACTATACTAGCCTGTTAATGACGCACGATGTAAACAATAACATACGTCACAAACGCGGGCTAATAAATGGGGTCGGATATATTGCAAACAGCTTGTTTGGGGTCTTAGATGACAGTTTCGCTCAAAAATATGAGAGCGACATAGATCTAATAAGAAAAAATCAAAACCATCTAGCTCTACTATGGAAGAATCAGACGTCGGTGGTAGAGGCAGAGTTTAATTTACTAAAACGCACTGAGAAAGTCGTTGATGAAAATCATAAGTTAATTGATAAGAAACTGAACGCCATAGAAGGAGCCATCAATCAAGTAAACATTGAAATTCAAAATACATCACTCATTAATGACTTTTTGGCGACTTCTATGATAGCAAATAGCTTAATATTTAGCCTCAATAGCATTCAGAAAACACTTCTAGGTGCTGTAACTAATATTTATAATGGGAAATTTAACTTTCATCTTCTCACACCTGACCAACTAAGGCATGAACTGGGAGTTATCTCCGAGCAGCTTCCTAAAGACTTGTCGCTGCCGATTAAGACGTCGGAGAGTTTATCAGAAATTTATAATTTATTGCAAGTTCGTACAAAGGTGACTGGCAGGTTTATTATATTTGAGATAATGATTCCCCTAATAGATGACAATGTTTATGAAATATTAAAAATTTTTCCCATACCGCACCGCATAGATACCAACAATGAGGTGGTTGTGGTGCCGGTGGCCGACTATGTGGCCGTCAATCTAAAGCATGACTCTTTCTTACCGCTTGCAGAATGGGATTTAAGATTATGCTTACAAAGAAACCCGGAGTTAATATTATGCCATCTTAGTAAATCAATACACGTTATTAAAGATGACTACTGTTTCTGTGAAACGATGCCAAAGGAAAGAAAATGTAAAACAATATTTTCCACTTGCAAGAACAGATGGCTGGAATTAAGAAGCTTAAATAAATATTTCTTCTTTTGTTGTGAACCTTGTCATATGAAACTTGTATGTGACGATCAAATTACGCCTCTACAACTAACTAACTCGGGATTTTTCAGCGTCAGTGGAGGATGCACTATAAAATTTTCCGAATTCTTTTCTGTCTCACATCGTCAAAGGGAGAGTACACTCAATATTTCCTCTAATATACCATCGTTCAAAATGTCGCAGATTAACAACATAATAAATATCTCCTTACCGAGTGTATCTATAAACGATACCTCTGACTTATCTCGTAACTACACCGTTCAGCTTCAAGATATTCAGAGAAATATAGAATTAATGAAAAATACCGAACCCTTAGCAGAAATGTCTTTTCACGACGTTCACCACTATGCAGCGATATACATATTATTCGCCTTAGTGGGCCTCGGTGGAGCAGTATGGGTGTACAATTGCAGCAGAAGGCGAGAGCAATGGGCGCCGGAGCGAGGGCCACGGGCAGCCCCGACCCGAGAGGCGCCCCAGCCGACTCAGTCCGCAGTGCAGCCAGTTCAGTGTAGTGAAGTGATAGATGTTAGCGATATAAGTGCAAGTGTATTAGTGAAAGAGACACCTAGATTTAGTGTTCCCGATGGATATTTGAACACTTCTCCGGTATAAGTTATATGTTAAGGAAAAAATGTTATCATCTTGTTAATCATTATTACTAATCATGGGGTTCACGGTAGTTAAGCAACTTTGTAATAATCACCTTGTTATCATCGCAGCATCTCATCTCTTCCACTAACCCTCATCTTTCCCGCCCGGGAATATGTACGAGCAAGCGCGTACATGTGAGTGCTTAGCTTGCATTTATGTGACCTAAATTACTCAATTCTAATATTTTAATTATATTTAATAAGTTAGTTCATCGCTATCGGTCATCAAGAGTACCGCGCGTGGCTCACCACTCATATTACATCAAATTCATTATAGTTTTAGATGTTTTATGATTATATTTTGCAGTTATAAAATAAACTGTTTTATTTATACACATTCGTACGGCATCCCGTACAGTTAATAATAATATTTTTTACAATTGAGGCCTGAGATTTCCATATGGCCATCGCCATTCTCTTTAACTATGTAAAAAATATACTTAACTAACTTTGTTGATTCTATACTTTATTAAACATATCCTAACTGCATTGCGATATAATACATATATTTAGGTTCCCTCTGGTCGAAGCCCCTGCTGTATGCGGAATGAAGTATCTCGCATACACACATACGATATCTAGTGTTAAGACACTATGTATGTATCGCTCAACTTTCGAGATATTGTAACGCCACCCTAGTCTAACACAAGGAAAAATTGAAAATAATTTTAATAAAATAATTTTCCCTCATAAAGATCGAACCCACAAACATTGCCAAAACGGTCAACCTCGAGCAACATATGTATGTATGTATGTAATTTTACTAATACAAATGCTTTTTTTCTAGGACCAGTACGAATTCTGCTACCGCGCCGCGTTGGAGTACCTCGGCTCGTTCGACCACTACGCCAACTGACGATGAGACATGCTCGTCTGAACCGGAGCCTTGCCTTGCACATACGCCTTATAGTCTATCTATCTATTACTATTTTACTGTTGAACCGCGTGTTGTTATATCTTTTCTCCTATTTTCTTTTTGTTCATTTGGTATTTTATTCGTATTTAATAAACATGGCAGGTTAGAAATAACAGCAGCTCTTTTAGTATATTTTAGTCGTAAGTATATACTATCAAACTGTTTTTTACTATCTTTATTTATAATACTTTGAAAATGCCAGCTTTGAGAGTAGCGGCTCATTTAATATTTTATAGAAGAATATAAATGAACTAATGAATGAATGACTCAGGATCTATGCCACCTGAAATTTTAAATTTTAAAGATTATACTCGAAAGCCGGTTTAATGGCGTACTACGTTCGCACCAGACGCCGAGATATTAAAATAATGATCTTTCAATTACCATTTTGGTACTTACTTTATACACTTAAAATGGAAAAATATTTAAATATAATCTGTAAATATTTATTTTACGATTGTTTCTATATAACGACACGCGATACAATATTTATAAAAGTAAAACTTTATTGAAGATACGTAATCATTTATAGTGAACGAAGAAAGCAAGGCTCTACATCAATTCCAAGCAGTGTTAGAAATTGACTGATATATTCAAGTTTTACTTGCAAAGAGGCTAAATGTATGAGTGCCTACGGAAAAGTTACTTATGATGTATATTTACGAATGCGACCACTACATGATTGTGAGAAGGGTGACAGGTAACCCTAAAACCATAGATAATTAACGCACTGGCTGAAAAAAAATTAAATATGTCATAGAGCATCTATGTACATGTCATTGTCATAATGTCGATGCATTTAAATAATACTATAAATTAAAAATTGAAATTACGCCATGTTTTAGCGAAATTTTAGATATTGATTGAAACAGTGCTTAGATTATGCGACGTGCATATTATATAATGATTCCAATCACATATAAAATATCTTAAACATATTATATTGTAAAATGTATAAATAGTTATTGCAGCTGTAATTAGAAGTTTATTTTTCATATCGGGTGTTAAATACTTTAAGTAGTATATATTGTGGTAAACATGTTTCATTAACGCAATACAAAAATAATAATAAAAAAAAACTGTTAGACGAATCGGCTGTGTCGTGTGAACTTCTGTCGAGTGTGTAGATTGTAATTTTGTGTATATATTATATTTGTAGCTTTTATTTTTTGTCGCCCCGTTCATTTATTTTTTCCTAAAAAATAATAATTAAAAAAGCGATCTTTGTATTTTCTTTTTCTTAGTATAATATTTTTTTTCTTATCTGTTATCTTAATAACTGCTATGAATCTAATTTTCTTTTCAAAAATATCATTTCGTCTATTACTTCATTTCTTCTTTAGTTATTAGAAGTAGGTATTTTTAAATCACTGCCGCTCCTAGTGAAACGGTGATTCGATGACATATCTATTGTTAGGTAGAAAAAAAAATGTTTTGTCGGTGTGTTGTAATGTTTTAATGAAATGTAAGGAAATGGTTCGATTGTCGAATTGTAATGTTATTCGAATGGTTTTCGTCGATTATAAAATCGATTTAATATCTAACGTAGTTAACCGGTTTGGACGTTTCACACTTTGTTTCCTATACAACAACGACGTCATTTCTGTTTTTCTGACACATTGTATTTATTAATAGGAACAATGGGAATTCGTATAGAAATTTAACTTATCCTATTTAATCTGCGTCTTTTACTTACGGCAGCTAATTGACTAGAATGCTTAGAAGTATCTAAGAAGCGCAGGTTAAAGGATACGTTCACGTTTTGACGCGTATTTTTTTTTTCTAGTATTCTCATTTTTTTATTCATTATATGTTATTGCGAATGCCCGTTTAACGCAATCATTCTAACTTCGCTTTTTCCTATATAATTTTAAGTTTCTCTCCTTCTCATCTCCTTCGTATCGTATCTCATCACACTACTGTAAGCTATCTTTAAGTGTAGTATGTTATATATTTTACAGTAACCCCCTTTTGCCTAGTATCGTTAAGGTTATTAGGTTTTCCACTCGTTTTATACAAACTATACCTTGTATCGACCTACGTGTAAGTTAAAGTTGAGCTTTTAACTTAGATATATGCGTTCTTTACATGATGAATCTCCTATTAAATTCATCTAGGTTCTAATTAAACGATGTATCGACTTACAATTATATCGATTATTATGACGATATTTTGAATATGATGTATTCATGTTACATAGTTCATCCACTCGTTCGTTTTGTCTCCGGCATGCGGACGTCTTTACCTGGGATGTTACGGAACTCCGGAACCGTAACTGTGTCAGTCATATATCTAAATAAAAAAAACTACGCGTTTTCGTAGCCGAATTCGATATAAGTGTCGGATACTTTCGAATGAATTTGTTTATGATAGGTTTTTGACTAAATTGATTGAAAAATATATTTAAAAAAATGTTGTCAACAATAGATTCCTTAAAAATAACAGCACTTGGGAAAATAGTTAATATAAAAAAGAAATTGATAAATTAATAGCCCAAATAATTGCATTACAATGCTTATACCTACATTATAATCCTCAAATTCTAAAATCCACAAACTAAATTGTACGGAACTAAAAGATAATCTGAAACAATTTTGCATATATCCGTATCCGTAAAAAGATCCGAAGCACTACACCCGTAACATCCCCGGTCTCCACCCGGTCGGTTAACACGGTCGACATCAACTGCCAATCGTTCGCGTAGCTATAAAAACTTAAAATTTCATAAGATATATCAATAATACAAAAAAAAAACATACTTAGATTTTAATGAGAATATTGTTAAATTGAAATTATAGTGAAAATTTAATACTCGTTGACGAATCGCATACGTAGCCAGGTTGCTTACACGCTAGTGGAACGGGAGCTGTGTTTACCGATACTTTGATCTTATTGCTCTTTTTTGTTCTTAACAAAGAAATTGAGTGAAAAAATTTGTTCATTCCAATGATAGACGATACCGAAAATATTATCAAAATTATGTTTTTATAACAAAAATATAACTATTGAATCAGATTAATAAAAATTAAAGGATTTTATTTCTTTAATTGTATAGTTTTATTAATTTTCGTAAACGTCTTTTACATTTTACATTAAAAAAGACTTCAAAACTTTATTAAACTAATCGGTTTTTTTTACCAGTCTTAGTTCTGTAAATTTAGCAAAATCCTTACGCACAGATAATTGATCGATCTCCATCATAGTTTAACTTAATACATATTCAGTTATATCTTGTTTCCACTACCAATTAGTAGCATTTATCAACAGCGCAATTGTAAACTGTCAATCGTACCATCAATGGTCTCATATAACGTCAAAAATCCAAACAATTCAAGCATATTTAAATATTTTTATTAGAAAAATTGCATTTTAACAATAAATAATGATTAATTCTCATTCAAATATTGATGGTAATATTGATAGTAAATTGACTTGCCATAAAAAGGTGCTGTTCGAAAGTAATTCCATTATTTAGTACAAATGTGTTACCCTCAGTGATGATTGAATTCCGTATGTTGATTTATATTTATAAGACTGATTTAATGATTTCCTTGTGTTCTTAATTAATTTGTAACGTATCCTTGCTGATGCTGTCGTCGGATAAATATTATAAAGTGGTATATTATATGAACCTATGAACACGAGGTTCCCTGATTCCCTCTGCCGACCCTGCCTGAAAAGAAGTGAAAGAACATTGAGTTAAAGCATCAAATGAACTGAAAGCCAATATTTGGTTAATGGGAAACAGCATTTTATCATATTTATTCGATGATTCTTATATTTTAAGATGTAATTATAATCTGTATACGTTTTATTTTTATAGCAAATACTTATGTATGGCACAGATTATAAAAAATGGGGAACAAAAATTTTTTAATTCAAATATACAATAATGTTCACTGTCGAATGCAATCATAGATATAAATGTAAAAGTGTATTTTTATAATATGTTAAATATAATCACTAAATCAAATGTTGAATAAAATAAATTTTTACAATGATTTTTCCCCAATAATTTTTGTTCCCCATAAATAATGTAAAGTACCCAATGAAATATAATATATTGTTACTTTTAAAGCATTATATTGTATATTATTGGTAGTCAAATTTATTTCGAATATTCAGTGTTGCTATCCTCAACCCAGTAGACGCCATTTGTATATTTTTAATTGCAAAGTGGGCACAGTGTTGGCTTAAATTTATTTTAAAGCTATAGAAAATGGCGGATGTTTTGGCGGGACGGTGTGTATTTAGATGTAGAATAATTATTTTATAAATAAATATCCCGCGCCGCGTCCCGGGACACGGTGGATTCGCAAATTATACATAATGTATATGAAAAATAAATTTATGTGAGGCGATATGTGAAGTTTTCTCTACCCTCTAAACCTATTCTACCCTCTTCCTGTAATTTTTTTTTTTGCACTTTTTTCTTTTAATTTTATCCTGATAACAATATACTTTTAATTTTTTTATTTTTATTTATAAGAAAGATTACATTACCCTACAAAGACGAAAAATCTTTTGTAATAAAAAAACCGTTTCAAATGGGTTCAGATAGCATAGAACACTTACATACATGACGTTCACTCCCTATAGTTTGTTACTGTAAGTAAAAACTATACTAACCTCGAATAAGAGTTTTCTTTTTTTTTCCTTTTTTCAACATACACGACTGTATAACTTTTTACAGATAACAAACCATGTATGTTTATATATTTGGACAAACAAACAATTTTGTGTTAATAAATCTTGCTATTATTCGTTATTCCCGCCACGTCTCCCTAACATCGTTATCAGGTAATCCCATTATCTAAGTGTTGTGACATTAATTGACTCAATGGATACATATTGCTCTGTTAATTATTATACTGTGCTTACTTTGGAAGATTGCAAGGCAGGTGTATCAAACACATGGGTGATTTCATTATTAGATTCCCTAGCTTTAGCCTGCGGCTTCGCCCTCGTGTTTAAATGGACTAAATTGGGTAGGAGACAGAACGAACGTTACAACAAAACGATTAACTTGAGAAAGGCTAGTAGTGGCGCAGGGGCACAGTGTGACTGAAAACGCGACTGGTTGTGAGTTCGATCCCCACTCGAAGAATATTTATTTTTAATTTATATTACCATTTCTTCACTCTGGTGTAGAGGCAAAACGTGGCGTTGAGTTTCGCCACTCAATATGTAATGCCTCCAAAATTAGTCGGAAAATGAGGAGCGGAGTGTGTTAACACTAAGTTTTTTCTGCCTACCATGTCACATGCGGGATACAGATGTTTATAAACATAGTATTACTTGAATTCTATTATGATATAATCCTTATGTATTTTATCGTATTTTGCATCGAAATCATATAAATATCTGTTGCCCTCAATCTGATCTCAAATAATTTAATATATAAAACCGTTCCATCTTCGTTAATTCACCGCAGAGCGACTCCGTTGGTCTGAATAGCCATATGCTTGGATGGTTTAAATCGGCCGACTTAGAACGTATTACGTATTCTCAATTGAGACGTCATGTTTGAATATCAATGACCTATCCCGGGGTGAAGCCTGGAGATATCTTCTATAAATTATCATAGACAGATGGGGCGTGTCTGACTGCACAGTGGCTGTGGGTTCGATTACCATTAAATTGAATTCGATGGAATATTTACTTGTCTTACTATTATATGTATAAATTAAATTAAACCTGTTATTCCGCTGTATCCCGCATAGACCAGGGTAGCCATAGGGAACCTACTCCACGACCGTTCTCCATTTTCCGTCGACTTCTGGAGGCGTTGCATGTTGAGTGGCGACATCAGAACGAAGAGATAAAAATATAAATTTAAATAAATATTTTATTTCCTCGAGTGGAGATCGAACATAGAACCATTCGCTTACAGTCACACTTGTGACCCTGGGTCACGTCTGGTCCCTGCATGTATAAATTCTAGATATATAACAGTTTGAAAAAAGAAACTTTTCATTATTATAGCGAACTAGCGAAGCGATAGTTTGTGAAAGAGGCTAGCAAGACGCGAAGTTTCCTATGGTTCTGATAAATATGCTGAGTAAGTGGTAAACAATAAGTATTGTAAATAAGTATAAGACAATAATAATAAAATTGCCGTTTTATTACACACTATTTTATAAAATTTGCGTGGCGTTGAGTTCCGCCACTCAACACACAATGCCTCCAGAATTCGACAGAAAGTAGAGAACGGAGTAGCTTAACACTAGGTTCCCTCTGCCTACCCTGCTGTGTGCGGGATACAGCGTGAGCTGATTGATTTGATTTATTTATTTTATTTTAAAAAATGATGTACTCTTGCCAACAGAAAAATACAATATAATAGGTATACTATTACAAAAAAAAGAACATAAAATAAACTAACATAAAATTTATAACCACAATTCTTGGCTATTTCCTGTCTTCTAAAGCATAGAAAAAGGTATATAATATTAATAGGAAGAGATCATAATCAGAGGATACGACAACTCCATTGTGACAAACTTTTCCCCATCAACTGTCGTGTTATTATGGTTCCTGTGGAAGTTTTTACTGATATTTTTTTTATTATTAGCTTTCTAATACTTAATAAAAAAAAGCAGCTTCACTCTATAGCCCGCATGTACCAGAGTAGACAGAGGGATCCTAGTAATAAAACACTCCGCTCCCCCCTGTCTGAATTCTAGAGGCATTGCATTGCGTATTGAGTAACGGAACTAAACGCCGCGAATTGCCTCTACACCAGAACTAAGAAATAAAAATATTAAATATTTCATTTCCTCGAGTCGGCATCTAACCACCGATCTGTTGCGTTTACATTCACGCACTTGTGCCCCTTCGCCACGACTGGTTTCGTACCTATTAGCTTTCTAATACAACTTTTGAATTTTCAAGTAAATGAAACTGGCCTGGAAGAAAAATGAAAATTTTTAATAATGATTTTCTTAAACATTGAAAATTATCTGCCAACAATCTAAAATTAAATATTTTCTAATATATTTTCTATATCGCAGCGGCACAATTTGTGACTGTAAAATCGATTGGTTGTGGGTTATCCCCACTCGAGGAAATGAAATATTTATTTACATCTATATTTTCATTTCTTCGATCTTTTGTCGAGCACGCAATGCCTCCAGAACTCGGCGGAAAGTGGGGAACGGAGTGTCTTATCACTAGGTTCCTTGTCTTGCCTACCCTGCGTGTGGGATACAGCGTGAAGGTGATTTATTTTTATATATTATGGACTTTTCCATTTTATCTTGCAAACAAATCTGTAAGGTGTCTATCATATAGATATCGACATAGTATGTACTCGGTCAGGCTCGGTTAGCAAGGTCCACGTGACCCATTGATCTCTTAAGCCTTATAGGCTTGTGTACTCAATACTCCAAGATGTAAGCTAAATGACAGTATGACTGGACGTAGACAAGTTACGGGAATCTTTATACTCTTGTATAAAGATTTGATATTGACTTATATTTAGGCCTGTGTAGCTATTAGAACTGTAGGTACAAATCAATATAAATATATTAATTCTTATAATTAGTCAATAATTTAATTGCTATAAAATATTGAAAAGTTTGCTACTACGTTAATAATATAAAGCACAGAGTTGAGCACCAGAAGCTAACGCCCAATATTTTTAAAATATCATAAGTTAAAAAAGCCTAGTTATTTCTTAAATTTAGCCTTAAGCTATGTCGTACAGATGTATCGTAATGCTAAACCACTCCATTTCCTATACGCGAATGGCGTAACTCAACACCTAACTTTTGTTGTTGCCAGAGCGAGGAAATGAAATTAATAATTCATTCCCAGCTGGGAATCAAACTCATTACCGTTTCGTTTATAGTCTGACCAGTACCAAATGTGTATTTCACAAATTTTACATTGCGTTAACACATTATTTGAAATGTCTAAATACAAATACATTTTATCAATCTACTTATAAGATGAACAAAGTTACGTGGGCTTCATTCACTTTATCTAATATTTTTTTTTGTTTTATGTCCCTCATTTGGTGCAACAACGACGTATTTGCATATTTTTTTTGTAATATTGCAAGAGACACTAACTTAAAAAAAGCCGAGCTTGCCCTCGACACCAGTACGAAATTCTTAAATATTTCATTTCCTCGAGTGAAGAAGAAGAGAATCGAACCGACAACCTATAACAATAGATAGCGTTTACCTCACTGTATATTGAAAATATGACTAAGAAATTACACTTCAAAACGGACTTTATGTATACTTGTAGTTATGAGTTAATAACACAGTTAATGATCTATAGCACAAAGCAATTTGACCCTACCTGTCGATGGCCTATGTTCTAGCTGGCTCATCACAAACTTTGAATGGGGTGTCCGCTTGGATAGCCTAAGCCACAGCCATAATAGAAATTACTGTTCAAGATCGAAACGTTATATTTGCATATCAACCGTTCTCAGGTTGAAATATCTCCTTCGAGGTAATGTAAGTCTAGAATAGAATTGTATTAATGTAGAAGACAAACGATTTTTTAATTTAAAAATATATTTGATTTGTTTTAACTTATATTTAATCAGAAATTAATATGTATTTAATAAACAGTATCGCATATAATAGTTTGTGTAAATTTAGGGCGAATTTATTAAAAATGCGTTGAGCCATGCATGATGCCTTTCAAAACGTGATCATAAGTTCGAATCGTATGTTCAAACTCTACAAAAAAATTATAGACATTTTTCTGTATTTTTATATTAGAAGCAGACAAATTGGAAGTAAAACATGTATTTTATATACTTATATAACTTAAGTATATATACTTATTAGTAGAATTACTAAAGTGTATCTATAAATAAAAAATAAAGAATACATTAAAACTGCAGAGCTGAGGCCAGTCGTGGCGCAGCGGCACAAAGTGTGACTGTAAAACCTGATTGTGGGTTCGATCCCCACTCGAAGAGATGAAATATTTACTTAAATTTATATTTCCATTTCTTCGCTCTGGTGTCGAGGTTAAGCGCGGCGTTGAGTTTTGCCACTCAATACGCAATGCCTCCAGAATTCGGCAGAAAGTGGGGAACGGAGTGTCTTAACACTAGGTTCCCTCTGCCTACCTTGCTGTGTGCGGGATACAGCGTGAAGCTAATTTATTTTAAAACTCTTTAGTTATAATAAATCAGTTCTTAGAGAAGGCAAAAATATACAATAAAATTAAACAACAAAATTTTAACCAAAGCTGATTTAATTACTTTAGTCGATGAATAAAAGTTTCACTTAATAAAGAGTTAATTAACAGCGGGGCATTCAAAGAGATATAGATCAAAGAAATAAATAGTTTACTAGAGCTCAAGGAAGTGAAAAATTACAAATTTTTATATGAGTATCAAATTGTCTCGTCGCTGTTTGGCGTTTAACTATGGTAGTATGTTATGGAAAAATGATATTGATATTTTTAAACATTTTTAAAGTGTTATTCCACACTTAGGAAAGAAAAATACTTATTTAGAAAACGTATAAAAATTTGAACGCAGCGGGAGTCGAACCCGCGCCTTCTGGAAACCGACCAGGCGCTCTGACCACTAAGCCATGCGTTCTCGCCAAGCTACGTCGAAATACGTCGAAATTTTTATACGCTTGTTACAACTTATTTAGGTTTCCAGAAGGCGCGGGTTCGAGTCCCGCTGCGTTCAAATTTTTATACGTTTTCTAAATAAGTAATGATATTGATGTTACTGAAAGAAATATTGAATTAAGTAGCCATTTCGATATTTCTTCATAAAACAAACACTAATAGGACGATATAGAAAAAACAGGAGTTACTTTAAACGTTATTTTACAACTAAAAGTATAAAATAGATCATCGAGCCATTTTCATACTCGATTAATTCCTCAGTGCTCATTTATCTTTCTAATAAACGCTTTCCCATAAATACATTTTCTGAAAAATGTTTCATTATTTTTCACGAAACCGGCTTTAAGCCCCCATTTTACCTTTTTAAAACTTCTATTACCGTTTTCTTTCATCGCTGAAGGCACTTTACGTGTTTCTATAGGAGGCTGTAATATGATTAATTACTTTTCGTGTTTTAAATCGATAGGATGTGTATTTAAATCATCGGCTTAACGTTGGGTGCCATATTGGCCACCGCGCAGAGTAATCCCGCCATAAATAACTGACTGACGTTTGTCTGTGCTCTGTGTACTCTGTGGTACACAAACAACAGATTATATTTATTGCGGGTTGTTTGTTTTATTTTAATATTTTAAATACGATGACAGATCCGCGTGTGGCGGCTACCGGTCTATTTGCGTTTAATTGAGCGGTAGGTGGTCTTGTCTTTTATTATTGATTTAAAAATGTGTGATTTCTTCATTGATGGAATTTAACTTTTTACATTGCCTTTACTTGTATTAATCTAAAAATATATTTTTATTATATTTTATAACATTGTTCTTTTCTAACAATATACTTTAAATATATAATAATAAATAGTATACCAGTATTATTTTATAGCAGCTTATGTAGAAGCAATAACCTTCACAGGTCCTTAAAAAATATAAAACAACAAATTATTCGGTCGAAAATGAAGTGACCTCTTTAGATCAAAGGCTAAATAAAATATATTTGACCGTTATTCGTATCTTGGAGGAGAAATATGCAATTTGTCGAGCCACATAATTAGAGGGCAGAATTCGCTCCTTAATTCTTAAATAAGAAAGGCAAACGATGTCACGCAAAATAAGGCTTAATTTGACTGAAGTAATGGATATTACAGTGGGGTTCTATTTTGTAAAATGTAGGCTGGAATACTTTAAGCGGCGTGACGTTCGACGTAACTTTTACTTTGAACGAGGATTTATCTCCGTTGTATGGTTACTTTATTGTATAAAGGTCTTTTCGCATATGAAATTATTTATTTATTTATTTAAAACAAATTATTCATTCAGTAATAGGGTTTTTTTTTATTGTCGTATTTATTATTGAATAAATGAGTTTATTAACTACAAAGACGTTTAATTTCTATTCTAAAAAATGTATGAGGCCGGTCGTGGCGCAGCGGCAGGAGGTGTGACTGCAAATCGACTGGTTGTGGGTTCGATCCCCACTCGAGGAGATGAAATATTTACTTAAATTTATATTTCCATTTCTTCGCTCTGGTGTCGAGGTTAAGCGCGGCGTTGAGTTCTGCCACTCAACACGCAATGCCTGCAGAATTCGGCAGAAAGTGGGGAACGGAGTGTCTTAACACTAGATTCCCTCTGCCTACCCTGCTGTGTGCGGGATACAGCGTGAAGCTAATTTTTTTTTAAAAAATGTATAAAAATTTGAACGTATTGTTATGATTTGAGCCCGCGCATCTTGAACGCTGTCCAGGAACAAAAAATATTGATCTTTCCTAAGTAAGGGATTATTAAAAATATTAAAAATGATCAATTTCTTTTACTTTTTACACAAAACTATTATAACTTAAATTTTTTGAGCACAAAATACTCTTTCTCCATCTACCGTTGGTTTTAAAAACATTACATGATACGTAGGATAAAATGGAAAGGTGAAAAAAAAAACAAATGTCTAATTCAAATACATAACAACTGTATGTTATGAAGTCAAACACCACAGACCTATTATTGAAACTGAAGTTTTTTTTATACGCACAATATCTCATTTGCCAAAAACCCTCCCACCAAAATATTTATTTAAAAAAAATAATCAATTCCGCAAAGGAATAACCAAACACTTGAGGTATTAATTATTTATTAGCCAAGAGCCATCTCCCGGGGGGTGACGAAGATCTTTATTAAGTGGCACAATTCATTTGGTGGGGGAGATGGATTAATAGCTTCGTTTATAATAAACATTACTGTGCCTGTAAATGAGTTCGTCTAATATAATATCCAGGGCTCAGGTATGCTTCCGTGCAATTATTTTGAGAAATTCCAGCATGTCACAGTTTATTTTGCTAAAATTTATACGGCTTTGCCATATGAAAATATTTCTTTTGTTTTGTTTTTTTTTCGGAAATTTTATTTTATGTGACGCCTCATATAATCGTCAGTCTTTTATTTAACTAATGTAAAAAAAAACTGATATTAGTCTAAAATATAAACTTTTATCATAGTTCAAACTACTATACCCACGGTTAATTTAAAAAGCAAAAAAAAGTATTTAAATGAGCAAACCGTAAAAAAGAAGGTCAATCACATTTACAGGTGGAAAAAAAATCGATACGGTTTTTCAGTACATTTATCACGTCGCATCAGAGCGAAATTGAGAAGTCACCGAGTAAGAGGTTTTCGATCCGATTAGGATTTGTTAAAATGTCCTTGAGATTTTTTTGTTTAAAAAAAGGCTCTCTCTTAAATATAAAATCTCTTATTTCTCTCCTAAATCTCTTATTTGGCTTTTACCGTTCACAAAGTATTAGCGTTGCCCGTATTGTAAATATACATATGTTCAGAAAAACCCTACTAATTGGCTGGTTCTGTTGATATGTGAATTTTTTGTTTGTTTTTTATTTTCCATAAAGTTATATGTGAAAGGAAATTCTGGAAAATAGACCTTAACTTACTTTAGCAATGTTTATACTATAAGTCAATGGAGGCATGTGATAAGATAAAATTTTAGAAAAATCTTATTAGGGGAATTCGGCTTAAGATGACATACTTTTTCTTTCAAGACAAGTATTTGAAAAAAATGAAATCATGTGATATCAGCATACTGCGTATATATATCATAATGAACGAAAGTATTGTAGTTTCAGAACAATCAAAACAACGTAAAATTAAAAAACATACATAAATCGCACTTAGATCGACCGGTGCAAGATGACATACCTATAGGGTAAGATGACATAGTATGTCATCTTAGACTTTAAACGTATGTCGTCTTATACATATCTTAGCATAGTTCACAAAAAAATTGTTTCTTCTTTTCTGATAAGTTCGCGCATAGAGTATGGCACCAGCTGTAACACAGTTGGCACCCAGTGTTCTTTTGGCCTAGAGTGACTAAATAGTTCGTTGCAGTAAATGCAAGCTGGATCATCATCTTCCGCGTCTTCATTAGCGTAAGGATTGTCGACATCGGCTTCTGGCTGCAAAAATAGCTTTCCCGTTAAAATTTCAGTTCAGTATCTACCCAGCTATGGTCTTTTATTATTCAATCGATCGATCCTATTTATGATGTGAAGGGTAAGATGACATAGTATGCCATCTTATACTCACGTTTTGTATGTCATCTTACCCAATAGATATGTGAATTTAATTGTAACAGTTGTGACAAAAGTTTATGGGTAAGAATGCGCTTTTAGCGTTAGTTGTGTCATATAATAAGCCTATTTTACATTAAGAATTACTTCAAATAGAAAATCCTTACCTTACGTGTATTTTCACCACCAAGCAAAAGCGAAAGAAAAATTTTCTGCTATTCAAAATTACGAAAACATGAACTACTCGCCAATCTGCGTTTACCTGCCGTCATAATGAATTTGAATACTAGCGATATCTGCAGACACTCTCTAAAACTTCACAAGATCGCACTTAGCGCAAATATTTAAATCAATATTGGTACTGTGTCATCTTATCTTCGTATGCCATCTTAAGCACAACTCTCCTATGTCATTTTAGTTAAAAGTTAATTGCAGCGTCATTATTATAGTGAATCCATAATTACATATATTATGAAATTTATGAAGCTAAAAAAAAATAAATTTATTGAATTATGAACTACTTGGAAATAATAGTAAAAATCAAAATCAGCTTCCCGCTGTATCCCGCACACAGCAGGGTAGGCAGAGCTAGTGTAACACACTCCGTATCCCTCTTTCTGCCGAATTCTGGACGCATTGCGTGTTAAGTGGCAGAACTTAACGACGCACTTTACCATCCCAGGGCGAGAAAATAAAAATATGAAATAGTTAATTTTCTCGAGTGGAAATCGAACCCACAACCTGTGTTTACAGCCACAAACTTATACCCTTACAGTGTAGTGTAAAGATAATTTATATATAATAATTACATTGAGTGCGGATCGAACCAGCCGAAACAAGGTCTTCTTTCTTTCTACATCAAACATTTGTTCTAAAGAGGAGTCGTGGCGCTGCGGCACAAAGTGTGTATAGTCACACTTTCGACTAGTTGTGGGTTATCCCCACTCGAGGAAATAAAATATTTATTTACATTTATATTTTCATTTCTTCGTTCTGGTATCGAGGCAAAGCGCGGCGTTGTGTTCCGCCACTCAACACATAATGCCTCCAGAACTCGGCGAAGTGGGGAACAACGGGTATCTTAACATACAGCTTAGGGATACAGCGTGAAGCTGATTTTTTTTATTTATTTTTTTTTTTATTTATTCTTAATATATTATATCAATACTTCAATTGAGGTTTTCAATTTTATCAATGCATGTAATTTTTATTTTTAACTTTACGAAATAAATATCGTGATATTAATTTTATAAAGCAAACAAAAGAACGGCTCGATACAAACGATTGCTGGGTGGTGCCATAAAACAACAACAACTGTTGTTTCAGCCTGCTAGCGTTTTGTTTCGAATATCATTTCTAAACATTTATTTTGATTTTTTTATAAATATTTATACTTTAAGTCACGATGTCGACGTTAAATATCTACTAGATATTCTATTCTATTATTTTAAAGTTGTATCCTATTTGCCTATTGTACCTATCAATTGAAATTCAAATTCAAAATATTCTTTATTCCAATAGACTCTTGGTAAGCACTTTTGATAATAATAAAAAAAATATATATTTAAATTAAAAGAAAAACCGGCAAGTGCAAGTCCAGTCCAGTCCAGTCATCAAGGTTCCGTACCAATTTCAGGATTGTAGGTAAACGGGAAGTACAACTTTTTTTTTTCTTCAGTTGACAAAGTTAAGTTTGCAGGCAGTTTGACACATTTCCCGCATCATTGAACGTAAGCAAAATAATTAAAAATTTACATATTTTTCATCCATAAAGCTGACGTGGCTCAAGCGTGCGACTGTAAATGTGACAGTTGTGGGTTCGATTCTCACTAGGAGGTATAAAATACTTAATATATTCAAATATTTCTTCCCTATGATAAATTAAGAAAGCCATGGTAGGTCCCTGCTATGTGCGGGATACAGCGTGAAGCTAAAAAAAATATAAACATAATATCCATATACAAGAAACTTTCACAAGAAAATCACACGAAAAAGTCTATTACATGTACTTGTTTGATTTTATTACCAACGTTAAATAAGCTTTTAAAGTTGAAAGCTTGAGGGCCTGTCTAATGGTCTATAAAGCTGACATATTGGTTAATAATACTCTTTTGATGGTGGTACCAATTTATTTACAGCATTTGTATCTACTATCTATATTAATATGGCACTTTGGCAAAATATGATTATTATCAGCTTCACGCTGTATCCCGCACACAGCAGGGTAGGCAGAGGGAAGCTAGTGTTAAGGGACTCCGTTCCCCATTTTCTGCCGAATTCTGGAGGCATTGCGTGTTGAGTGGCAGAACTCAACGCCGCGCTTAACCTCGACACCAGGGCGAAGAAATGCAAATATAAATTTAAGTAAATATTTCATCTCCTCGAGTGGGGATCGAACCCACAACCAGTCGGTTTTACAGTCACACTTCGTGCCGCTGCGCCACGACAGGCCTCAAAATATGATTATAATTTAATCAAATGCAACTCTACTATTTTAATGGAACACCATAACCAAATTGAACAAGATTTAACCCTATTGATGTCTGAAGTGATAAGTTATATATCTAGGTACTAAAAGTAGTACAATATTTAGTATGTACAAAATGATTATTGTTGACACCTTCTTAGCGCAAGGGCACAGCGTCTGGCTGTAAACGTGACGGTCGAGGATTCTCACTCGGGGGAATATTTTTTTTCATTTTCCCGCACTGGTAACAACACGGCGCAGCTTTAAGTGTTTAAATACTAGGTTCACTCTGCTTACTTCTGCTACCTACGAAATACAGCAGAAGCTATAAAATTTCGGCGATGCGTGGGAAGCGTAGTGTCTTAATATTAGGTTCCCTCTGCCTATCCTGCTACATGTTATATGCGGGATACAGCCCGACGCTGTATATAAATAAATACATTTTGTAAAAAAAGAGAAATATATTTCTAAAAAGTTCATTTATAACAATATCGAGACCATAGAATATAATATCCTTTTTTACATTTAAATAAGCTTTGCTCAATCAATTTTGATACTAAGCTGCTTAATTTAAATAACAATCATTCTATAATAAGCTAACACGTGTTGAATTGGAATATTTAAGTTCCCGAATAGTTTTAGTTCTCACCGCTGGGGAGCTTTGTACGTATAACTAATTTTGGCACGAAGCGAATCTCGTTCACTACCGAAATCATATTATGTTTTAATGAAAAACATTTAAATTATGAATACCATTAAATGTGTATTATATGGTTTATTTTATGCTATGTTAATTATAGATTTATATTAATAAAATTAGAAAATAAACAGATAAATTCACTTATTTTAAATCAGCTTCACGCTGTATCCCGCATACAGCAGTGTAGGATGGAACCCAGTGTTAAGACACTCCGTTCCGCATTTTTCTCCGGATTCTGGAGGCATTGTGTGTTGAGTGGCGGAACTCAACACCGCACTGTGACTCGACACCAGAGCCATAAAATGAAAATATCATTTTAAATAAAATATATCATTACCTCGAGTGGCGATCGAATCCACATACAGTCGTCACGCTTTTAAACACTTATGCCCTTTTGCTACGACTGTCCTCACAACTTATTTTAATTTTATATAAGTATTCATTATCTTGATAATTATTTTATATAATATTTATTGTATATAATAAGTATCTATTCAAAAAGTTGCTGAAGTGTATGACTTTGGCTAATGTTCATCAAATTTTAAATTAAAAATATATACATATCTACATACTTATATCTTTAAGGAATAGTACAAAAAAAACCCGATTTCATCGATTCCATGCGCCAACCGCAAACAACGAAATGGGCGAACTTAGTTCATTATAATTTTTATAACTCGAACTTTGGCAAAGTCACCTGTGGCTTTGTTATAACTAAAAAATATATTTCAAGAGTCCGAGATCCATAAAACATAGTTTTTCATAAAATGATATAACTTCATGCTGTATCACACACAAAGCGAGATATATACATAGATGAAAAGAGAGAACCGAAATATATTTTCACTATTCATTTATTTATAGTAAATAAAAATTCGTGAAAAATTTTAAACTTAATTTCTTAACACTTTGTACCCTACTCTACAAACGGGATACAGCGTGAAGCCAAAAAAAATAATTAAAAAAATACTTACCTATATATATCTCATTATCAGATGCAAACCCTTATATAGACCGTATATTTAAAACATGCTAATGATCACAGAGTACATCAAAGGTTCACGTAATAAATTAACCCGTTCCGGATAGGAACCTACAAAGGATATGAATCTCATTAAAATTAGACATAAACTTATCAAACATTCTATCTCATAGATTAAAATACGTTTCCGACACCCTATAAATATGGCCAAAAGAAATGAAGGAACCCTTGTTAAAATGGTATTATATGTATTTACGACGCGACGTTACATTTCTTTATCAGATTAATTTTAAATAGGTTTTATTGTGGTCGAGCCTCGAGTAGAGTGTAAAATGTCAGAGTTTTGTTTTATTGTATTATTTCTTTTTTTTTTGTTTTGTTCCACGCTTTTCTAGTTAGCAGAGGGAACCTGGGAACTCAGTCCCATACTCCATTCCCATTAAAAAAATATCTATTCTCCACGTTTCGCCAAATTAAGTAGGCATTGCGTGTTAAGTAGCGAAACTCAACGCCGCGAATTGCTTTTTTTCGACACCAAAGTGAAGAAGTGAAAACTCCCGGTCTCTATCTATTAAAATGGTTCGATATGTTTGTCTGCAAGATTTTGTCAATTATTATTTAAGATGTAAATAACGCAATAGATATCTCAATAATTGTAGAGTAAAAAAGTGTTTATTAGCTTTATAGTAAGTATTTAAAGGTGTTATTAAAAGTTTAAAAATCATAAATAAGCATAAGTAGTGTAGCCATAGTTCATAGCCATAATAAAATTAATAAGATTTCAATCACTTTTGTCTAAAATATATATTGTTACTATATTTTAATGTATTTCATATCATAAATCGCAAAGTAGCTGGAAACGGATAGATGCGAAGAAAAAAAAAGATCGAGCTCAGTGGGGTGCCTTTGGAGAGGTCTATGTCCAGCAGTGGATGAGGACAGGCTGATGACGATGATGGCGAAGATGACGTCATGTATCTGATTTAACATCTTCACCTCACAAGTCTTGCGTCGTGAACAATTCGGTACAAGCATGAATATAATAAAAAATATATTTTAAAACTATAAAATGCTATAATTCCAAAATCATTTTAACATATCTATTTACAAAATACCCAAAACTTTAAAAAAAACGTAATAAAATAAAAGTGAACTATATATCTATCAAGTTGCCACCCTACTCTATACTGGATTAATCACATTAAGTAAATGCATAATTCATTTCCATTAATTACACGGCCGTGTAAAAACAAGTGGCGAGCAGAGGGTGAGAGGGTGAGGGAAGCGACATATTAAATATTACGATAAATGTTACGATAGACCTTTTGAGGCCAGTCGTGGCGCAGGGGCACAAAGTGTGACTGTAAAGTCGACTGTTTGTGGGTTCGATCCCCACTGGAGGAGATGAAATATTTATTTACATTTATATTTTCATTTCTTCGTCCTGGTGTCGAGGCTAAGCGCGGCGTTGAGTTCCGCCACTCAACACGCAATGCCTCCAGAATACGGCGGAAAGTGGGGACGGAGTGACTTAACACTAGGTTCCCTCTGGCTACCATGATTTTTTTTTCTAATGTATATTGTATTCAAAAATGTAAATTTAACTATTAAACTCTCTTCTGAGATAATAAATTATTTTTAAATCATTCGCTTGAAACAGTTTGTTTTTTACACGTCATAGTGCATGTCAAGGGTTTATTAGCTGTTTCTTTTTTTGCTACTTAGTAACGATTTGACCTATTAAGATATTAACTTACACTTCTTTTATTAAGATATATATAGTGTTGAATATTTTACACTATTAATGGTGGACTAACTTAGTTCACGCTTTATGCCTAGCGGAGTAGTCAACGAGAACGGAGCGCCAAACGCTATGGTCTCTACATACCTCTTTCGTCTCGTCCTCTGTCATCAACCTCTGCCCCCCGGAGGGTCCTTATGCTTTTTACGTCACCTTCCTCCAGCGTCATTGATACTGTGTTTTCGAAGGTCAACCGAGGTCTCCCCCTATCTCTCTTAGCACTTAACTTTTCCATCATGAATCTTTTTTGCCATTCTTTCATCACTCATTCGTTCGACGTGTCCAAGCCAGCTGAGCACGTTCTTCTTCAATCTCACCGTGACATCCTCACTAGTACCTGCCATTCTGTGTACCTCTTCATTGCGGATTCGATCAGCTAAGCGTAATCCGCATATCCGCAAATGCGCAGCTGTACTGACGTTTCGCCGTCTCATCAATGCAGCTAAGGAGCTGCGTTAACCTTGTTACCGGCAGCAATACGCCTTTCCACATCCATCTCCTATCTTCCATCTCTACTGAACACACTTCCCTAGTATACTACTTCTTCAGCCATAATATTTAAGCGCTCTCACCCATCTAATATAATTTTCTTAATAAGTATTTTTCTTTCCTAATTGTGAAATAACACTTAACACTTATATATATATATATATATATATATATATATATATATATATATATTCTCTTGCCCAATGATTTGCCATTTTTAATTAGTTTCAGTTTAGAAAAACTTCTCTAGCATGATGCAACCGAAATGCATTTGAAATGATTCGGTAATCATTCTCTCTCTCGTGAATTCATCTAGATGCTTGTTCATCTAGATGCTGCATCATCTGTCCTCGTATCGGTTCTACAGACGTGTCTGCGGTACCCTTATATTCTTGTAAAGCCTGATCCTCCTTAAATTTATTGTAAATTTCTATCAGATTTTCCAGCGCTACAACTAGAGTATCATCTGAACTTTCTTCAGAAACTTTGTTACAACTATTTGGAAAATATTTTTTGTTACTTTTATAGGCATGTATCGATGCGACAATTCCTGTATAAATCTGTTTATGCATTCAAACATTGACCGACGTATTTCATCTTAAATCGATAATTTAGCATAATGAGCTAGCTTGCTTCACCCGCATAGTAATATTAGTTCCAGGTATAAAGTATAAATATTGCTATATTATTTTATATGTAGTTTTTATACTTTTATCGAGAAAGTAAAAAAGTATGAAACTGATACTACATGCAAACAAAATATACATTAGAAAGATAAACCAATAAAGTTTATACTTTTTTAGAAAACCTATTTCTTTGCTAAGTGTGGAACACCACTTTAAAAATGTTTAAAAACAATAAAATTTATTTTAATTAAAATAATGTTTACTTTCACTACAGGCTGCACTTATTCTTGTACTTATTTGGTTATGGGGCCGCCAACCCCAAATTTCCGCTGAAGTCTATATGTATCAGGTACTGAGCGTTATTCAAAGGCTTGTTTTGGATTTGATCAATCAAGGGAACTTGCAGCATTAGTTGGACCCCTAAGACCAGAAGCCCTGGGCGAACCGACCCCGCCGCCTTCCGTTAGTCCGGTACTGTGTGGAATAAAACTATAAAAATGTAAAAAAAAAACTAATGAATAAATAACGTCATCGAGGGATCATCAAGGGAAATTATAAAGGAGAATATGTCTAGATCTCGTGTACACCGATGACTTCGACTGATTTTGATAATAAGTGGCTACAATTTTCCATGCGTGTGGCCTCTGCAATAAACATAAATATATCACAAGGTCAGTCGGTGTAAATTTGCGAAATCAACTTGGAGTATAGGGGAATTGTGCTTAAGATGACATACTTTTTCTTTCAAGACAAATATTTGAAATAAATGAAGTCATGTGAGATCAGGACATTGCGTATATTATCATATATGTCATAATCAACGAAAGTATTGTAGTTTCAGAACAATCAAAGCAACATAAAATTAAAAAACAAACATAAATCGCACTTAGGTCGACCGGTGTAAGACGACATACCTATAGGGTAAGATGACATAGACGTCATAACCTGCGATCCACTGACTTTTTTGTTCACACGTGACTTTCCTGTAGAAGTAGACTTTATCAATGGAAAAATTTCATTAAGTACGCTCTTCTCTTCCGGCTTCTTAATCGATCCTATTTATAAGTGTAAGATGACATAGTATGCCATCTTATACTCACGTTTTGTATGTCATCTTACCCAATAGATATGTGAATTTAATTGTAACAGTTGTGACAAAAGTTTATGGGTAAGAATGCGCTTTTAGCGTTAGTTGTGTCATATAATAAGCCTATTTTACATTAAAAAATACTTCAAGTAGAAAATCCTTACCTTACGAGTATTTTCACCACCAAGCAAAAGCGAAAGAAAAATTTTCTGCTATTCAAAATTACGAAAACATGAACTACTTGCCAATCTGCGTTTACCTTCCGTCATAATGAATTTGAATACTAAAGACACTCTCTAAAACGTCATAAGATCACACTTAGCGCAAATATTTAAATCAATATTGGCAGTGTGTCATCTTATCTTCGTATGCCATCTTAAGCACAATTCCCCTACTTGTTTTAGAGTATAATAACCTATGAAATCGGCTATGCCTGACATTACTGATTAAAATTTCTGAAAGGAGAGTTTTAATATCGTTAGGATCTAGCAGTTTTATAAAAAGACCAAGAAAAATTCTCATCATCCTGGTTTTTCTAATAAGCATCAGTTTTATGATAATATTGTATTATCATTGGATCTGGCTGGATTCGTTTACGGATTTTCAAGCCGAATGGATGACAAGGAAGATACAGATATTTTCACATTGATAGATAGATAGATTCTGATATAGGTACAGGACAGGACAGGACGATTTCAACCCGGATTCGATGCATTGCGTATTGAGTGGACGGAACTTAACATTTTGTCATATTTTTTTTTAAGTTTAAAATATTTATATTTGTAGGCTGTTTTTATATTCGATTTGGGAAATCCTACTAATATATGAGTCAAACTCAGGATACACTTCAGGAGGAAGTTCATTCCATTGTTTGCATGTACGTGAGAAGAATTATCTTGATGTACGCATCAAAAATGCATCTAGGTGGTACAGATGATATTTACCTACTCCTGTGGCGTGAGGCACGATCGTAGAAAGAGGATGGTGACACCAAATCAAATAATTCTCGGGAGCTTTTCGCATAGTAAAGATGATAGAATACCGATAGAGAACCAACATCTTAAGGGTTCTAAGCCGTTAGTTAATATGAGAATATCGAACGGCCCACCGTTGAATGGACTCTAGTGTTATTGATACTGAGGGGTGCCTGGAACAGTGCTCTACATGAGGACGAACTTGAGCCTTACATCAACATATTAGCGAAAACTCGTGCTGCAATATCGGGTCAAAGTTACATGTGTTGTGTATATTGTTTTATATGTGTATATTGTTAAAGTAAGAGGAAACGAAGTGTAGATCGATCAAACCAGTTGAAGTGACTTTTATTAACTTGAAAAGAGATTATCTTCAAACGACACCATATTTTATTTGATCGTGGTTAAGAACACTCTCGATTAAGTCCTCTTTGAAATCAAAATGTAGATAAAAAACGGTTCATCAGCTACGATGCCACAAGCGCACAGATATAAATATACACAGACACGTCAAATTTTTATACGTTTTCTAAAATAAGTATTTTTCTTTCCTAAGTGTGGAATAACCCTTTAAAAATGTTTAAAAATTATAACATTCTATTTGCGGCGGGGTTAAGAATGATAGAAAAATAATTTTCAAATAAAAGACAAAACTATACGATTTCAAATATTTAGTTCCATCACATTAAACATAATCAATATTATCACAATAATCAAATAAACATTTTCAACTAAACTAACACAATTGCAAAAGTAACATGTCTCATTTAAAACTTAAATCTATGAAAATATCATCAAGACATTTACAGTTTAATATCGTACTCAGAGATGTCAATTATCACTTAATTGACGTTAAAGAGGTATAAATGCATGGATTTGTACGAATTTAATACATTTGTACAATACGGCCCGCGAGTCGTGGCCACCTTGAAGTTATATAGGGAACAAGACTTTAGTGAATGATTAACTCGGGAAGAAAATATTCAAAAGACAAATCCTAAAATCAAATCTTAAAACTTAAGGGCGGCCATGACTCATTGACCGTACTGTAAATGCTAACTTACATCCATAAGTGTGGATGAGTCAGTCAATATAAAAAACAATTAAAATTAAAACGTTTAAAATTATTTTAACGAATAAACATAAACAAAAAGTATAAGTATTAATTACAGTAAAAACATATTACGTCATCCCTTTTATTGATTTTTTTTTCAATTATTATTTTTTACACAAAAAAATTACCCTGATTTGCACAGAAACTTGGCTAACTCTACAACTTTCGGTAATGTACTTCAATATCTTTTCATATATTAAATTAAAATATAAAACCCAATGTTTATATTTTATATTCATATTAAGTAATATTAAATACATACTATCTTACATCATTGATTATTAGAAATGGAAACTATATTAATTTATAATAATTAAATGATAAAAAGTGTACAGTGTAATGTTTAATTTAAACTACTAAATTAGTCTTAAATCCTAATAAAGACTTCTTATTATTGTACACCTTCATCTCTTTAATACTGGTCTGAAACAAAAGAAAAGAAAAATTAATAAAACGTAATAATATTTTAAGACGGTATAACGTGTTGTTGAATCAATATTTTTTATATTAAATATTATTTCTTTTTTTCATTTCCGCTTCACGCTGTATCATGCCTGGGCTCGAGGAGAACTTAGTGTCAAGACACTTTAAGAGATTAAGAGAAATGTATAAAACACAGTGTTTACCGTTAGTTCGAAGTGGCGAAATTCAACGCCGAATCTTATGTCATCAAATTGGGAAATGAGAATAACCTACAATAATAGCCGCACTGAACTTTACTAAAGATGGCGGCGCGGATTTCATTTCAAAATTATTATTAATTTTCTTTTTGTAATTTTGTTGTCACATAGCAGGGTAGACAGAGAGAACCTAATGTTAAAACATTTTTTACTCATAAAGACTTACCGCCAAATTCTTAAGGCATTGCGTGTTAGTCGCGGAACTCAAGGACGCGGAAATTAAAATATTAATTTCAACGTAAAAATAAAATAAACCTCGTTGGATTTTTTATTAATTTTCATTATTTTCTTCACGACTGAATAATGCGCAAAAGTTCAGAAAACTTCAAGGCGGCCACAACTCGCCAATTATAATATACAGAAAAGAACAGATTTTACAATTCCCATATGATTTCCGTTTATTCTAAACTTACTTCTTTTGAAATCCAAACTTGCTCAACAAAGTTGGTTGATTATTTGGTAATGACATCGTTTTCTTTAATCCTGGCACGCGACATGTTGATTTTTTATTATTATTTGTAAATTTTGAATTTTGTTTAAACACGTCTAAAGATGGCTGTGATTTAATTGGAGATAGTACTGGCTGGAAAAAAATGTTAAAGGTTTTAATTTATTCAGCTTTTTTTTATATAATACATGCAGAGTAGGCAAGTCGAACTTGGGAACCAATTGTTAAGTCACTCAGTTCCCAATTTCTCCACATTTGTTCCTCACTTTGTCTTATTAAAGAGGAATCAAACCTGTAGTGATTATTACAGATTGGAGGGTAATCTGTAAATATACGTTACTTTTTTTTATGTTTTCAATAAAATATAATAATAATAATATTGTATCAGGGCGGACGTCCGTTAGTCTCATTCAATAGCCCAGTAGCCAATCCATCCAAATTCCATTCCATAATCCTCGTTTAGACTTCCACATTTTCCACAGTTCCTACGCATTAACCGGCGACCATCTTTAACCTTGGCTAGCTAGAGATGGATCCCGGCTGATGCCTCAGAGTAAAACATTTGTATATTCTCTGAGGGGCCTCTACGTGTGTCCCCACGCAAGCCTTCCAAAGACTGGGTTCTTTTGAACTCCAAAATTATAAGAGAGAAACATAATAAGAATAATAATAAGTATAGAATTAAATACCATTATAAAATAATAAGAGGCCAGCCGTAGTGCAGAGGCACAATGTGTGACTGCTAAAACCGACTGGTTGTGAGTTCGATCCCCACTCGAGATGAAATATTTACTTACATTTATATTTCCATTTCTTCGCTCTTGTCGAGGCAAAGCGCCGCGTTAAGTTCTGCCACTCTACACTCAATGCCTCCCGAATTCGACAGAAAGTGGGGAATGGCACTCCATCTTAACACTAGGTTCCCTCTGCCTACCCTGCTGTATGCAAGATACAGCGTGAAGCTGATTTTTTTTTTATTTATAAAATAATAAATTACCTGTGAATCTTCAATAACACTTTCACTGTCAGTCATTTCACTGAATCCCGTATCAGTTGAACATTGTGTGTCACTTTTTATATTTACATTTACATTAAATGGATTTCTGGTTTTTGGACTAATGTCAGTTTGTTTATCCAAATTGTCTCCTAAACTACTATTAGTTGGACTAAAAGAATTTTCCTTTTGCGATGAATTTATATCTAAATCTTTATTTAGTTCTAATTGATCGACAGATTTTGATTGAACTTTGAAAGGATTTATAGTTTTTTCTGGAGATTCCTCTATAACAATTGGAGTTGTATTAAAAAAATTACTTTCAATGACGTCATTATCTAATATTGTTCTGGGAAATTTACTTAATTTTTTCAAAAATCTGTTATCTTGGATAGATTTTCTATATGATCGTTCTTTATTTTCTAGTATGGGTGATTTATCGTTGCTTTTTGTTGTTTCTAAGCTGGCGATATTGTGTATATTTTCTGAATCTGTACAATGTTGGGTATTGTCTCTTTTTTGTTTTTTACTTGCTGGCTCTGTGCAGTACATGTTGCTTAACGCTTCAATTGATAAACTGTAATAAAAAAAAATGTTTTACATTGTATCCCGTATACCAGAATAGACAGAGGGAACCTAGTGTTAAAACACTCTTCACCATCAATTTCCTAGATATTTCATAGCAAGTTGCGTAACTCAACCCCACTAAACTCAAAGAATAGGAATAATTAAAATATCAAATATATATGTAAATATAATCATTCACCCGAATGGAAATCGAACACTTAACTATTGGCTTCACAATCAAACCCCTGTCAAAACTATGCCTTATAAAATATGTTACTATGATTAGTCTAGAAATCTACGGTCGAAGAGTTGCGATCGCCCTAAATTATGTTATTTGAACTATACGCATTGTTATCTTTGCATTGGAAAAAATAATCAAAAAGAATAAGAAAAAATGCTAAAATCAAATCTGTGCAGCCATCTAAAACTTTAGAGCGGCCACGAATCGTCTACCGTACTGTATGCATAAAATACCTTTGATCCTGAGTCTCGGGGACATATTTACTAACTAAAGTGACAACGTTTTTCCTTGTTCTTGTTTCTGTTGATATTATAGGTTCTAATTTATTTATTTTTTTCGCCCACGGACATTGTTCTTTTAGATATTCCGAAAATGATGGATTCCAAATGCTGGGGTGAATTGAAACACCTTTGTCTTTCCAACTTGTAGTTTTTACATGTTCATACTGTAATATATATTTTGTTAATTAATTAATACATATGACTAAATGTGGAAAATTATGTATAAATTTTACACATTTAGTCATATGTATTTATTTATTTATTTTAGGTTAGCATTATATAATATTTTATGACAAACTTATTAACTAATAAAAAAATATAATCAATAAAATTTTCGCAAAAAATAAAGAAACAAGTGAACTCAGTATAAAAAACATTAAAAAAACCGGACAAGCGAGACTGGGACTCGCCCACCGAGGGTTTGAGTCTAAGGGACTCAAAATTAATAGTATTAAAAGAGACTCAAAATTTATAGAATTAGGCGTTTTTGTGACATAAACGGCAATATCTTTTTTAAATAAATATAGAAATACGATTTTTTCATGAAATCAAGAGACCGCCGATCTGAGTATAGGGTTTGAATTTCAACTCGATATCTCTAAGCGTTTCTGAAGAGATGAACGGTCTTAACAGACAGACAGACAGTCACACGGACGGACAACAAAAGTGATCTTATAAGGAGGTTTCAAAAAAGGTACAAATCTCTAAAAACAAAATTATAAAGAAACAAAAATTTATGATTTTTTTAAAAGGTGAAAAGAAATATTGAACTCATCTTGAAATATGTCAGTATTACAATACATTTTATTATGTTTGTTGCAACTTCTAATTATCAAGGAATTTTGACAAAAATTTGTTTTGCAATATCTTTGTGATGTTATAAACGTTGCATGAGATCAAGATAAAAACCTAAGCTGAGACAGTTAAATAATATTTTATGTAATAAAAATGGGGAATTGGTTAAATTATTTACAATTTTATACAAGAATATCTGATCTTTACATTCTTTTCGTTTTGTGAGGCCATCCTTCCATAAGGATGAGTAAAAGGGGAGCCAATTTAATATATAATTTTTGTTGAATAGCAAAACTCGACACCACACTTTGGTCTGAGGTCACAGAGCGATTAAAAATTAATAAGCACAGGTACGATTATGTCCGAAACAGCGATGCTTAATTAACATAATCTATACCGGTAATGTACATAACATATATACACAAATTAAAAGTATATATATTTATATGTATATTTTTATATTTATATTTTATTTGTATTAGTTTAAAAAACTTACCACTTTAGAAATAATATTGCTAAATAAG
Organism: Heliconius himera; assembly: GCA_021202915.1. Classification (NCBI taxonomy): domain Eukaryota; kingdom Metazoa; phylum Arthropoda; class Insecta; order Lepidoptera; family Nymphalidae; genus Heliconius; species Heliconius himera. The sequence continues at coordinate 667,765 of JAJHJA010000827.1, forward strand.
TTCGTTTCGTCTTTTTTTTTTTTCGAATGGACTTTAATGCTGTTGACCTGGAATGGTCTTGACAGCGTCACCGGGCTGGGAGGGGCGAGTGTAGCTCGCCCCTGAAGATAAAAATTACGAGCTTTGATGGATGCTCGTGAAGTGTTGGCGCTCGCGAGGGAATGCCCCGCGTACGCTACATATCGTTTCGTCTTTCGTGGCGCTTATTATATATACAGCACGGTCTCGGAGTCGAGGCCGCCGTGAAGTTAGCTGTACATTTACTCCCAGACTTATAAAATGCGCAAAAACTCAAAAAGCCTAACATCATGGCGGCCACGACTCGTCTGCCGTACTGTACAATGGAAATCGCGAACGACAACTAATAAAGAATAAAATAAATACCGTATTATTAATATCAGGATCCCAATCATCTAATTTGTTCAGTGTGAAAGGTTCTATGTTGCCGAGAGCCAGTTGATATGCTATTTTAGAGTTTAGCAATTCTCCTGCATTAACACATAAGGCTATTTCTATATCTGTAATAAAGTAAACAAATTTATTAATATACTTGAGGTTTACCGTGCAGAGGGGTGCACAAGGGTGCGACTGCAACGCGACGGTTGTGGGTTCGATCCCCATTCGATGTTAGAAATTATTATTTATACATATTTTCATATCCCCGCTCTGGCAACAAGGCAATAAGCCCGGCGTTGAGATCGACCACACAACACGCAATGCTGATTTTATTTTATTTTATTTTAATCAATTTGTTTTAGCTCCATTCTATATCACGCATAACAGAGTAGACAAAAATAACATATAACATAAATAGTTATGACACTCCGTTCCCCATTTTCCACTGAAATTTCGAGGCATTGCATGCAGGCGTTTCAATATGCCTGTGTGGTAAGAAATAGGATTGGAAGATTTTCTAACAGTAATTAACTCAATCGACTGGTTGATGAACTAATAAATGCATATAAAAACTACATTACCTTCGTCTTCAGGTTCAGTGAGTCGTAACATTTTCCTCTCTATAGGATCGTATACATATTGATGTTTGAACGTGGCCTCCGCTTTAAGAAAATTCTCGCGATATTCATCTGTTACTACTAAATTTGATCTGTTGAAGAAGCTGGGTATTTTTCTTAAGGCCTGCAATAACAATATTAAATAATTTATTCTCCGAATGGAAATCGGATCCACAACCGTCGTATTAAGAGCCACTACGCCACGATAGCGTCAAGTTCTTGACGCTATCGTGAATCGTGAATTAACAGACTTATCAAGAAATCGTTGATAAATCTTTGAGTTTAGAATTATGGTTTCGATTCAAATTTTTTTTTCTACCTTCAAATAAGGTAAGCAAAGAAAACTTATTATTAAAATATTTCTTTCTCCACTTTCTTTCCGCTTCAAAGCAAAGCATATTGAGTAACTGACTTCAACACTGCACTTTGACTGGCAGAATGCCAATAATTCCATTGATACAATAGAGTACAAACCCACAAGCATCACATCAATACTATACTTACATTAGCAAAATTACTATCCTGCGTGGCCGTCACAAATTGTCTAGCTTTGGCCAAGCCTATTCCCGGGAGAGAAGCTAGATAGTCGCATCCAGACATTATACACATTTGTCTAAATTTGTCAAATGTATAACTTTCTATTGGACATTTCATAACAAGGGGCAGTTTTGTTGTGTCCACTAGAGTCCCGGTACCGTCTAAATCCATTTTAAATAAAACCTATAAATAATTAATATTATGTTATTCATAAAAAAAAAATTGTTCTACACTGTCTTGATCCTGAATATAGATATAATATAGAAAGTAGAGCAACTGTATAGAAAAAAAAAATATTTATGCTTGTTACAACTTATTTATGTTATCCATTTACGGAGATTTTTACACATCAAATCGAAGACCAACTAGTTAATGTACATAATAATACTAATATATAGAATAACATACATTTAAAGTTACTTATATGTATGGTATCTTAAGGTAGTACAATGAGACAAAAACAGTTGTGTATGCATGTGCGTGCATGTGCGTATTTATGTGAGTATATTGTGTTTGTGTATATATATAAATATGTGTGTGTGAAGAAATAATGTCTGTAAATCAAAATAGTTATCATTTAATTTTTCAAGAACCAAAAACATTTAAGGAAAGCTTTTATTTTGTAGATGTTACAAAAATTTTTAAATGATTCATAAAAATTTTGGAAAATGTATAAAAAATTAAATTTTCAGGTTTGTCCTGTATGTGAAATTAGTTACACATGTACTAAAATATTTGTTATTTTATAGAGTAGAATAAATAAATAAAAGAGTTTCGTTAACATACCTTTGTGCAACCAAACAGTATTAAATCAGAGTCTTCAGTAATAACAACTTGGGCATAATTTTTTATATTCAAATAAGCTAATTGTGCATCTGCTTCGTATGGGGCCACTATACAGTCCACATTACGTTTTCTGCACTCTTTTATTAAGGCTAAAGCCATTTTATGAGTTATATCCACACTTCTTCTTATGTGAGATCGTGCTTCTTCTATCTGTGTAAATAATTATAGCCTTTTATTATCAAAACAAGCTATATGTTTCATATTTATAAATTAAGCGTAAACGATAAGAGAAACATAAATTATCTGTAATAGAATAAACACTAAATTGCTATTTCACACTTAAGGAAGAAAAATATTTTCTTAAAAGATGTATAAACATTTGAGAGTTGCAGAACTTGAACCTGTGCCTCTTGAAAAACATTTTAAATGGTCTAAAAATTAAGAAATATTTTTTATCAAACCATATTGAAATAATGTAGACATATAAGAATTTTGAAATAGCTTAATACAAGAACAATATGGATAATAAATAAATTCTATAACTTTTTTACTCTAATAGTCTTATTCTAATAGTTTTATAATTTACCTTTCCCAAACTTAAGAGTTCTGCTGCTCGTTTCTTGCAAATATCTCTAGATCTGCAATCAGAGGAAAGTATTGTTACACATTTATCTTATCTATGAAACAAAGTATATTGTTATATTTGAAAAAATAAATAAGCACTAAAACTTACTCTCTTCTCTTTATTTCTGTCATGGCCTTTGCAGGCAGATGACGTCCATCAAATACCAGAATTGGTTTAATGTTCTTTGAAAGTAGCATAGTCACATATTTAAGACAGTATTTAACATATCTGAAATGAATATTACAGTTATCTATAAAGTAGAAAAGTCATAAAATCTCCATTATAATCATAAAAGTCATTTTTATTAAAATAGTGTAATGCCTTACACGTCAGTATCCTCTCCACGGACAAGCTTATCAGCGCAACCAAAAGCGCCTTTGTGAAGCCAACAATAAGTATCGATAGCAACAGTAGACCCACTAAATTCACTAATATTAGCCCTTTTCGAAGCTTTCTCGAGAAAAGGAATTAAGCCTGTGATACCCATTTTGTGGTTTGCGATTAAATATGCACTTTCGTTAGCTGTGTTCATACATTGTAATATTATTTAATCATACAGCGTGAAGCTGATTTAATTATTTATATTACAATGCTTAAAAGTGTACATTATTAGTTTTTTATTCAAAATATTTCGTTTCATTTAGGTAGGATTACTTTTCATCACAAAAACAAAATCAATGTCAAAGGACATCATTTCCCGCCATGCCATAAGGTAATTGATCTTTTGTCAAATGATCTGTCAGCTGTCACTTATTTGTTAAAAGCTACGTAACGAAATATATTTTGAAAAAGAAATATATTTTGTAAAAATTTTAATAAGCAAAATTACTTAAATTTTAAATACGAAATTATTATTTTTAAAAAAAAATTTTTTATATATATATATAGCTTACTTTTATTCTTAAAATATTTAAGTTTCCTTAAAATATTAATTGAAAAGGGATCAAGATTGCCATAATAAAATTTTAATTTTATATAAATGTATAGTGGGTAGATTGAAATTCTAATTATTTTATTTTTATTACATTGATACCATTAAGTTGTTTTAACCTCATGATTTTAGTACAAAGTATAAGGCCATAGATAGGTTGTGGCAGGTACCGATCGAAGCATCAGAAATTAATGTTTGAAATAACTTAAGATGAGATTAAATCCACGTGTTGTATCATCGGCTGCTGCTGTTGCATTAACATGTGTTGTATCGGCGGCTGCATATTATTACAAAAGCCGAAATTCTGAAGTCAATGAAGTGATGGTATTCTGTAAATTACAGTACAATGCTTATAATTACTTTGACAAACTAGTCAGTTTCATTGAAGCAGCGAAATACAGTGTGAACGTTTGCATGCCCGGTATCCACAATCCAGCAATACAAGCCCGATTGGTTAACTTGATCAAGACTAAAAATATCAAAGTTAATATAGTTATCGATCGTTCAGGCTATAATGAATCAACAGATTTTTTCATCAAAGAACTTATTGATGCCGGTATGTTTCTTTTTTTACATATTTGAAATATATATATATGATGTAAAATGATTGACTCTATTCCAGGAGCTGAAATTAAATGCAAAACAAACGAACCAGTGTTCACAATGCAACACAAATTCTGTTTAGTCGACGACAAGATTCTGATGACGGGAACGCTCAACTGGGGTAACGACCGATCTTTCGACCATTGGAATTACGTTTATATTACTAGCAAACAACAATTAGTTGAACCTGTGAAAAATGAGTTTTATCAAATGTGGAACATCGCTAGTGATATACAATCTGTTTTTGACATTTATTGTGACAGTGATGCAGAAACAGTCGACATTAGGAATTGTGATGCAATATCGACTTCCGAAGAAAGCGGCGACAATCACGATAGCGTCACTGTTGACAGCCCTATTGAGAAAATGACACCTGAAAAAATTACTCACATCCCTATGAATTACTCCTGTGTCGAGGCTTTGTAGAAATAATTTTAATTTTTTTATAATATTTTAGTAGAAATCTAAATAACTTATTCATGTAGTTAAAGCTATTTTTTTTAATTATACTTCATATTTTTTATTTTTAAATCTTATTTTCATATATTAATTAAATGTACAAAGTAATGTTATATTTTAAATGTGTTATGTGATTACAATGTTAATTTTATTTAAAGACTCAATTGATATTTTAATAATTTTAAAGATTTAATGTAATTTTGTAATCAAATTCGAGGGTATGTTCCCTATATTCTATTCTGTAATATATTTTTTTTAATCTCCCAAACCTGAAGCTGCTTTTGTGTAAAAAGTATTACTATAATCTATTTTAAATTATATTTTTCATTATTAACTATCCTATCTACTGCTTTTTGCATTATTATTTTTCATTTCTTTATTTTAATGTATATATTCTTTTTGGCAATACAAATAAAACATTTTTTCCAATATCTATTTATTATTTTATCTTAATATTAACTTAAAAAATAATAACATTTTTTACATTTTTAAAGTGTTATTTGAGACTAAGGACAAAAAAAAATATAGGAAACAGCACATATTCTTTAGTATCAAAATCATAAAAAATATGTTTATGTTAAATTTATTTGATTGTGGACAAGGTATACCAAGATAAGAAATTAACCCTTAAATGGTTAGAATATTAAGTCAATTTATTATATGATCTATATGTGATTCCAAATGGCCTACTAGATAATACAATTATTGTAAGTTAAAATACTTCCATTTAAGTGTTAAGGGATTACATTTAGTATGATCAGTATAGTAGGAAAATGTTTCCCAAAAAACCTGATTATAATGCTTAATTTAATTCAGACATTATTCTCCACCTCTAAGAGCCTTATATTTAGCAATTTCATTGGGAAAAGTTTTAGATAGCTCAGAAAGCAGGTGACTTTTAAATCTTTTATAAGAATCAATTTTTCCCTTTACTTCTTCATTCTTTGCAAGTGCTTTGTCAATGCAATCTTTTGTGTACAACTGAGGGTTACGACCTTGGTCAATGTAGCTGAAATAAAATAAAAAATAATGTAAATAGAAAAACTAGTATGAGAGACAGATATAGCAAAAGAGCTCAATTACAATTATTTCACACAATTCAAATGAGCCTTGCCATGCTACTTCCATGTCTCCAAATACTCCATTCTCCTCATTCTACTTGAATAAAATATATTGAGTAGTAACTCTACACCAGGCTTTGTCTTACTGGATAATATAATTATGCTCCTGAGTGGAGATGCAACTCATAACTGTCACATTTAGAACAAGTTTGTAATTAAAACAATCTAAATCATAAAAAAACATTAGCACAAGTTGTTCACTTTTTTTAACAACTTTTGCTAACATTTACTTTTTTTATTTCTTATATTTTAGCTGCACTATTGTGGTTCTTCATCAGATCTTAGTTTCTTAGTTTTTGAATTTTCTTATTTCAATGGAAAGTGCTATTTTTGTAAAGATAGCATTTTTTTTATAGTTTACCTGGACTACTACTGGATTATTTCAGAAGTGCCAGTCTTCAAAATAAATTATAGCCTAGATCCTTCTTGGATATAACAGATATATAACAACAAATGTTAAATTAAAATTTATCCAGTCATTTGGAAATGTATATGTACATATAAACAAACAAATTTCAAATGTACATATATCAACAATTTTTTTAATACCCGGAGGGAGGCCTCAATGTTTGTTTTATAAAGTATTATATGTACATATATATTATTTATAATTTTATTATATTATAGTATAAATTAAAATGTTTACTTACTCAAAAACTTCTGTAGGGACTTGAATATCATGCACTTGTGCTTTTAACTTATCAACCTCCTGAAGTCCTGTCACCAAAGATTGACTGAAAAAAAAATTTGTTAACAACTTTAACATAATGAATATGATATTAATTTTCTATGTTTGTATTAGATACTGTAGCATATATACTGGCCCTCGGTTTTTATAAAACAAACATCTGTCTGTTAAAATAAAATGTATGGAATATACATATATTTAATGATGGATTATTTTCTAAAGATCTTATTTAATTTCTTGCAAATTCAATAAAAAATTTACAAATATAATAAGTACTTACATTTTTTGATTTAATACACTTTGCCCTTGTGGTTGAAAGTCACTGACAATAATACGAATTTGTCTTACGTTTTCAATAAACATTTCAAGTTGAGTTTCGAGATTTTCAAGAGACGTAGACATATTGAAATTATTGATATTTACCAAGCCTTAAAGCAAAATATTCCTAAATAATGACCGTAGATTACTTAATGGCAGTAATTATTTTCTTACTTATTTTTAATTTTTATACCTTGAAGTAAAGCTCTTATGACTGAACACTAAATTGTAATTTTATTTACGATAGCGACACTGACACTAATATTGAATGAATAGTTTATCAGGTGTCAGATACGGCACAGAATAAATATTAAATGATATATTTCAGATTATTTTAGAGGTTATGGTCTCTAAATAACATTTAATATAATTTTACTTTAATATAATTATAAAACTCCTTTCTAGTATAAACAAAAATTAAATTTACCTAGCAATTACGGTACAAATTTCCTCTATGTTGGACTATGAAATATAAAGAACTAAATCAATAACAGTATATAACTTTAAGAGCTTTTACTTACCTAATTATAATTATAATTAATATTTTTAATTGTATAAAACAAATTAAATGTAAAAAATCGATAAAAAAAAATATTCGATTTTATGACATTTAATTGTTTATTGAAGTTTAATTTTTAAGGTTATGTTAAAGTTAATTATTTAACCACTTTTCAGTAAATTTTGTATACGATTTTAGTCGTGTGAATTCATCATATAAAATAAGCGTATAATGTTAATAGATAGCGTAGTTAAATATAGATATTTGTGGCTCTTTCAATAAAATTGTGAAGAATGTGGAACAATAAAAAATAGCAAATACTTAAAAGAAATAAATATTACTTTAATATTTGCTAAATGGAAATAAATTTATAATACGTTTCACTTCTGAATTATAAATCCATAAAAAAATGTCATTCTTGCCATATTCTAGCACATTCAAGTTGTCATAATACTGCATAAAATTACACAACACTATTCCTAAGTCCTGTGACATAATGTTGCAGCGGGAATATTGTCAATTTAAGCAAAAAGTATTTTTATTTTAAAAATAATAATGATGGTTGAACAATCTCAATCAAAACTAAGTGCAAGTCAAAGTGCTATAGCGGGAGGAATATCTGGTGCCGTCACACGCGCTCTTGCACAGCCACTTGATGTTTTAAAGATCAGATTTCAATTGCAACTAGAGCCTATAAAAAAGGGATCTAAATATAGTTCTATATTGCAAGCTTTTAGATCTATAATTAAAGAAGAAGGCGTAACAACATTATGGAGTGGACATATTCCTGCACAGCTGTTATCAATTTCATATGGCATCATACAGTTTGCGACATACGAGAAATTAACACAAATTTGTCGACAAACAGATCTTCAACTTTACTCGGCTCATAAGCATTCAATAAATTTTTCAAATGGCGCAATCGCTGCGACAGCCGCTACTTTGTTGTCTTTTCCATTAGATACAGTAAGGACAAGATTGATTGCTGAACAAAAAACAAATAAAGTATACAAAGGTTTTTCTAATGCATTCTTTACAATGATTAAAAGAGAAGGACCGAGTGCACTTTTCAAAGGTATGGTACCTACAATAGCTCAAGTCGCCCCACACACTGGTATTCAATTTGCTGTCTACAAACTTTTTACTGAAAGTATATTTAATAGAATAAAATTTTTCCAAAGAGCAAAAAATATTAGTGCTATTATAGAATCTACTCTAGTGGCTAACTTATTAGCTGGTGGGATTGCAGGCTTTGTATCGAAGGCAGCAATATACCCCTTTGACTTAATTAAAAAACGACTGCAAATCCAAGGTTTCCAAGAACATAGAAAAATTTTTTTTGGTAGACAAATCTATTGTAGTGGAACTATTCATTGTGTAAAATTAACTATTTCAGAGGAAGGTTTTCTAGCATTGTATAAAGGATTTGGCCCTAGTATTTTAAAAGCTATATTTGTGTCAGCATTACATTTTGCTGTGTATGATGAAATAAAATATAGAATTTTACAATTAAGTAACTGAAATTGTCATGGTAAATAAATTATTTTCTTTTCATCTCCCTGCTAAGAAGGTGAGCCATGTTTAATTCTGCCACTCAATCAATACTCAATATCTCCAAAACAGGGCAGTTAGTGTTAAACAATTAATTACCATGTTGTTTTATTTATTTAATTATTAAATTATAAAACCCTTGATTGTATCTTCAAAATGGACTTAATAAATCTAAAATAAGAAATAAATACATTTTGATTATACCATGAAAAATAAATACCTTTTGATATCAATGACATCCAAAGAAATATTTGTCTAGTCCCTAAGGTTTATTTGTGTTATTTAATAAAATATGTACTTAGTAAAAAAAATCTGTGATATACAGTGTCGAGCTTATTAGATCTGTTATAAGTTTATTTATCTGTTAAGGTGTAATTTATTAAAAATGAATTTTATTTATTTAGCATTTTATTTTTGATATTAAATACTTTAATATAATAACCACTACAAGTTATAGTATTTTTTATTGTTTATTTTTGAACTAATAAATATATTTTTTCATTTGTCAATGATTAGATCAGCCATAGGATATAACATAACCCATGTTTCTCATTAAAGTATCCTTGATCGCTGGTTGCAATTCTCTTTTCATATATGTTGTCAAAAGAGTTCTAATGCCTTTTGTAAATATGTCCTCCATTTCCCGCGAAATATCTTCTACATCATCCAAATCGTCTTCTGGTCGAAATAATTTGCTTCTTTCATAATTCATCCTATTATTTGATTCATAAATTGTATCCCAATTATTCAAGGATCTACCAGCCATTTGGACCTCAGTCGTTACATCTAAGCCAGGCTCAAAGTTAAACGTGTCAGAGCGTTTTTTTCTTTTCAACGGTAAATTATCCTTATTTTTAATAGAATTTCGATTGATATATTTCTCACAACCATACGCGTATACACTAATGAAGCCCGGTTCAACAAATTCTGAATCTGTTTTAACATTGAACTTTCCGGGTTGTTGATTTAAAGGTTGTGTATGGAATCCAATACCAGCTTTCCTCAACCTTAGTATCATGTTACAGCCATTATTAGGAGTTTTCGGATAAGACGCATCGTATCGTAAATCTGCATAATTTTTTCTTAGTCGTCTGCTGGCTGGAATCGTACGGTCGAGCTCCTGTGCATCATATAAATCGACGTTCCCACTTATTGTTAAGTCGTGGAATAAAAGCATAGTGTCTAGAGATACATTTCTGGGGTCAAAGTAACATTTTTCAACTTTAACCCAATTGCTATTCTGTGGTAGTCTCACTCGCATTCTAGTTACATACATATCGATAGGTGCGCTCCTCATTGATTGATAAAGGCTGTAACCATTGAGGTCAATGCTGGGATGCTAGAAATAATATAAGAATATATATTAAACAATAATTGAATATATCATTATTTATAACTGATTCATATCTGCTTATTGATAACAACATCTATATTTATAAATGTTGCGTACGTAAATATAAATATAGATTTTGTTATCAATAAAAAGTATACAAGTCATTAATAGATATATAAAAATCCAAGATGCCCAGTCTTGAACAGAGTTTTTCAAATATAAATGGAAGTCACGTAACGTATCTAAGAACTTTTCTTCTAAATTAATTTTACGTTTTTAATGTTTTGAATATCAATTTTAATTGTTTGATACATTGTTTTAAATAATATATTGTGAAGTAATAGTTTATTTACTTGTGGCATGTCTAAGTTCTTTGGTTGATTTCGTTTTCTCCGCTTCAACTGGTCTAACGCTGACTCCAGGCGAGATGAGCAACGTTCTCCACTCACAGGTGACGATCCTAGAGGAGTCAAACTAGATGCCATTGGTCGGTCGTACCGTTTCGTCTCAAACAAAGGAAGGAATCTCGCATCTGCACAAAGGATACATTAATCAATTAGCTTACATGACGAGTACCGACATAGATTAACCAACATCCTATTGCTGGGAACATAAATACTTTATACCAATTTAAAATATATTCTTAATATATAAAAGTATTATCGTGTATCGTGTATCTTGGGTATCGTAGGAAGGCTTTTACAATGTGTCATAGTTTCATATACAATTCTTAGTTATTTAAATTTGACCAAGATTGCCATTAATAAGGTTAAGTTGTAGAAGGTGAATATAAGTATATTGTAACTTTTTTTAATGAAAAATAATGAATTTTAAACATGTTTAATTTTTCTAGTGTTTTCATTGATACTCAAATCAGTCGTCGTAACAAAGCAGCACAGCGACTGTAAACACGACAGCTGTAGGTTTGATTTCCACTCGGGAACTTATTTTTTTAATCTCCTTGCTCTGATAACAAGACAAAGCCTTAGTTTGAGTTCACACCACAGATAATATATCGAAAATTAGGCGGTGTGTGGGAACAGTGTCTTAATAGTAGATATCCTTTGTATAACTCAGCGTGAAATTAACAAAAATAATACAAATTTAAACCTGCAAATCAACATCCATAGAAAAGATGTAGAGATAAAAAGGAAAGTTTACTCGCAATTATTTTCCATAGCAATCCAACTTTTCACTTCTATTGTCTCGTGCTTACAACCGTGAAATAGTAAATTTAAAGAAATATAATGCTTATGGGTGTCCATTTTTTTATATTATTAAGTGTGGGTATATATATTATAGCCAATAATCAATCATATGAAATATATTTAAAAAATATTTTAGGTTACTTATCTATGATCAGAAGAATTTAAAAGTGGCGATGCCTAAATCGTAGTTATAAATTAAGTACAAACGAAATGTAGGAACATACACTTATATGTTATGAGAATGAAAAAAAAAATAAAATGGAAAGCGTGTGAAATTTTGTAACGTGGGTATTTTTTGGAAAAACAATAATGAGATTTATGTAACAGATTACATTTTGTAACATATAGGTATTTTGTATTACCGGCCTCGGGCAGCCATTGCATTGCTTACTCAATATTTGTATACAATATAAGGACCAAAAAGAAAACAAAAATGTAACAGTCAATAAATAAAAATAATATCAGCACGCTGTATCCCGCACACAGTCAAGTAGACAGAGAGAACCCAGTGTTAAGACAGTCTGTTACCTATTTTCCGCCAAATTCTTGCCGAATTCAAGTTATAAACAGCGATTATTACTTTTATTATATTGTGTAACATCAATATCGTTTTAGGCATTTGATAATTTTTTGTGTGTAGATACTCTCATATGAATCTATATAACTTTTATAAAATAAACTTACTTTTCTCTAATTCTGGACCCGACAACTCGTTATCACTAGCCGAAGCCGTTTTCGCAAATAAAATGAACATCCACCAAAATTTCACCATTCTCACTATAATTTGCAGACATCAAATCCAAGTCGCAAAATTTTGAGTCTAAGACTGTTTTCGTTTAAAAAAGTAACTGTCAAATAATAGCGCGATAAATAGACAATGGCTTCCTCTCACTACGGACCCAAAATGTGAAATAAAATGTGGAAGTCGAGAGACAATAAGAAGTGCAGCCAGTGGAAAACAATCCCCGCTCAAACTTAAGTTAATATCTTCTAGACGTTCCGCCACAACTACGTAGAGGATCCCACTTTTGCAATGGTGACACCATGGCGACTGCATCGTTATTAGAGCGAATATGATGTTCGAGATGATTATACGACATTTAGAAACAAATAAGAAGCAGTAAAATACATATATTACATGTTTACATAAATTAAGTATGTTGTATTATAAATCAAGTTAACCAAAAAGACTTCAACGCGAGATTATTTTGTCTTCCGGTGGCATACAAACATTTCACAGAGTTGCATCGGTGAGATGTGAATTATACTCTTTTGAATGTTACAATAATATAGATATGTATGACAATATTTTTAAGACACTATATAAATATGAGTGACAACGTCTACCTTGGGTGATATTGTGGGTTCAAATCCATACGAGTTTACCTAGGTATATAAATTTATAGATATTGTCTTCCGATTTAGCTTACCTACTAAGTGTTTTCTAATTGAATAAAAATATATTTAACATTAATACTTATTTAGAAAACGTATAAAAATTTGAATGCAGCGTTTGACTGTGCATTTTTTAGCACAACATTCTGTATTGAGCATCAAATATTTAACGAATTTCACTTGGTTATCTTGTTTTTTTCTTAACCATAAGTTTTTCATAAATATTAATTCTAAGTACTATTTACACGTTTCGCTTCTACTACAAAGATGTTCTATTAACAACTTTTTTTGGCCTATATTCTTCTATGGCATTACTCACTTAATAACCTATATAATATGTATCTAATTTTCTGTGTTAGCGTAGTACATAAGTAGACTGTAACGTAATTATGAAAGGAAATTGGGTTGGTGCGTTTCGAATTGTTCATACCTCCATGGTGTCAAAGAAAGTTCACTGATCTCTATAGAATTTTACTAGCATTGCACTGGTCTACTTTACCTATATAGGTACTTTATCTTAGTTTGATAGCGTTAACCATACATTAAGCTGGTTGCTTCACATAACCTAAATAGAAATTGTTATCGACTTGATAACGCCATCGTCGTTGTAGCGCTAGTAACGTGTTACTGCTTTATTTTTTTTTAGATTTTTTTATTTATTTGAAATACACTTTATTGGCTTCACCTTTGCCACCTGTATATATGTAGGTATCTATTTTGTAATTATCTCTCGACTTGAGAACATATCTCAATCTCTTAATCTCGACTTTTTATACGCACTGGTTTCGGCATACTTAAAATTATTGAGTGTGGTCCAAAAACTTTTACCATGTGGTTTTCTCCTTTCTCCTATGCATATATGATATAAGTTAAGGAAAAAAATATTAAATAAATAGAAATAATAATCGTCGATTTTCTTAAAATATGCTTTAAACAATAGGTATGTCTCTATGTCAAGTGTATCCCGCATTTAGCAAGCTAGGCAGACGGAACCTAGTATTACTTGATACTCCCACTCACCACTTTTTAGGAAATGACTAGGATAACTGTACTCGATTCATTATGGCATAAGAAAAAATGTAAACAAAAAAAATCTGTTTCTCAAACTTTATTGTATTTTTTTATTTGTATTTAATTTATTTAACGTGGAGTTTTCTATATACAGCATTATTGCTTGTTGTGCTTGAATGTTATATATAAAATATCTTTGTATAAAATAAGAATAGCAAAAAAAAAAATGAAAATGTATAAATTTTACTAAAAGTTACTTAACTATTAGAATAATAAAACGATATATATCTATTATTAAATTATATATCAGAAATCGGAGGATTCTGAGGAACTGTCACTAACATTAATGACGAAACGGTCCACCATTATCTATTAAATGAGCAATTTTTTTCATCTTTTGCTCTTCTTTTATCACATGGTCAATGCAGCATTGCCAAGCTTCTACTGTTGTGTTTTTTATTGCATCGGCTAGTAACAATTTGATTTCATGCAGCTTAAAGCTTTTATTATTCATGTCAAAGTGCAAGCGTTGCTTGGTCCAAGTTTATTCATGTTCTAAAGTACGAGTATACAGGTGAAAGTGTAAGCACCACTTTAAATGAAACCACAGTTTTAACTACTCTATAAAAGCCTAATATAAATCAGAAAAAAATAAGTTTCCAAAAATGTAAAAGTTATTTTTTCAAACAAAATAAATAATAAAATTGTCATTTTAAAATAAAACGACATTTGTAAAGACGACGCACGCGCACATAAACCTATCAAAGGAATACTGCCGCACACGGTTCATTCCGAAATCGAGTCGTATGTATTGGCGATTAAGTTCAAAGTTGTGTAACCTTTAGTAGTATTTTTGTAGTAGTAAGTGTTTATGTTATTGGGTTGGTTTACGTAATCGCGTCACACGAAATACAAGTATGGATAAAAATCGTGAAATGAAAAAAAAATCCTACGTCCATACTGTTGAGGAATCTTGATTAATTTCTTTAGGTATAGGTTTGAAATATTTTACCCTATATGCTGTTTCCGTAAAAGGAGCGCTGCCTCTTCCACCCTGTATAAATATCAAAATAACAAAAACAAGACAAAATATAACAAAAAAAAAACCAGAAAATAATTTTAAACTTAACAAAACTTTTAAATTTCTTACTAAAATAAAAATAAAAATTCAATGAAAATAACTGAAAATGGTGGATATAATCTGACGGATGATAAAATGCTCTAATATTAATAATATTAGAACAATAATGTTCTAATATAAATATTAAATACGAGATATATTTTATTTTTATAGTACTAAAATGTGTCTGAAGTTTGAGAAGAAGTCGACTTTTAGGTGTTTTTATATGTACATACATATTTAAAAAATATTAAAAAATATTAAGACCGGGCGCATACCAACATTTTTAAATTTTAAGTTAAAATATTCCTGGCTTTAAATATGAAAACAATCTTTATTATTTAGAGGCCGGTCG
This sequence comes from Heliconius himera, assembly GCA_021202915.1. Classification (NCBI taxonomy): domain Eukaryota; kingdom Metazoa; phylum Arthropoda; class Insecta; order Lepidoptera; family Nymphalidae; genus Heliconius; species Heliconius himera. The sequence goes on from JAJHJA010000827.1 coordinate 683,318, forward strand.
TGGCGCAGCGGCACGAGGTGTGACTGCAAAACCGACTGGTTGTGGGTTCGATCCCCACCCGAGGAGATGAAATATTTACTTAAATTTATATTTCCATTTCTTCGCTCTGGTGTCGAAGGTTAGGCGCGGCGTTGAGTTCTGCCACTCAACACGCAATGCCTCCAGAATTCGGCAGAAAGTGGAAAACTTAATAATATTTGAGGTCAGTGGTGGCGCAGTGGCACGAGGTATGACTGTAAAACCAACTGGTTGTGGGTTCGATCCTCACTCGAGGAGATGAAATATTTACTTAAATTTATATTTCCATTTCTTCGCTCTGGTGTCGCGGCGTTGAGTTCTGCCACTCAACACGCAATGCCTCCAGAATTCGACAGAAAGTGGGGAACGGAGTGTCTTAACACTAGTTTCCCTCTGCCTACCCTGCTGTGTGCGGGATATAGCGTGAAGCTAATTTTAATTTTATATTACGAAAATAATTGGATATTTTAGGATAGAAAAAAATTGAGAATTTTGTAAAAAAAAGTTCTCCCCGATTTACTAGTATTCAAAAAATAACAAATCAGCTTCACGCTGTATCCCGCACACAGCAGGGTAGGCAGTGGGAACCTAGTGTTAAGACACTCCGTTCCCCACTTTCTGCCGATTTCTGGGGGCATTGCGTGTTGAGTGGCAGAACTCAACGCCGCGCTTAACCTCGACACCAGAGCGAAGAAATGGAAATATAAATTTAAGTAAATATTTCATCTCCTCGAGTGGGGATCGAACCCACAACCAGTCGGTTTTACAGTCACACCTCGTGCCACTGCGCCACCACTGGTCTCTAGTATTCTATTTCAATTATAAGATAATATTATAATAAATTTTATAGCTATTTACAGTGCTATTAGCGAATTAATGCTTAAAACATATATTGTTTAATTAATATAATAATTCCATAAAACCTTTCATGTAAAAGAATCTTTTTTTGACATGTTTACCTTTTATCTCATGCCTTAGTGAATCGAGTATTATTATTATTATTGAATTATTTTCTTGTATAATATATAAAATTAATATCTTTTACGAGATCATGAATAAGTACCATTTTTTTGGTACTTTGTTTATCTCTCTGTCTGTTGTAATATTTACTTCTCATTATATTACGAAATAAATATTTGTACGTATGAATGCAACATTTGAATAAAGAGTAATAACATATTTAACTCGGTTACCATATTGGCTCTATTGTTCCAATTTATCTTCTATTTAAAACAATTTAATTCACAAACTCAATCCCTGACCCGAGGTGACCGGTGTCGGTATTGAATAATTGAGGAACTCGGGCGCATTATCCACTGCTACTGACATCCGGTGGGCCAATCAATGGTGACGAGCGACGCAGTTTAAATAATTACTATTGATATCAAAGGAGAATGCCGAGTGCCTACCTATATATATTCAATAAATATATGTAAATATATGAGGCCAGTGGTGGCGCAGGGGCACGAAGTGTGACTGGTTGTGGGTTCGATCCCCACTCGAGGAAATGAAATATTTATTCACATTTATATTTTCATTTCTTCGCTCTGGTGTCGAAGCAAACGCGGCGTTGAGTTCCGGCACTCAACGCGCAAAGCCTCCTGAATTCGGCGGTATAATTCGGCGGATAATATGTAAATAAGATGTAGGTAACGAGTACTTACTCTTAAAACATTTAACAGTACTTATATGTTGTGTCTTGAATTTTTTGGCACTTTATATTGTTATTATTTTGAATATTTTCAATTGAGTTTCTGCATCTAGTGGTTATTATTGTTAAAATTTTAATTCTCCCGTTATAGAACTTACTCTTATATTTAAATTATACATTTTTTAAATGATTGATGATTTTGCTTTATCGACTCTCATAGACATCAAATACCTACCATTATCAATTTCATTTTTATGTTAAAGAAATTGAATTGTTGTCTATAGGATATCAGTTACAAAACTACTGTTTAAAAATCTGTTGTCAAACCGCGACCCTTGCTCTAGTATCTAGCGAAAATTAAAATAATCCAATAAAGTAGCGGCTAGTTTATTGGATTATTTTAATTCAATTGTTTGTAACAATAGCGGTTAATACCTGCTATTAACTCAACTCGTGACATAGCATGGAACTAAAAATAATATAATATGTTTAAAGTATACTACAATATTAAGATAGTACCTACATATCATACGATACTAAAATAATATATCCATATTTATTTTGTAATTCTCTCACTTTATTTGTATAGATATTAATGTCAAGATAAGAGATAACAGGCCGCGATGCCTCGATGAGTGACATCGGCGCTACATTCTTCTTATCATTTAGATAATTATATCGTAATTAAATTTTCCTGCAACTTGTTTTAGTTATTTGCCTCTACAGTGGTTAAATCTATACAATTAATTTAATTTTCATATATATAACAAAATTTTTGCGTTGTATGTTATATGTAAGAAGAAAGGACAAAATGATTAGCCTTTTTCTCTACTATTCACATTCTTTTCTTGCAACACATGGCTTGCTGAGTGCCGGAGCTAAATATACTTCTTTCTAATCAGTTACAGATAAGAAAAATAAAAAGATTTTATATATTGGTACAACTGAGCCGTCGGTGGAATTTGAACCCACATTCATAATGTTAGTCAGACGTGTTTTAATTGTGCCAAGACGGCGTCATTAATAAGTAGTTACCTACCTATACTTTTATTTCGCGATCACTTAGAAAATGCAAAAATGCGAATCTGTTGTTGAAATATTACACAGGCCAATCGTGGCGCAAGGACACGAGCGTGCGACTGTAAACGCGATGGTTTATGGGTACGATTCCTACTCGAGGAAATATTTAATATTTTCGTTTTTTCGCTCTGGTAATAAGGCAAAGCACATGTTTGAGTTCCGACACACAACACGAAATGCTTCCAGAATCCGAGATCCGGAAACGTGAGGAACGGAAGTACCTTAATGGGAACGGTGTGTCTTAACACTAGGTTCCCGATGCTTACTCTGATATGTGCGGGTATACATCTTTTATGATAAAAAAAATAGAGTACCTATTAGAGTAGTATTGTCGAAATATCTTACGTTCATATGATTGATTGCAAAATTTTAACTATACGTACATACATCATTGAGAGTCGGTCTCATGACTGTCAATAAAAATGATATTAAACTACAATGAGCGATAAGTGCTGATAATTTATTGTGTAAAAGATAGGGGTCATATATGCCATCTTTCATTTCCTGTATTCATATACATATATATGTATGGGTATAGAGAGGGAATCAACTTAAATTAAATTAAATTAAATTAGCTTCACGCTGTATCCCGCACACAGCAGGGTAGGCAGAGGGAACCTAGACACTCCGTTCCCCACTTTCTGCCGAATTCTGGAGGCATTGCGTGTTGAGTGGCAGAACTCAACGCCGCGCTTAACCTCGACACCAGAGCCAAGAAATGGAAATATAAATTTAAGTAAATATTTCATCTCCTCGAGTGGGGATCGAACCCACAACCAGTCGGTTTTGCAGTCACACCTCGTGCCGCTGCGCCACGACCGGCCTCTAATATACATATGTATGATACCTAATAAACATATGTATCTACCTGTATAGACCTGAGGCCATCGTGGCGCAGGGCACAAGGTTCTGGTTTCGATCCACACGTAAGGGAATTATTAATTATTAATATTTTCATTTCTTAGCACTGACACCAAGGCAAAAGTCCGGCGGCGTTAAGTTACGCCACTCAACATGTAATGCCTCACAGACGGAAATTGTGAGGAACGGAGTGTCCTAACACTAGGTTCCCTCTGCCAAACCTGTTGTGCAAGGGATATAGCTGATGTTGTGATGTGTCATAAATTTAAACAGAAGTTTATGAACAATTGCAATAAAATAAAGGGAATTCGTGCGTTTCAAAACTGTATAAATATTACGAAAGCATTGTTATGAGTTAGAGACAATAACATCATTACGTATTTGAACACTATTGCTGTATGTTCACGAAAATAAATGTACTTACCTACTATGTCTAATTTGTTTTGTTTTAATTTGTCTTAGATAAAAAATATTTCTTTAATGCGGTGAGTACCTACGCTATCTCAATTGCGAATTTAATTTGCTTGAACATTTTTTTTAACGTCACGTTATATTCAGCATACAGCAAGATAGGAAGGGGGTAAAGACGCTCCGTTCCGCAATTTCCGCCGAATTCTGGAGACATTGCGTGTTGAGTGGCGGATCTTACCGCCGTTTTTTGCGTCGACACGTCAATATTTGATTTCCTCGAGTGGCAATTGAATCAACAACCTGTCGCGTTTGTAGTCATACTTTGGGACCCAGAGCCACGCCTCAAAATTTATGTTGAAAAATTGCTTTGATGGAATCAAATGCCGCTCTATAAAGTTTCTTTAAAATTTCAACCATTGCATTTGACTAGGCAGAGTAAAATTTTACTACAATGGCTATTATTATATGGGATCTGTGCAGATAACAGCTAAAATGGGATTTTAATAAGTGCAAATTTATATCTTTTATATTACATTTAGTTTAAGAGTATTAAACACTCAACTTATAGGTAAAATATGGGGAATATAAAGAACAAAGTGACAATTACAGGATTCTCTGACTTTCTCGTGAACCACTTTCCACGGAATTCATATTTCCTAAAATAAACAGAATTTTTAATTCCTTTCAATAATTCTGAAGACGATAAAATATTATTAGCTACAATTATCACATACACAGTAAAATATGTTATTTTAATTGTTTCTGAGGAACAATAAAAGTTCTTTGACATAGTATTTTTATACTGGCCAGTCGCTTGTATCTGGATGGTGTAAGTCGACCATTGTGAGCGAACAATGGGGAAAGCATTCGAACATAGCAGAGACGTAGAGCCATTACATTTTTTATGTAAAAACTTCATTAAATTTACGATATCGTTAAATTTACGATATTTTTTTATGTAAGTCTCGCCGGAATAAACGATAATAATAAATACCAACTTAATTAAGTTTCACAAAAATATTAATTTGAACATAATTTTTAATACAAACATAGGCGAAACAAATATAAAAATATGAAAGAAAATAAAAAAAATATTTGTAAAAACAAAAACCCCGACTGCATCAAACTAAAAAGAAAATAAACAAGCCCAATAGTTTATTAGGATTAACAGTCGGGACCTCTTTAAATTATGCGGGGTTCCTGGTAAAGATTTTATTGATTGAAGAATTACTTATAGGTCCCGACTGTTAATCCTAATAAACTATCGGGCTTGTTTATTTTCTTTTTAGTTTGATGCAGTCGGGGTTTTTGTTTTTACAAATATTTTTTTATTTTTCATTTTTTTGTTAGAATTTATTATGGTAATGATAATCATGATATACCTTATCATGATAATCTTGAGATAATCATGATAATCTTGAGTTTGATACCCATATTGTAGTATTCGAACTATTTTTTTTTTTACTAAGATTGATTGACTGATTACTTTTTATTAACGTCACCTATCTAAGAACACTTGGGCTGCTAATACAAATCTAACGATACCTCAAATATGTAAATCCGTTCAGCGGTTCTGGAGATACGAGGTAATAAAGAATATTACATACATACAAGATACGCGCGAAAAACATAACCCTTCCTTAGCAGTCGGGAATAAAGATTTCATCTGTATCCCGCTTGGTCTTCCTGTGATCGATTCATTTAAATTGACAGAATAAAAAACATTGCTAAACAAAAACATGACTATTTAGATGTAAATAAACGATGGTTTAAGTACATATGTATATACTCTAAGTAATTTACTATAATATTTTTTTTAATTGTACACATACCCACATTTAGTTATCTTTGTACAGATAATATAGAAGTTAGATATATTTTCTGGGGGAGGACTTAAGGTTTGAACAGATTAATAAGCGATGTTTTTTTTTAAATTTTTTCACCAATTTTTTTATTGGCAAAATTTCTGGGTTGAGCACTGACCACACCTCCCTCCCCCCACTATTCCTACCCACGACCACTTCACCTCAACGGTAAACGTAGTTTTAATGACTCCACAAATTCGTGGACTGTATACGTTTGTCATTGTTCCATAAACTATTGTTCGTTTTGAGACACATTTTGCCGCATATGTAAACTTTGAACGGTGTAATCAGGAAGCGTCGAACGACGTTATCGTAGTAATGTCGTAAAACTTGCGAAATCAACATCATGTCGGTATAATTTTTGTAATAATACGTAAGTAATCTAATTTGATCGATGAAGCGATAAAAAAAATCATTATTAACTATTTATTTTATTTGGAGCCAGTTGTTTGTTGGTACAGGCGTGCGATTGTAAACGCGACAGGTCGTGGGTCCCAATCCCACTCGAAGATATGAAATATTTCATATTTAATTATTTTTTTTTGCTCTGGTAAGGAGGCAAAGCGAGAAATTTAGTTCCGCCATTCAACACGCAATTCCTCTAGAATTTCTAGGAAAAAAATAGGGAATGGAAGTGTTTCAATGGAAATATGGTATAGCGTGAAGCTAAAAATTACAACTATAATGATATAGTAAATATATTTGTTTTGAAGAATCTTAAAATATAAAGTTGAAAGTTTCTGATGAGCTCATGAACATAGTCTATTGTATGATGGAATGGTTGCGATACATATAGTTGTACTAAGTCGATAATAAAACGAAAATGAGTAAAATTTACGTGTTCCTTTAAATTTTTAATTGTTTTTTTTTTTATATTATGTTACATTATCTAATAAATACCCACAAAAAAAATAATTGTGTATTAAAAAATTTAAACATTAAAAAATGTTTTAAATTTTCTTATTTACTACCAAATATGTGTTACATATAAGTTTTAATAATAACTGGAAAAAAACCACGTGAGTTTAAATTAGTCATTAACATGAGTCGTGTCAGTCATGAGTAAAACTATTCTAATAATATAGAACAGTTGAGTGTAGTCTAAAGGAGATTTTAAGTTAAAACTATTTAATTATATGTAACAAAAAATCATGCAATTCTTTAAAACAAACGAACGTATATCTCAAGGTAGCTGGAACGATGCCACAATAAAGTAGTCTGAAAATAAATCAACTAAGAATAACAACACATGGTTTAATTTTTTGTCTTCATTTTTATTGTATTTCTCTAAAGCCGTTTATAGTTATAAAGAAAAAGAACGCTTAACATGTGATGCTCTAACTTGAGTTTATTTTTGTTACAAAAGCTGCTTACTACTGCTGCTTTTTATTTTATGGATTCTACTCGATCTTATAATATTGTTTTCGATCCTATAACATTTTTACAAATGTCTTCCAAACAGAGTAAATAATGATTATAAGGGTAAATTTTTACATTTTTACACTTCGTAATCAATTAGGTTTCATTTATTTATAATGAATGTTTATTTTTATGCATGTAGATTTAGGTTATAGTGTTAGATTAAGTTAGTAAGTGGCAACTGAAATTAATAACTGAACTGTCTTAATAAGATATTGTATAAATATAGAAATATATGTATGTAATAACATAAGTCTAGTTCTAGATAATTGCTACAGAAAAAAAAGTATTAAAAGAAATGTAAAAATAACAAAAGGTACGGATCATAAATCTGTAGTGTAAGAATTAAAATAAAAAAAGGGTAAATTTGTATTTGTCATATATTTATTATTTACATGTAAAGATATTATTAAAACTAAATTATTGAAAAAAAAACAGACAAAGTTACATTTTTACATTTTATGTTTAATAACTGTAATATTATTTTTAGGAGAACGGAGTGTCTAGTCGAGAAATATAGCCTGAGATATTGCCGAACTATCGTAAACTCTACAAAACATAGGCACTCGATAAATTAATACATGTAGAATAGTATTCCGCACATAGCAGGGTAGGCATAGGGAACCTAGTGTTAACTCCCAATAAAACATTTTCGTTCTCCATATTCCGTCGAATTCTGGAGGCATTGCGTGTTAAGAAGAGGAACTCAACGCTGTACTTTGCCCCGTTACCCGAGCGAGAAAATTAAAATATTAAATATTTAATTCCCAAGTGGGAATCGAACAAACAACCGTCGCGTTTACATTCACACGCTTGAGCTTCTGCACCACGATCGGCATTAAAAATTCTAAGTGATTCATACATAATAATAAATCTATTTAAATCATATGTCATATTCTATAGTAAGACTTCATATCAAACTGAACTGACTGCATATTTATGTTTATCAATGTTATGTAATATATAGTTATTATCATAGTAGTGCTATGGTATTTTTGCCTCTAGCTCTACATCGTTGATGTCTTTTTAATAGTAGTCGCGCTTTGATAGTAAAGACTTCAACGATTTGTTCTAATCAATTTTAAAAATAGAACAGTGGTAATTTTTTAAAGCAAGAAGTACCTAAAAAAATGTGTGTTTAAAAAATAAAATATATAATAAGAGAGCCTTTTTCATGTTAGAATTTAACAATAATTCAAAGAGTGCATTCCAATTTCTAAACATAATTAACATTTATTTACTTATATCGACATACAATTGTATGCGAATTCGTTTTAAGCTTAATATTTTGTAAACATGTTATATCTAGTTGTTTATTTGTTACTGTGTTAAGTATATACGAGGTAATTATAATAATAATTATCGATTACTAGTAAAGATACTGCAAGCGTCTATAATTCAAGGTTTATTGTAATTAAACAGCATTTGATTTGTTCTGCATTTAAGTGTTTGCCTTCCAGTAAAATGTAATTAAGCACGTGATAAGACGGCATGCTAACATTAAGGAAACTAGATTTTGTATTTCTGTACAATAATGGAAAAAGCGCATATAAATACTTGCCAATTAAAAGCGAAGCCCTGAGTGTGTATAGGTAAAATTGAAATATTTATTTCGATATATATTAATATTTTTTGTATTTTGTGAATATACATAAAATAAAATATTTTTAAAATTAAATAGGATTGCAGGTTTTTTTAATTGCTAATAATAGCGTTATTTTATTAAGCTGTATTAGTGAGTATATTTTATGCTAGATGTCACCACTTGTGTTGGATATGCTCATTCGTCACGATTTTGACGTTTTAATCAAGTATTGTGATTCGTGTAGGGAGTGAATTCCATAAAAATAGTGTAAAGTTTAGTGTAATCAGCCTCGCGTTCAATAATAACTTATACTAAAATGCGTAACAAATTAAAACAGTGTTCTTTTTGAAGTTAAAGAAGATGAATATCGAGGTTGTTTCATTATTGATCCACATTTCATTGTTAGAAGATCGTACAAGGTAATCGTCTGTTTGTTTAAGACAAAAGGCAGAGGCTTCGTCCTTCACACATTAGAACATCGTTATCAATGCACGTAACCGATCAGTTTAGTTAGAGGTGATTATTGAAGTAACTAAACAGTGCATGTAAGTACTTACGCCGAGAGCACGTCATTGTTAAATCACAATTAAAAAGAATTTACTTTACATATTACTAATTTTGTTATATATCTACTCTACGCTGGTGGTGGTCTTTATCGCTTTCTGCTACGAAATTTGTCTCAATTATCAGGTAACTCAACAAGCTTACTAATGGGTGGTATCATATACTAGTTTTCATCATGGCTAATGAAAAGAATAAATTTAACTCGCACAAGTCTTCATCTAGAACTAAAAGAAGTAGTAAAGTTGATAAACTGCAAACACTATTAATAGGTTTTGACAATGACAAGATTACAGAGTTGGTTATGAGAGATCAAACTTCTCCGAATTCAGATGACATTGAAGAACCTGCAGAAAAGGAAATTGTGAACGGCACTCAACTTGATACAGTGATTTTAAAGGATTCAATAATAAAAAGAGAAGTACATGTTCCAAAAGACAGGTTTCTGACGAAACAAGGATATCTTAAACGTAAAAACAAAGATAATTTGCAACTTTGTAATGACATACTGAAAAATGAATTAATGATTGTGGACAACAGAGAAAAACAAATTAAAGCAGTGCATAATAACATCAATAACAATGATTTAATTACAAGTGATCAAAATAAGAAAACATCTGACAAAGAAATTGAAAAAAATAATAAAACAAAAAGGAGATCACCGAGGAATAGTGAAAAAAGTGATCAAAGTAGTAGTTCATCAGAAAAAAAAAGAAAAAAGGCAAATGATAGTCAAAAAAGTAAACAAAAGAAAAAGGATCGTGTAATTCTTGACTCTGATGATGAATTAGATCTTCCACCATTACAAAGAATTAGACTGCCCGAAAAAAAAGGTGTCTACATCTGTGATCTATGCGACAGAAGATATTCAACTAAATCCTTGATAAGAAGACATATGTACATACATTTGTATCGCAAACAATTTCCTTGTGGGCAATGTAAGAAAGTTTTCCGCAAATCATATTATTTATCGGCTCATATTACAAGACAACATCCCAACTGGGATCAACATTACATGTGTAATTTATGCAACAAGCCATTTCTGCTTAAAGAGAACTTAATTGCACACATGACTACTCACACCAACACTGAAACAAAGTTCAAATGTTTTTATTGCAATCAAAAATTTACTCAACAACATAAATTAATTGCACATGAGAAAAAACATTTAACAGTCAGCGGTAAATATGACTGTCTGGTGTGTGAAGAAAGTTTTGATTGCAGAATAAAACTATCTCTGCATTTTAAATCACACTTAAAAGTGAAAGATTATATTTGCCAACACTGTGGTAAAGAATTCTTAAGGATGAATTCAATGAAGCGTCATGTACAAATTTCTCATGCTGGCCTAAGAATCCAATGTCCAATATGTAAGAAAGTTCTCAAAGGTCATTTATCTGAGCATATGCGTACACATGAAAATAAACGCCCTCATAAGTGTCCTGACTGTGGGCAACGTTTTACTCAATCCACTCAATTAACAGTACATAGAAGATCTCATTCTGGAGCCCGTCCATATCCTTGTAGAATTTGCAATAGACCGTTTTCCCATTCCAATGCCCTCATGTTACATATTCGACGTCACACAGGAGAAAAACCCTTCCCTTGTGCCATGTGCCCTCTGTCTTTCTCACAGCTACCTCACATGAAAGCTCATATGAGAAAAATACACGGCCAAACTAACCCGTACAGATGTAAAAAATGTGAACAGTTTTTCAAATTAAAAATTGACCTTGAAGATCATGACAAAGTTTGTCAAGTAGGAGTAAAGGAATTGTCCTTTGAGGAGAAAATCCAGGCTTCAGTTCAAATTGAAGAGGAGGAGGTCGTCGAATCTGTAATGAGCTTGTCTCGAATGAGATTCCTATTGGCACTCCTTCTCACTATGATTGCTACCAAAGAGAAACTCAAATATTTAGGTGCGTAAAATTTTTGATTATTATTTTACACAGACAAGAATGCACTCATATCTTTTATTAATGGTGTGAACTATTTTGCTTTTTGTGTGACCCTTACAATTTGAGTCGTTTTGGAAATCCTACACAATATTCATCACATTTATCATAAATACAAGTGAACCTTTTGTAACGTGAGATACTACAGCTCATGTAAATATAAATAAACCCTAAGTAATAGACATCAACGGGAACACCGCCATTAAGCGTTCATTGATTTCTGAACACAACATATATTTTATGTATTACTTTTTTTATTTATGCACAATCATTGATCCCCAGTGTTTTAAACTCACTACGATGCAGGTACATTAAAACATTGGTCACCGCAGTCCTTCTTCATGTTTTTCAATTATTTCGTGTGTTGTGTGCTGATTTGTGCTTATGTGCAGTTCAACGTTGACTAAGTTGTTCGCTCCAATACGTTTGCGAACAATGACCATATTTAAATGTATTTTAGACAACATTTGAACCATTATAATAAGAGGCAGTTGAGTCGTCAGGCAGGATATTGGGTAATATATTGATGTGTGAGTTCATTTACCATTTCGTTTATAATTCGGTGCTGGTTGGTGAAGGGCTTGAATGTGAAGACATGACAAAATAAATAGGCAATAAGTTATATTTTTTAGGTCTACATTTGCTTTTTTGGAATGTTAAATTGCAAGGTCTAGGATATATATATATATTAAGGTGGTGGATGATGGTGGTGATTTTATAATTTGTTTCAATTTCAAAACATTAAATATTTGTTGAAAGATAAATTATTACAATTTTATATTTAGAAAACGTGTATAAAAATTTAATTATACTTTTGTTGTACATATTTCAATCTTCTATATAATTACTTTATATTTTTCAAATGCTAATATAATTATTTTATGACAGGTTTCAACAAACGTCTCATAGACGATTTGCTAGTGGAATCACTTGAAGCCATGGGCCATGTTCCGTGTAAAAATGAATCTCTTACGCCACTAAAACGTTTGAAGATTAATATTGAAATATTACTAAATGGGACTGTGCCTAAAGAAAAAATGGCGAAATTCAAAAAAGAGAACAAGAGCACAGAAGATATATTGGAGCTTCTCACAGACGAAAAGAAGTAAGGTACAAAAAAATATATATATATGTGTGTGAAGTAATGTTGACTTGCAATAAATAATTTATCATAAGTATATTTTTTGGGAAATATGTTATTTATAAACATCACAAATTAATAAAATTTAGATGTAACAAAAATATCCATAATTCTGGTAAATGTCATAAAATTATCAGATTATATTTAATTATTCATAGAAAAAAAAATGTTTGCTTGAAAATAAACCAAAAAAAGGGCTTGCCATTTAAACAAAAAGTGATGATTCCAAAGTTTGTTATTTATTGGATTATGTTATAAAATAATTTATGTTAGGTAATTTATTTTTAACTTTCATTTTTGAATTTTTCAATTAGTATACCTGAAATCTTTAACTATTTGGTAATAATAACTATATATTTTTTTAGAATATGTTATATTTTAACATTTATGATTTTATATACAAAAGGGGGGATTATTTTTAATTATTTTGACGTGAGTGTTTGATATTAATTGAAATATTTACAAAATTGATTTTTAATATGGAAAATTATGCAAAGCTTTCTTTTATGACATCTGATTATGTTTTTTTAAATAATCTAAAAATACTGTAACAAAGCTTTCTCTTAAAAACTACCTTAAAACAATATTATGCACTAATTAATAGCATAATAACTTAAATTATATATGTTTGTGCCATCCTTGTTGTGTGTTTGGACAATTAAGTTATTTACCAAATTATTTTACATAGATAATGTGTAAAATTATATAAATTTTAGGATTATTTATTATTTTATGTTATTATTATAATATATACATGATATAGTTATCATACAATTTTTCTAATATAAGTTTAACTCCCAGTGCCATTCCTTGTTTGTTTGCATGTTAAAAATAAAAATTGTAGGTTGTATGTATTTTTTAAATGAATCCTTAAATAATTATGTTGAAACAAAAGTATATTTTAGCATATCATTTATTTTTCTAGAGTTATGGTTTGCATAAATTAAACACAATAATAGTAAGCAAGTTACAAAGTTACTTTAAAAAATAATCTGTCTCAATGTCTGCCATAATTTTTTTTGTTAATTACTTTTTATTTAAAAGTATACTTTACAGTGATAAATATCAGTTTGCCACAATGCCATTTCTATTAAGATAATAATATAAACAATAAATTTTAATGCAATAAATATTAATACAGTACAGTCGAGGCCAGTCATGTCGCAGGAGCATAAAGTGTGACAAAACGCTACTGGTGTGTTCAAACCTCACTTGAGAAAATTAAATATTTATTTAATTTTATATTTTTATTTATTCACCCTGGTGTCGAGGCAAAAGTACGCAATGCCTCCAAAATTCGGCGGAAAGTGGGTAGCGGAGTGTCTTAACACTAGGTTCCCTCTGCCTGCCTTGCTGTGTGCGGGATACAGTATGAAGCTAATTTAATTTTTAAAATATTAATACGGTACAGTCAACAAGTCGTGGCCAGCCCTGAAGTTAGCAGTAGATGGCTGCACACACTTTATTATAGGGGATTTTTTTTACTTTTTATTATTTTCTTCCCGAATGGACAATGTCTAAAAGTTCAGGCAGCCAAATTTTCAGGACGGCAACGACTTGTCGACCTTACTGTACTTGTTTGTGCATTTCTCTTGCTATCCATGGAAAATATTTTTAATATAGATATATAGAAATGTTTTTTCTTCCAGACTATACTGTACAACAAATTAATAATAATATTTTTAAAAACTTATGTGTTGTGTACCTAAATTGGTTTGTAATTAGCAAAATAATACCTAGATGTTGCGTCAAATATGCTTTCCATTTAACTAAAACATAAATACATAGTATTATTAAAATACCAAAAAAAATAAATAAGTAACTGTCAACGTAATGAAAATAATAAAAAATCTGGACAATATTTACATGTAAAGACATTACAAATTTATTGTCAATTATTTAAAAAAGAATATGGCCAGTTGGAAGTAGAAATATATTTTATTGATCATATTATTACAATGTAAGTCATATATTTAATAATAATCATGAATATTATCTGAACTAAGTATCGGGTTAATTATAATATGCATGAATTATTCATAATAATAAATATATTATATAAATAAGAGGCCACCGTGGCGCAGTGGCATAACGTTGAGACGCTGTGAACGCCACGGTCGTGGGTTCGATACATAGCAAAAAAATATTTTCATTTCTTTTCTCTGGTAACAAGGACAGCGGCGTTGAGTTCCGCTGAATGGATTGTCTTCACGCTAGGATCCCTCTGCCTACCCTTCTGCTATACGTGGAATACAGTGTGAAGTTGAAAATGTAATATATTCAGTTTCGTGCTAGAAATTGCCATAACAAGAAATATTATGTGTTATAATAGGTAATTCAATGTTTATCATTTATAACATGCATGCCATGTACCAATTCTGATATATTATTTAGGTTTTAATTTAGTTTAGTTCTTGCCAATATTTTAACCATTTTACAAAGTATTTAGCCAAAGAAATATTTAGATTCGTTCTATATTCGACAATTCGGCGTTATTATATTAATTTTAAATTTTACTATTAATTTAAGAATTTTTATAATATTATAATAAAATTAATATTTTGTTAAATATATTGTACCTAAGGCATATTTTTATTACTGGCTTGAATTACCAAAGAAATGTGAAGTAGAAATAAATGTTTTTAACGTAAAATTGAGTTTCTTTTATGTCTTCACTACACTCTTGCATTATTATCTTATTAATGAACCATAAATTAGCATATCTTCATACTGCTTACACACCCTGTTAAGCATATAATTATATCAATTTATAAATCATAAAAAAAATATTTACATCGACGCTGTTAATTTCCTTATAGAAAATATAATTAGGGCCATCTTGACGAAGTGGACACTGTCTAAAGCTAAACTATAATACCATTGCGTACTTCGTCAAGATGGCCCTAACATACCTATATAACATAACATATATACAGGTTGGAAGTGGCAGCGCTCCTTTTACTGAAACAGCATATAGGGTAAAATATTTCAAACCCATACCTAAAGAAATTAATCAAGATAACTCAACATTTTAGACGTAGGATTTTTTTTTCATTTCACGATGCATACTTGTATTTCGCGTGACGCAGTCACGAAAACGAATAACGTAAACGCATACTACTACAAAAATACTACTAAAGGTTTAACAACTTTGAACTTTGCCGCCAATACCTACGACTCGATTTCGGAAGGAGGCGTAGTGGGCGCTATCCCTTTAATAGGTTTGTCTGTGTGCGTCGCTCTTGACAAAGGACGTTTTATTTTAAAACGACAATTTTATTATTTATTTTGTTTCAGTAAAACACTTTCATTTTGTTTTTTTATGGAGTAGTTAAAACCATGGTTTCATTTAAAGTGGTGCTGACACTTCCACCCTGTATAATAAAACAGTAAAAATATTTTGTCTGTATATTTAGTAATTTTGACTGAAATGGGAAAATGGGGACACTTAAAAAAGAATAATAGGAAGCAAATATATTTTTTTGGAATTTCTGGTTTGTCTGTATGTATGATCACGCTTATATCCGAAAGAACTGAACCGATTTACTTAAAACTTTCAACAATTGTTTTGTTTTAACTCAGAATAGCGTTTATTTATGTTTCATTCAATTTTGTTTCATCAAAATCGGTTCATTAAAAAATAAGTTATCTAAACATTTGGATAGACTTTACCTACGAATATATATTAATTTATATCGATACTTATACTAAATCTGTATTTGTTTGTAATAAATTTGTATTTTTAATCGACTTTCACAAAAGGAGGAGATTCTTAATTCGTCGGAATCTTTTTTTATGTATGTTCATTCGATTATTCGAAGACGCCTGAACTGATTTCGATAATTCTTTTTTTTTAAACTTTTTTGGTTTGATAACTGCTTGTCTATCTTCAATTTGCTCATAACTGATCCAATTCTATTCGTCATAACTGTCCTCGTCAGACAAATCACGTTTTTGTGTGAAGCACAAATTGGTTTGCTCAGCTAATAAATTCCAAAAATCTTACCCAAGATATTCGAAAAAAGAGTACAGAACATTTATTCCAGAAGCAAGTACTATGTGAAAGTAGTTCGTTATCCGGTATATCATACCTCGGGATAGCATTGTATGAATATAGATTTTTTGTTGTTGTAATAAATAAATGTAATTATAGTTATAATTAATATCAGTGTTGTTTTATTATTAGTTCATGTACCAAATTAAAATTTCTGCTAATATTTTTAAAATAAATTTAAAATAATTTTTTGCACATAGATTGTAATGTTTACACATCTGAGATTAAGGCTTTGTATAAGTCCAACATAGATAAGGTTTCTAGGATTAAGTTCTTTGAATAATGTTTTCGTTTCAATATAATGTTAAATTTTTATATTATCACGTATTTATCTTTCAAATGAAATTGAAAATAAATTTAATTAATTTTTTCATTTTGAAAATTCTGCGAGTGAGGTCAATACTCGATAATATTAATCACACCTTTTAAGAGTCTGAAGCTACCTTTATAATTTGCTATCCATAGATAATAAACAGGTAAATGTCAATTGTCAAATGACAAATATGACATTTAGTCAACAAAACAAAGTGAAAATAGTGAAGTCGTCATAATTCATAAATCACAACAATACGTCGACATGCCGTGCGTGTTATCTTGTACACGTATAAATTTAGTCAAAATTACTTAGATATATTGAGAAATCTCAGCCATGGGTACCGTAGGTCAATCTATTACTCTTGCGAACAGTATTATTGGAGTCGGCATACTTGCTATGCCCTTTTGTTTTCAACAAGTAAGTTTTTTATTATCAAGGCACCTTGAAATTTGAATAACTAAAGCAAAACTTGATTTACAAACCATATAAAATATACTAAATCTTACCTTTTTTTATTAAATTTTACGAAGTAAATTTTGTTCTTTTTTTATAGTGTGGAGTTGTACTAGCTACTTTAATTTTAATTTTCATGGGATTAGTATCTAGACTATGTTGTTATTTTCTCTTAAAATCTGCAATTATTACAAGAAGGAGAAATTATGAATTTCTTGGTAAGTAGAATTATAAGTGAATTAATATTTAATTGAATCTTATAGCAATAAATAAAAAACATATTTATCTTTATAAGCAAATAATATAAACACTGACATTATATTTTATTTTAGCATTTCACATATTTGGGCCTGCCGGAAAGATGACAGTGGAACTGGGCATAATAGGTTTTTTGATGGGCACTTGTATAGCCTATTTTGTAGTAGTTGGAGATCTTGGTCCACAGATTATTGCTAAACTATTAAAAATTAACCAAAGTGATATTTTAAGGTATTTAATCCTTAGAATATTTACATTATAGAGTTATGCTGTATGCACTCAGTCTGATATAAATTTGCTTACTACTAATATTGCTGTTCAGATTCTGATCCCTCTTAACTTTTTTTTTGTGTTCAATTTGTGTGGATTGTCATAAGCTATTTACCACATAATAGAAAATAATTAATACTAAATTGTGAAAAAATATTTATTGTTTTTTGAATAATAGATATCTTTTTTCAAATAATTTCACTTTTGAATATATTTACATGGATAATAATATTTTGCCAGATTCAGAGTGATTCAAACTGGGCCCTATGTTGTGCATCAAGTCTTATTTAGCATATTTTAAACTAACCATCTCCTTAGTTTATACTTTACATATTATTTTCCAGAAAATATAAAAATAAGAATATTATTTTAGTAAAAGTCCTTATTTTAATGATTTTTTTTTCAATTATAATTAATTTACAGAGATATTTATAAACATGATGTAGTTCTTAGATAATATCAAAATGGCACGGGTTCAAATCCCATTACCATAATTTTCTAAAATGTTAAATTTATTTGTACCTTTTGATATTTTTCAGAACATCTATAATGGTAATAGTGTCCTTAGTTTGTGTGTTACCACTAGGGTTATTGCGGAATGTAGACAGTCTTAGTAATGTCAGTGCCGCCACCATTGCCTTTTATTTTTGTTTAGTTATAAAGGTAAGGAATATTTAGCTATTATTTTCACAATATTGGCACTATAATAAGGGTTGCCGACATTTTGTCCGACTTTTCAAAAATTTACTTTTAAGTAAAGTAAAGTAAATTTTTGTTGTTGCTTATTTGTTAATTTACTCTTTTACAAGTATACTCATCTACAGTACAGAGTATTTATTGTCTGTTGAAGAAATACATTAAAATAGTATAGATAGTTGACAACCCTAATCTTTGCTACAATTAAAAAATAAAAACATTGAATATATTTACCAAATCAAAAAAATGCACGACGAAAAATAGTAATGTAATGCACCTATGACTCTTATTTTTGTCTTTGTTCATTTTATAATGGACATTCAAATCTATGCAACTTTTAGATGGATTTAAATTAAAAACTTTGCTGTTTTAAAAACTTTGTTGAAAATCTTTTAGATTTAGATATATAAAAAAAATATTTGTTTTCTCAGGTAATAGTTGAAGCAGCATCTCAACTATTCTCGGGCGACTGGACAACCCGTATTGAGATGTGGAGGCCGGCGGGAGTTTTACAATGTGTACCGATATTTTCTATGGCACTGTTTTGTCAAACGTAACTATTATATTTTATTATTTAGTCTTTTCTTTTAGCTTTTTGTGATTACCGGCAGTAAATTAAACAAGTTGAGTGGCGGAACTTAACGCCGTGCTTTTGCCTTAATGCCAGAGCAAGGATGTGAAAATAGTCATTACTTCCATACCTATATTATAAATTCGAAAGTAACTTTGTATGTCTGTTTGTGACGCAATCACGGTCAAACCACTGATCCTGATATTCTCGATATTACGAACTTATTTATTGTTATTAGGTGTATTTATAAAAAAATGGTGAATTATTTCAATTCGGTTATCTTTATCGTTGTTATACACTTAACAAATCGTAATTTTCACGGTGTATCCCGTACACAGCAGGGTAGGCAGAGAGAACCTAGTGTTAAGACACTCCGTTCCCCACTTTCTGCCGAATTCTGGAGGCATTGCGTGTTGAGCGACAGAACTTAACGCCGCGCTTTGTCTCGAGACCAGAGCGAAGAAATAGAAATATAAATTTAAGTAAATATTTCATATCCTCGAGTGAGGATTGAGCCCACAACCAGTCGGTTTTACAGTCACACTTTGTGCCCCTGTGCCACGACTGGCCTCTGGCCAGTTTTATAATTAATATGGTTTATTGTATTTCTGTTTGAAAATTTATTATATTTTTGTTTCAGGCAGCTATTTGAAATATTTGAATCTTTACCGACATTGTCATTGGAGAGGATGTGTTTAGTTACTAAGAACGCTATCAATATATGTTCAGGAGTTTACTTTACTTTGGGTGTTTTTGGTTATATAGCTTTTGGATCACAGGAGATTTCTGGTGAGTGAATTGTATAAATAAATATTCTTTTATAATTCTGTTTAGAAGAGAAATTGCAATTATTGATTATGAAATTAATTGTTTGAGAAATATTTAAATGTAAATATAAATCAACAAATATCTATCAGTCAATGAATATACAGGGAAGTGGAAGTGTAAGCACCACTTTAAATGAAACCACAGTTTTAACTACTCTATAAAAGCCTAATATAAAACAGAAAAAAATAAATTCCTAAAAATGAAAAAGTTATTTTTTCAAACAAAATAAATAATAAAATTGTCGTTTTAAAATAAAACGCCATTTGTAAGGACGACGCACGCACACATAAACCTATCAAAGGAACACCGCCGCACACGCCTCATTCCGAAATCGAGTCGTAGGTATTGGCGATAAAGTTGTTTAACCTTTAGTAGTATTTTTGTAGTAGTAAGTGTTTACGTTATTGGGATCTATACGTAATCGCGTCACACGAAATACAGGTATAGATAAAAATCGTGAAATGAAGAAAAAATCCTACGTCCAAACTGTTGAGGCATCTTGATTAATTTCTTTAGGTATGGGTTTGAAATATTTTACCCTATATGCTGTTTCCGTAAAAGGAGCGCTGCCTCTTCCACCATCGACTGGTTGTGGGTCCCCACTCGAGGAGATGAAGTATTTACTTAAATTTATATTTTCATTTCTTTGCTCTTGTGTCGAGGCAAAGCGCGGTGTTGAGTTCCGCCACTCAATACGCCTCCTGAACTTGGTGGAAAGTGGGGAACGGAGTGTCTTAACACTAGGTTCCCTCTGCCTACCCTGCTGTGTGCGGAATACAGCGTGAAGCCAATTTGATTTGATTTATTCTTTACAATACATTTGTCTCTCTATTTAGCGATTACTATATTCTATTACGTATAGTTTTTCACTTATAGTTAAAAATAGTTGAAGTAAAAAATCTTGTAAAGGTCACGTTTAAATATGGTTCAATGATTTCATCCTAAATAGATTAAATTTATAATATTATAGCAGACTATGTCAAGTTCATATCAGTTTTTGGTTTAGTTAATTGCTATAAAGTTATATTATAGACACAAAAACTTTTATAGTTTAAACTTCTTTACTTAGAGAACCTGGGAACCCATTTTCCGAATTCTGGAGGCATTTCGTGTTGTATGGTGGAACTCAACGCCGTGTTTTGGCTCGTACTCACAGCGAACTACTCTAACCTGTGTTACAGAAGCACGCTTGTGCCCATCCGTCTTGTCTGGGCTCTGTTTATATTTTATCCGTCGTAATATAAAATGGGACAAATTTATATTTTAACATGCCATTTACATTAAAAGCTCTTTAAAGAAGTGAAGAGTTTGAAGTGTCTGACTTCATAAATTTTCTTTAAAAATATATATATATTCTTTTTGTTATTCTTAAAAGTATTACAAAATTTATAACTATTATTTGATATTTTGAGTTTAAAAGAAGACTATTTCAAAGCAATGTCAATTATTTTTCCGCTGATTGTAACATGTGTTTAATGTAGGTGGCCATGTTTTATATTTTGTATTTATTATCTTTATTGAGAATATTTTAATATTCTTTATTGAGAATATTTTATTATATTAATATTAATTATACTGTATATTAAAATAAATATACAAATTCTAAAAATACAATCGTGACGTGAGTAGGACCAATCCGACTTTGTGCGATGAATAGGTTCAAATCCCATTAATCTCAAAATGGTCAATAAGTAAATAAAGCAATATAATGGTTTTTATTGCTTATACAAAAAAATAATACAGCAAAATACTACATTAATTATAGATTCACAGGAGGCCAGTTTCTATTGGTCTTAATACTCTGTTTCTATCTAAAATAAAAATAATAAAAATCACATATTTTTTATTTAAAGGTAATGTCTTAACAAGTCTAAGTCCAACATTCGCGAGTGACGTCATAAAGCTGGGTTTCGTCCTTTCTTTGGCTCTCAGCTTTCCTTTGATCATATTTCCGTGTCGAGCGAGTTTATACTCATTTTTGTATAGACGGGTAAGTTATTAAAGTATATTTTTGTATCATGTAACGATTATTTTGTAAAATTAAACTATAGCGAAAATTATTGTATAATAATAGTACAAGAAAAGTTTTGGGAATTTTTAATTTGTCACTCCTACTAAATAATATGTAATATATTAAATTGGAATCGAACCCATCACTATTCGCAATTACAGTCACACGCTTGTGTGCGCTACGACTGGCCTCAAATCAACAAGTAAAATCTCTGAAATGTGTAGAGAACAGACTGACTTGTCATTTTTCATGTCAGATTTTCTTTTTTCCCCACCGTGATAAGTCAAAGCGAAGGATTGAGTTGCGCCATTCAAAAACACAAATTCGAGCTGAGAGCGGATAACGGAGTGTCTTGATACTAAGTTCTTTCTGCCTTCTCTGCTATGTCCGGCCAAAAGCTTAAGGCTGAAGTTTTGATGATAAATAAATAAATCAGCTTCACGCTATATCCCGCACACAGCAGGGTAGGCAGAGGGAACCTAGTGTTAAGACACACCGTTCCCCACTTTCTGCCGAATTCTGGAGGTATTGCGTGTTGAGTACAGAACTCAACGCCGCGCTTTACCTCGACGCCAGAGCGAAGAAATGGAAATATACATTTAAGTAAATATTTCATCTCCTCGAGTGGGGATCGAACCCACAACCAGTCGATTTACACTTGGGCCCCTGCGCCACGGCTGGCCTCACTTTGATAAAGATGCTGTTTTGAAGTAGTCACTGTCAGTGCCTTTAAGCGACAGTTATGGGTTCAAACTTTATTCGGAAATATTATATTGATATTCCTCTAAACGTAAAACTAAGGAAATAATCACGAATCTCAGGCACACCCCGTCCACGAGCACACAAACGCATACACAAACACGCACAGTTCAGCAATCCCGCCATCAGCGTTCCGATCACTCACCCTCGGCATAGTGGGGATGTCCCTCGGCGTGGGACTGCTGTTGCCCACCGTGGAGCTGGTGTTGGGCCTGCTGGGCGCCACAGTGGGCGTGCTGGTGTGTGTAGTGTTGCCAGCTGCTATATATTTGAGAGTTGTGGGCAAGGATCATCATGAAAGGGCGTTGGCTAAGGTTAGTGTTGCTGTTTTTGTTTGTAAACTTTGGTTGTAATTCATTTTGATGTCAATGACTTTAATAAAGTACGCTGTAATTGTTGAAGACGAGAAATTATAAAAAAAAACTATTCATTTTACAAATTTTTTTTTGTAAATTATAATACAGATCATTCCAAAATACATTATTTTCTTTTTTCATTAGTTCACAGTGGTATTGGGCGTGATAATATTAATACTAGGAACATTCGCGAACCTGCAAGCGGCGGAATTATCTCGAGATAAATACGATGATAAATTCATTACTCAGGAGCGAATAGATCAAATTGTTGAAGACTTCTTTCATAAGAGGGCGAAAGAGGGTATGTATGTAAAGATAAAAGCTTGATCATAAAAATATCGATCACGCAAATATTTAGTTTTCCAAATATTAACACTTTCGTTGTTTTACCATTGTGTAATTTTAGATTAGTTTTGTTATTTAGTTTTACTATATTTTGTATACTCGGAAGTTATTTAATTCTGCTGTAATAATAAAAATCTTTTTTCCTACAGAAGTAATTGGCAAGCCTCAATTACAGAAACAACCATTATCAGACCAAGAGATAAATAAACTCAATAATCCCAAAATAAAAGATTCAGAAGTTCAACCTCCCAATCCAGTTCCGCCTGAATCACATTCCAAAGAGTTATTACCTAAAGAAAATGTTATAAAGCAGGTGAAAGAGGAACAAAATACTTTAAATGAAGTATCTGATACACATCCAAAAAATGTTAAATTAAAACTAAATGAAGAAAAAGTGGCAAACGGTGTCAAAATTGCTGAAGTAAATGAGGAAGAAAAAATAAAACAAGACAACCTTAAAGAACAGAAACTTAAAGAAGATAAAATTGTAGAAGAAAAACAATCGAATCAAGAAAAAATCGATATAATGAAACATCAACAACTCATAGAAACGATTAAACAACACGGTAAAGAACAAAAGGAACTTATAAAGGAACAGAAAGAAATATTAGATGAGATTATTAAAACTAAAAAGGAGTTGGAAAAAAATAAAAATGAAGTTGACAGCAGCGAAGCAAAGAAGATAGCCGTTGAAAGTATACAGAAAATTGCAAATATGGCGATACAAAGTCTGAGCGGTGTTACCGATAAGCCAGTAGAAACTAAAGAATTAAATAAAGTTGACCCATTGAGAAAAATAGCAGATATGGCTGTCAACGATATAGCTAAAAAAGCGGAAGAAACTTTAGATGCCATTAAACATATCGATGAAGTTAAAGATAAACAAAACAAAGTTGTAGAACAGCCAGGAAATAATAAAAATACTAAAGTTGATACAGACAAGCAGGAACCGAAAACATTGGAACCTAATAATAATATCAAAGTTGTTCCTCCACCAAAGCTAGATGCTAAAGTCGATGTAGAGAAATCAAATGTTGATAAAATGCCTATAAAAGAAATTCAAAACAACATTAAACCAAACTTACAAATGGAACAATCTAAATCAAATCCAATAGACAATAAACCAAAATTAGATATAAAAGAATATAAAAATAAAAAAGAAGACAATATTGTAATAGATTCAGTAAAGGAACATTCTCACAAGCCAGATGAACCACAATCATACAAAGAAGGTGAAGACTCACAAAAAGTACCTCAACTACAAAAAACAATTCAAAACGTCCCCTTGGCTATAGCCATGAGTGAGAAAATTAGTGAAAATCAAAAACAAAATGTCGATAATGGTGCTATACATTTTAATGAAGACAATAATAATAATAAAAATAAAATTCCAATTATAATGCCAAGAAGAAAACGTGAAGTAGTGGATTGTACTGAAAAAACAACTTTGAAGCCCGAAGATAAACAAATATGTGAGAATATAGAGAATGATACAAATAAAATGCAAGAAGTATATTTGAAGAATGTAGATTTGGGTGAAGTGGGTTTGGTGAACAATTTACCAGTTAAAGCTATTATGCATCACATGAGATCTCTCAAAAGTATTCAGAATAGGCAAAGATAAATTTATTTTGTATATTTTTTTTGAAGAAAATATAATGAAAAAACAATAAAAAACCGTCATAATTTTATATATCCAAATCCTTTTTGACTACATAGTTAATGTCGATGATTTTACTAAATCACGATTGCTTATGTTAAACTATAAAATACTATATATAAGTAATTGTATTGGTTTATAATGAGATAAAAATAAAACGAAATTCCTGATTATATTTTATAAGTAAAAATAATTAAATGAGATTAAATTTGAGTTCGAGTTTTCCTGAAAAATCAACATTTTAATGAAAACCTTACAATATTTCTGATTGAAATTTTATGGAAACTGTTCACATTTAAAACTTGTTATGGTTAACCATTTACCATTTTTATATAGAAATTCGTACACTAAGTGCAATCTTACGCATTTATTAATTAATATTTATTTTCATTATATTAATAATAAATAAGGTTAAGATAGCATTTATCTATAATTACTAAAACCAATTATTTTAATTATGTAGTTTGTAAGGAAAGAAATATTCGATAATTTTTGTTTTGCAGCTTTCGGTATTGTGGGCATTTTTTTTAAAAACTATGCAATAAAAAAAGCATCTTCTGGTTAATCGGTTGTGGGTTCGATTCTCAATCGAAGGAATGAATTAATTTTCATTTCCTCCCTCTGGTTACAAGAAGCGCGGCGTCGAGTTCCGCCATTCAACAGACGATGTCTCGAAAATTAGGCGGTGGTGGGGACGGAGTCAATACTAGGCACACTGCCTATCCTGCTCCAAATGAATTAAATATCTATCAATGTAACATTTAATTATCTATGAAACTTTTGAAAGTAAACGAGTATTTATGATCTCATATTAAGTATTGTTTTGACTGCTTAATTATTTTGATATATTAAACAATTTAGAACTACAATAAAATTTTATTTTGATTTGGTTCATCATGTATTAATTTTATAATGTGCATTGTTTATGTCGATTTTCATGTAAATTTATGTTAATTTTTTTTATAAAAATAAAAAAATATTTTGCGAATTTAAATATCTTATTCGAAAATAAACAGTAGTTTAATATTATGCATAATTAAAAAATGTCCTTAGATTAAATATATTTATAACTGGTTTTGGTATAGTTTCTGTTGGTAATCATGTATCTAGCTTTTATTTCTAAGAATAAAATAGTATTATATGACAATAAATTGTATATTAGTCTGTTATTACATTTTATTTCCTTTTTTGTTTATTCAAAGTGAAATAAATCATAAAAAAATGGTTGTAACAAACTACATTAAAAATAGTAATTGTTAACTCGACTGAAATAAATAATGTTAAAATCCTGTGTTCCCTAAAATTATAGTAAATAAATAAAACCAAATAAACTTTTAATGAATTATTTTATTTATACAAATGCGAAACC
This sequence comes from Heliconius himera, assembly GCA_021202915.1. Classification (NCBI taxonomy): domain Eukaryota; kingdom Metazoa; phylum Arthropoda; class Insecta; order Lepidoptera; family Nymphalidae; genus Heliconius; species Heliconius himera. Next base: position 709,811 of record JAJHJA010000827.1, read on the forward strand.
CGATTAAATATTAACTAGTAAATAAACAAAAAAAAATATAATAAATTATGAGTTACTCCTTGCTTTCTTTATCCGTAGCTTTTTTAGACCTGAAATAAGAATGAAAAATAAGAATATTAGATTTATTTGATTTTTAAATAAAAATTTATTAAAATCTTAAATCAGCTTCACATTGTATCCTACACACAGCAGGGTCAGCAGGGCAGGGAAGGCAAAATACGATGTTGCCTTTAGCTACTCAACATTTAATACCTTTGAAATTATGCCGGAAACGGAGTATCTTAACACTAGGTTCCTTCTGCCTGCCTTGCATTAAACGGGATACAGGAATAAAGCAAAAAAAGTCTTACTTCCTAACACTCGTGGATTGGCTTGTGTTAGAGGCGGCGGATGCACGCCGAGAGCGTCGGGCGGGGGTTACAGGTTCAATTTCTGATACTGACACGGGGGACCCTTGCTGACTTGGTGTGTCCACCTTCTGAAAAAAAAAATCATTTATCTGTTATAAAAAAGACCCAACATGAATTTAAAAATAATATATTATCAAATATAAAATGGTATAAAAAACAAAAAAAAAAGGATTCCTGGTCATATGTACATATTCTAAACTAACCAAAGAGTGTCAACAGTCTTACCAAGATTTTCTGACATTGATAGATTCATATAAATTAAAATAATCAAAAAATTTTTTTTTTTATGTTTTCTACACTAGAAATAGAAAAATATTTTAGAGTACAATGTAAAAACATACCCGTAAGTCAGTAGAGGCGCGTCGTCCCTTGGGCGTGTGGAGCGCCTCGCAGGCGCGCGCGAAGGAGGCGCGGCGCCCGCGCGCCGGGCTGTCGGACGGGGACGGCGCCTCGGGGGTCGCGCCTGTGGTGGGGAAACGTGGATTGTACAAACTAATTTATTTTAATATACTTTTAAGGGACACAAACAGAATAAATTTAAAATTTGAACGTTATGGATGGATGTATATTTTTATGTTATAATATAGTTGATTTTTTTACTCGACTCGACACCAGAGCGAAGAAATGAAAATATACATTTAAGTAAATATTTCACCTCCTCGAGTGGGAATCGAACCCACAACCAGTCGGTTTTACAGTCACACTTTGTGCCGCTGCGCCACTGGCCTCTAATATAGTTGATTTGTTGTAAAAAAAAGTATAAGCGGAATGTGTTATAGAAAAAGTGTTTCGTAAAAATTACGTAAGGAGAAATTTTATTATGATTTTATAATAGACGACACCGACGACGCATACGAAAAGAAAGCAACCCTATGTACTTATTTCTAAAATACCTGCTAGGACTAGAGTTATTGAATTAACTAAAAGCTTGTTTAAAAGCTAGTTATGCATACCTAAAAGTCAAACTGTAATTAATTTTCTCATATTAAACATGTTTATGTCATATTTTTCTCAATAAATCTTTTTTTAAATGCATATGATTTATATTTTTTTTATATGAATTGGAATAAAGTTTCAGTATTCATAAACATGTAACAAAATAGATTAAAATGCTATATCTATCTTAATTAAAGCCTTATTATTAACAAAACTTAACTGACATTAACTTATAGCTACAAGTAAAATAGCATAGCGTCCTAATAATTAAAATATTAAACAATATTACAGCTAGATATTTAAATTAATTATTATATTTTCTATGGATTTTAGTAACGTTCATTTTATGTCATTATTTATACTAAATTCTATGATATGGTCATTGAATTAATGCTATATAATCTAATATCTTAACATTTCACTATAATTTAAGATATATTATTGTAATCACTAATATATATTGTATTAAGTAGTAAAAAAAATAAAATTTTAGCCTTATATTACAATCTATAAAAGATATATATTTTAACATTAAACAAAAGAAAAATCATATACCATACACAATACAAGAAATAAAAATACAAAATTGTTTACCAATATCTACAGACAAACTTCTAACGACTTTAGCGGGTTTCGGCAAAGATTTAGTCTCAGAAGCTGCTCTTGCCATGCGAGCTGGAAATTATAAGTTATAGAAAAGCCTATTATAGTGCTGTTGTAAGCATTTTTAAGTTATAAATATGTGAAAAAATTGTGTAAATAAAATTACTTATATAACGGATTTGATGCTAATTTAGTTTAGCTATAATATAATCGTAGAGTTTATAATGTCAGCACAGAGTTTATTGTGATTTGGACATATACTTTTTTTCCTGTCAATGATTTGTTTCATTTTGATATTAAAAATAAACTGAGCTGTTTTAATTATTCTAAAGTATAGCTCAAATAGTAAGTGCTGATTCAAAAAATCCGTTAAAAGTATTTTTATTTATAAATAGGTGGGTTATTATAGGCATCAAATAAAAAAAAACAATATATTGAAAATATATTTGAAACAAACGGTGGTAGGTAAATGTATTCACCTAAAATAAGATTGATCTTAACAAATAAAGAAATGTGTTTCCTCCTATAATAACCATACTATTTAAAAACCATTTTGAAGGCATTAGCATTGCTAAGATGATAATTTTTATTGACACATGCAATTAAAAAAAAAGTAAAACAATAAAAAAAATTGAACAAAAGGCATGCAATGTTAGAGAGAATTATAAGCATATGTAATACTCACATCGTCTAGCGAAGGTGACATCTAAGGAGTTGCTCATTTCCTCTGGATCTGGTGAGCCTAGTGTTTTTTTTACAGTAAAGGAACATTTACAGCCATTTTTTTATTATAGTTTTACATACAAAAGCTTTCGCTTAGCTAGTTGAAGAAATTTCGTGTAAAACTTATTTTAAAATTTTTAGGAAATTTTATATTTTATTTAATGAATATTATTTTTATGGAGAATAAAAGACTATTAAACATTTATTTGCATCTTGTTTGTTTTGGAAAAAGCATTTAATATATAAATATTTTTTTGAACTTAGCCAATTAATAAATGTAATATCAAAAAATTTTAAATAAAAGAATTTATAATGATATGACGCTAGCTAAGCGATAAATAAACAAAAATAGCATCAGTTTATAAACTATATCTAAGACATGCACTACAATAAATTAAATATAACACACAGATAAACATGAATAAATTTAACGAGCAAAACTAAAAAGATAAATATTAATTAATACTAATGTTAAAAAAATGGTTAGCTTAAGAAAGATTAACTCAAATAAACATACTTCATCAATTTTATAATTAATATGTACTGTTAATGTTATTTATTTATTACCTTTATCTATATTATTCATATTCATAAATTGAGTAATATAGATTATACACTACAAATTGTTGAGTGGGAATCGAACCCGGAATCGTCGCATTTAAAGCCAGCTTGTGCCTATATGATAAGACAGCCTTTTTAAATAAATATGATTCTAAATATATAATTTTTTCCCTTAAATGACAGTTCAGTCGACGAATTGTGACCGCACTGAAGTTAGGCATTTTTATTACTTTTGATATTTTTTTTAACAAGAGAACAATGCACAAAAGTTCAGTAAGTCTAACTGTAGGGCGGCCAATCTAAGCTAACTATTATAATATATTCATTATGATTTAAGATATATTATTGTAATGTATATTGTATTACTGATAAGGAAAAAATATTTTAAGCAGTCATTTTTAAAGTCTATAAGAAGACCGTATAAATTTTGAACAAATTACCTTCAAAATCTGGTTTATTTAATAAATTAATCCTATCCATTATATTTGGATCCATAGAATAGGTTGATGATGCATCATCATCATCATCGAGTTCTGAACGAGAAGTGACACTTGGTTCTCGTATTTTATGGGTTTGGGTTTGGGCTTGTGTGTTCCGAGTTTTGGGTTCCAACCAGGACTCTAGTACTGCTTTTTGGTTACGAGTTAATCTGAAAATTTAAAGAAAATAAAAATCAGCTTCACGCTGTATCCCGCACACAGCAGAGTAGGCAGAAGGAACCTAGTGTGAAGACACTCTGTTCCCCATAATTTAAAGAACTGGCACAATTTCAAAGCCAACCCAATCCTCAATTTTCAGAAAAACATATTCACAATAATGTGTTGTAATTTCTACAAACCTTCTAGCACCTAATTCTTGTATTATATCAGAACTTTCTCCCTTAGTATCTTCAGTGACCACTTCCGGTATAACCGACAAATCAGGTTTCGCGCTTAATATTGATTTCCGGCCTTTACGTAATTTAATTTCACCTTCTTCCGTTTTACTCTTATTAGATTTCACTGAAACATCTGATATCACACTGGCACTATCATCTTCTTTTTTGTTCTTAGATCTAAAAGATCGCCGACGTGGTGTTAGAACATCTTCTGTATCTTCGATTTTATCTACTTCTTTGGATTGCCTCCGTGTTACGATTTTAGCTTTAACAGGAGATGTAGACGCAACACTAGTATTGTCATCCTCTTTTTTACTTGTAGAACGAGTGGAACGACGACGTGGAGTCAACACTTCCTCTGCAATATCTTCTTCGATCTTCTCTGATAATTCTTTGGAAGCTCTACGTGTTATTATTTTTCTAACATCTGAGGGTGTTTTGGCTCGTCTTGGAGGTACTTCTACTGCCTTCGTTTCAGGTTCATTATCTTCAATATCTTTATTAACTGATTGACCTCTTTTTCTTGTTGAGGGTGTTTTTGGAACTTCTGCATCTGTAGATTTTACGGAAGTGGTCGATTTTGTGCGTTTTCTAGAAATTTTCTCTTTTTGAACTACTTCAGTTTCCATTGGTTCATTAGTTACAGTGGGTTCAGAGTTTTCTTTAATTTCAGTTTTAAAACCTTCATTGATCTCGGGGAGGTTTTGTTCTTTTAAGCTTTGTGTATCTTCTAGAACCTTCTTATCTTTAGTATCATTTTTAACTTCGCTAGTTTCTTTATCATTTGAGCTTTCAATAGCTTTCTCACTTTCTTTACCTTTAAAATCTTTGTTTTCCATTGAACTTTCAGCATCTCTTAAGATATCCTTAGATTTAGAGCTTTCGTTTTCTTGTTTACTCTTTGAACTGACTGGTTTTTCGGCATCATCTTTACTTCGAGAGCTTTCATCAACAGGCATAATTGGATTGGATTGGATTTTCATCTGGAGTGGATTTTCATCTGTTTCCATTTTCTTGGAATCGATTCTGGTATCTTTTTTAACTTCAACTTCTACCTTAATATTACTTTGCACAGCCTCTATAGTTTTTTCTTCACTTGGCACAATTCCAAGCTTTTTTTGTTCAGAGACGATTTGTACAGATTTTTTTAACATGTCTTCATTTTTTAAACTTTCGGGTTCTACAGGTATATTAGCATCGACTACATCGACGCTTTCACTTGTTGTCACTAGTTCTTTAATATTTTCTTTTTGGACATCTTCCTTCTCTTCTATAACAGGCTGTACTTCTACCGTTACTGCAATTTTTACGGCGTCTGAAAGAAAAATACACATTTATTATATCAGTTAAAATATTAAATTGTAGTTTTTAAATTCGAGAAGTAAATATGATTACGGATTAATAATAGATATTTGTACAGTACGATCCACGTGTCATGGTCGCCCATATTTGATTTTGGGGATTTTCCTTAATTTTTTGATTATTTTCTTCTCGAGTGAATAATGTGAAAAAATGAAGAAGGCCTCCTAACTCTAGAGCAGCCATGACTCGTCAATCGTACTGCATATGTCCAACATAATGAGAATATAATCAGAATCTTGAACCATGGAATAGGTAAAATAATATAGAATTTTTATGAATTGTTTACTTAAAGATTTTTTTCCCGCTTTGAACAAGCAATTGTTTATAAATTAGTTTTCTTAAATTTTGTAAACTATGTTAAATTAAGATTTTTGGATTCCACCACACTTAATATATATAATCAGCTTCACGCTGTATCCCGCACACAGCAGGGTAGGCAGAGGGAACCTAGTGTGAAGACACTCCGTTTCCTACTTTCTACCGAATTCTGGAGGCTTTTAATATTTTTTATAATAAGAAATACTATTGTATACAACATGGCTTCCTTTAAGATAACAAAAGATGTAATAATCCACCTACATTTAAAATACATACCTGTTTCCATAGGTTCAACGATCTGATCTTCAGCTTTTTCCATATCATCTTTATTTTCATCAGAATAATTAAGATTAACAGATTCTGTTTCTACAATAGAGTTATCATCAGTGAGAATGGACATATTGGGTTCTACATCCACTATTAAAGTTGGCAAAATATCTTTTTGCTCTTCGACAGTATTTACAGGAATTTTCATTGCTTGTTCTACTATAGGAACACTTCCTATCTCTTCAATGGTTACTTTTTCTGTAATTTCAGGTTCCTTTTCGTCAGGAACGGTAACACGTTCGTCAATTTGCAAGTTATCAGTTGATTCGTCGGAATCGACTATGGATATTACTTCATTTTCACTTTCACCCTCATCTTCAGATCCGGATTCCTAAAAGTAGGTTTTTTTAATATAATAATAAGATTAATCCTTTTTTTTTAAATGTATAAACATTTAAACATACGGAGATTTTATATACGTTTATTTAAAAGTATTTTTCTTTCCTAAATGTGGACACTTTAAAAATAATAATAAGACTATCGTGGAGCAGTGTAAACGCAACGGTTGTGTATTCGATTTCCACTTGGGAGAATTAATAATTTTGAATATCAAAATGCGCTCTCGTACAGCGTGGCGTTGAGTTCCGCCACCCAATACGCAATGTCCTGATAGTTACGCGGAAAGTGAGAAAAGGAGTGAAGACCTTACACCTTCTGCCTGCCCTGCTATATGCGGGAGACAGAAGACGTAAAGAAAATAAAAAAAAAAGATTAAAATTTAACCACAGAATTATTCATTCAGGCATTTTCCAGCTATGATGGCAAGAAAGATAAAACATATATATTATATCTATATGATACATTAAATGTGATTTTTAACAAATGCTATTAGAATCCTAAAAAATACTTACTTCTTCTTCATTCTCTGAGCTTTCACCACCTTCTTCCTCATCGTGCTCGTTCTCTTCGGAACTTTCACTCGATTCTTCTACAACTTCGGAATCAGATTCGACCCTACACTCATCCGACATTTCACCCTCAATTTCATTTATTTCCCTCTCTATTTCAACTATTTGCTCTTTCTCCTTCATAACTCGTGCCGTTTCTTGCGATTTCCAATTTACTTCAACTTCGCTGTCACTGGTCATTATACTAGAATCTACCAAATTCTGGGCATTCGATGTATCTATAGTACTATCTCCACTGAGTACAGGTTTGTTACAATCACTTTCGTTCATTTTAATGGAAATTTGAGGTAATTCTACTATTTTAACTTCTTTTTCTTGAACACTAGTTTCTATGCTACTTTCAAAGCTGTGTAGAACAGATTTCCCAAAATCTTCATGAATAGTTGTAAATGCGGGTAAAGATTTAAGTTCAGTTTTAGGTTCATTTTCTTGTATACTTGTTTCAGCCACACTACTCTCATAGCTGTGTAATACTGATTGTTCTATATAAATTTCATTAATAGTTGTAAAAGCTGGAAGTGGCTTAATTTCTTCCTCGTCAGCTTTTGAGTGTTTCTCCGTAGAGACCGAAAGGAAGCTTTCAGATGAGCTTTGAAGAACAGATTTGTTTACTATTGGTGAAAACGTGACATCCATGAAACTTGGTACAGTTTTATTAGATTTCATTGGGGTACTCTCTACTGTCTCAGTTTTTTCTTCAATGACATCTGTATCCATTTTTTCCGCTCCAGCTTGTTTAGTTTTAGCAAACGCATTAGCTTCTAATACAATTCTGGATAAAGATTTTTTATTTCTGGAAGGTTCTTTTTTAGGCGACATTAGCTTTTCAGGTGTTTTTGAACGACTCCTATAAATTTAAAATGAATATTTATAAATATCGAATATATTTTTTATATTACTTAAGATAAAATTATTATATAAATATTGTATATACCTTAAGCTACGCGGACTAGATATGGCCGGTTGTTCTTGCATTTCCACCTCTGGAGTACGTGAGCGACTTCTGAATAAATAATAGTATTAGTTACTGATCAATTCTTATTTGACATTATTAATATATCAATCAGAAATGGGTAAACTATTAATAATAAGATACATTAAATGTGATTTTGTATAATAGCAAGTTTCTAGAAAAGCGTTAAGTTAATGAGAAATATTTTATACATATGTTTATGATACTTTTAGTACTTTTTTTATATAGAATCGATCTTTTTTATATTTTGTTTGTAAATATATAAATGTGAATGAAATGAAAAATGAAAGGAAAACACGTGAATGAAACAAGTACTAAATCAATGAGGTAACTTAATAAATGAAGGAGCTAGCCGAGAATATGATGAGATTGATATTTTAAGTTTATAATTTGCACTTTAAGAATATTTTGGCAAAGAATTATAAAAATATATCTCAATTAATATTAATGTTAAAAAAATACTTTGCTATAAGAAATAAAACCTATTCACTGTTCGGGTATATTTAACAATAGCCATGTATGGTATTATATTAAATTGAATCTCATCCAGGAATGTTATCAATTTTTGTAATATTAAAATTGTAACATTGATATTCAAAAGAGCAACCGTTGAGTTTGTTGTCGGCTCTTCAAAGCTGCCTTCCAATCCTGGCCGATTGTCTATTTGGATTTGAAAGTTTGTGAGGATGGATTTTTGTTCCACTTTCATGCAAAAACTGCTAAACGGATTTAGATTATTATACGGATAGGATTATTTAGTCTTTATGATTTGGCTAAAATATAACAAAAGATTTACACGGCGAAGCAGCCTTTGGGTGGCTAGTAATGGATATTTTGATCAAAGGATATTTAAGAATATTTATTAACCTTAAACTGCGGCGAGTTGGCGAAGCTGGTGGCGACTCTGATACTTCTTTGGGCAATTCCTTGATCGCCTCCAGACGTGGCGACTCTATAATTGATTTCTCTTTTCTTTCTGGTGTACGAGATCTGCTTCTATATACATACAAATAAATAATATTTAAAACAGCTCAAAAATGTATATAAATATATGTAAATATTGTTAGTGATCAGTCTCAAAATTTGCCATTGTTTATTTAATTTAGATTTATTTAGTTTATTTACAACTACAGTACAAATAAAAGAAATATAATAATCACATCACATATCACATTATCACACATCTGAAAAGACAAAGGTACAAATATTCCGTAAATTGAAAATCAAACTCATAAAGTCATAACAATAACTTGTTTGACAGGAGAACTTTTGTTATATTACTAGCATTTTATTAATTTTGGATTTTTTAATTTTTTTATTATGAAATTTAGGAACTGTATACAATGTGTTAAATAGAAAATAGTAATTTTTATTAAGGCACTCGTTAAGACAATCAGCTAACACTTATAGCGCAAAATATAATATCGTCATATTATCTTAATAATTAAAATTAGGTTGGTTTTAAAACAAAACTAACCGAAGCTAATTTTATTTAACTTAACACTGGCGCGATCGCCTAATAAGACTCCTCTCGTCCAGCTATCCCCGCGTACCCATTGACATTTGAAATGTTTTACAATTCCCATTGTTATTTAGGAAATGTATAGATTTCCTGAGATATGCGTCTAATATAATATATTTCACACATTTTGATTTTAGAAATTACATATATGTATATTCTAGGAATTGTATACAATGATGGATTACATACATTTCCGTTAACATCTGCAAAGTAAAATAGTATTTTTTATATACATACCTAAGTTGTCTAGGAATAGTGAGCAATGCTGATGCAGAGGTATGGGGCTCACTTCCAGCCTCCTGTTTAGGTAATTCAGGAATAGGTGCTAAAGAGGACCTTGGACTGAGTTCTGGAGTGCGTGACCTGCTTCTAATGTATACCAAAATAAGTAAGTTAAGGCTTTTACCAACGAACTGTCATACAAATGACAATACAGAATATAAAGAGAAACCAAAACAAAAAAACTAACAACGATAAAAAATATGATTAATAGAGCAAAATTGAAGTATGATACGCGAATGGCGGCTTGCGGATTTTTTCTTAATATTTATTATTTTTAGTTTTAAGTTAAAGTTTAGAAAGCAAATAATCCAAAGTAATCATGACACGTTGCGTTACATAAATAATAAAATATATCTGTGAGTACCATAAGTACAACTGTCAATTTTTTTTTATTTTTTTATATTAATTAATCATATTGCAAAATTATACCTTCGTACTGGTGTAACTATTGGCGAATCTTGACGTTCAGGCGTAGCTGAATGACTTCTGAAATTAAAAAAAACTATTAGAATTATATATATAGTGTATTATATAAAAAAAATTACTACCAATCTACTATAACACTTACTCATGTATATATAATTCAACATTTCCTCGTTCTGGTAACAAAACAAAGCGCATGTTCTGGTAACAAACATTCCCTTTTCTTATTCTAGTATTTGACGTATTGAGCATGAAGGTACAAAAAAATTACCCACCTATTACCCAAAGATGCTGTATCACTACCAGATCGTATACTCCGTCTCCCAGATGGTGTTCTTGGTACGAAACTCTCTAAATTCTCCACTTTCACTTCCATCTGTATTTCTTTTTCACTTTCCTTGTATGGAGAGATCCTTGGTGAATTTCTATTTCCAGTATAACGCGGGTTTATTAGTGTTACAGGTATATCTGCTATGCTTTCTACAGAGGAGTTTGGATCATCTGAGAGGCTACTGTTCACTGATATCGAGAGGGATTTCCTGTAACAAAAAATAATAATAAGATTAAATGGTTTTTTTTAATAATTATTTGGTTAATTAATCACTTCACACATCTTTTACATTGTGTAGTATGGCAGAGAGGCAATCACGCCAACAACCATCGTATGTACTAACAGATATAAAATGACGTTAATAAAAATAAATATAATACTAGTAAATTTTTATGTTATTTAATTTGAAATCCATGTAAGTAACCATACCTTGCTCTCACAGTGTCTTTGTAAGATTTCCTCGACTTAACCTCTTCTGCTGCAAATTTCTTTGGCGGTGACTCCATTGGATGTTGTTCACTCTGAAAATTAAAATATATCTTTTTATAACTCTACTAATATTATAAAGTTGAAAAAATTGTTTGGTAAAACAGGCCAATCTCAGTCTCTCTTCTCAATTTTTTGGGACTACTAATTCAAAAATGCTATAACATATGTCACTTAAAATGTATATCATTTTTTATAATTTTACCACTTGAACACGCGGACGAAGCCGCAAGTAAAAGCTAGTAATCAAGAACTTTATTTTTATTTATAACATTCCTGGGAAAAACAGATTTAAGATAAAAATAACTTAAGATAAGTTTATTTAAACAAAGCATTGATTTAAATTTGTCACCAATTATAAAATATGCGTAATTTTGTCCCTCCTATTTTTACTTCACTTTTCTACTCCCGATTTCCACTAAGCTACAAGACTATACGAATACAATAAATATGTATAGGAGAGCTTCTATATTCATAATTATCATTCATTATTATAGTATGACAAGAATTTTATGAGACCAGGAAGCGCACAGTTACACGACTATAAACGAGAACGGTTGTGGGTTCGATACCCAGTGGTGGAAACAAAATATTTAATATTTCAGGCAAAGTGCGGCGTTGAGTTCCGCCGCAACATGCAATCCCTCCAGAATTCGGCCGAAAATGGGCAACAGAGTGTTTTAACACTTGTTGCCAGCAGGGTATGCAAAGTTCCCTTTGCCTATCCTACAGTATGAAGATATATAAATAAAACAAAATACCGTGGGAGAACTCCTATGTCCATTCGCGTCATAATGATCATTATCATTATCTTGCACTTCTTCTTTAATATCTTTCATTAATATCGGTACAGCGACCGGTGATGGAGTCGAACCTGCTTCTGATGACGTTGGTATTGTGAAACGTAAATGCCTGAAATAGTAAAAAAATAATTTAGTAAAAAAATATATTATGTAAAACATCGGATAAATTTTATTAAGCGTTATTTATAATTTAATTGGCAGAGCTTAACTATGCGTTTTCACAATGCTGCAATTTCGTTTAATGAGGGTTCTTTTTTTAATTTTAAACCTATAGTTCCTGAGATTAGCATGCTCAACTATACAAACTCTTCAGCATTATCATATTAAATATAGAAGCATAGATTTCAGAAGAATTGTGCTGTCTTACTTATTAGCGTCACTACAATGTGTGTGATTGCTTGCTGTCTCTAATTCCTCGTCACTGTCATCTAAATATCTTGAATCCACTGGAGATGGAGGATCTTGGTTTCGGCTTTCCGGTCGACGATTCTAGAAAATGATATTTTATTTAATATTGATAATTAATATAAACTTTAATTATTTAAGTTATATTGAACGAACATCAGAATCGTACGAAAATACGATTGATTATATTATATATGAAATTATGAAAATAAGGTCTATTGTCTTATTTTTATATATGTTTATCAGCTTCTTGTATGAATCTAATCTTAATACGCTACGCAATTCCTTCTTGACTGTCGTGGCACCGGGGCACAAGCAAAACGCGGCGGATGTGGGTTCAATTCTCATACACAATACATCAAAAACATATGCATATATGCTGTTAAAATTAATTTAATTCACTTAAAATTATCTGTTAATTTCGTTTTTAGATTTACTCAATAGTACTAATCACAAAACTAAATATAAAATTACAATATAATCAATATATCTATGGTTTATACAATACCTTTAAAATGCTATGCGGTGTTTCAGCGCCATTTCTCTCATAATTTTTATGCGGGCTTTCAACTTCAGGCATGTCGAGTAAACTTGCCATTTGCTGGTTGAGTGTTTCACTGACTTTCAAAGGGCAAGGGACTTTGGGTTTTCTTGGTGTGCCCGTAAGGTCCAGTTTGGCTCGTTTTGCCGGACTCGCTTCCGAAGGCTTTTGCTCTGATAAGAAACTAGAATAGAGATATAAAAATGTAAAAAATTTTTACTTAGAAATAAAATAAACACAGTTGCAGAAGTTTGAACGTTTTCTAGACTTTTTGTTTTGACTATTTGGTATTATTTGTCATTTGTGTGCAATAAAGAATACTACTATATATATTATAACTACACGCTTTATTCCTAGCGGGGTAGTCATAGTGCAGGACGGAGCTACAAATAGCAATAAAGAATATTCTGTTATATTATAAGCAATATAGTTGTTATTGTTACTAAAACAAATAATTATAAACAAATAATAAAAACAAATAATAAAAAAAACTTGTTAAATTCTTGGAGTTTTTAAAAATACGATGAAAAGTCCATATTATAAATTCTAGATTTTGATACTTATAAGATTAATATTAAGTTAGAGAAAAAAGTTAATGTGATAATGAAAGAAATTATTCAACAATTTAATAAGTTAATTTTATAGTACTTGGTCATGAAATATAGATATATTTTTTTATTACCTTCTAGTCTTATATGTTTTTGGTGTACAAATAAATGGAGTTTCTTCAATATTGAGGGCACGTTTGATACCTTTCCTCATTCTAGGCTTGTTAATCCATGTTTCACTTGCATTTTCAATAGTGTCCTACAAAATTAATTAATTTGTTTTTTAGCTTCACGTTATCCCGCATATAGCAGGGTAGGTAGAGGGAATCTAGTGTTAAGGCACTCCGCTTCGGAAGCGAAGTGTCGAGCGTGAGTGGCGAAAATCAGTTTGTATTTAAAAAAAAAAAAAGAAGATATATTAATATATGATGTTGTAGTAAGATTATATCTAATAGTGTGTGAGGTTAGACATGATCTTATTATGACAATCTTACAAAGTCGTCGTGTTATTAAATTGCATTTTTTTCTTTAATCTGTACATATCGTTTAAGGTTTTTGTATAAGTATATAGAATTTTATACAACTTTGAAAAAATATTCGACTTTCTAAGAATTGCAAGTGCAAGATTTAAGTAAATAATATAATTTTCATTATATATATAACTTTAATGACAATTTAAAAAAATACAATACCTGTATGAAAGACGATTTGTACACAAATGTGTTCTTAGGAGAATTCGCTTGAACATATACTGACATTGGTTTAGGTCTCATAACTGAAACAAAATTAAAAAATATTTTATGAAATAAATAATAATAATAATTTTTTACAGTTTAGTAGTAGAATAAAATATACAAATGGTCACAAAATCTCATCTATATATTACTATAAATAAAATATGAAGTAAAAAAAGAAGATGACTACCCACTATATGGTTCAGTGAATGAGTCAACTTATATATTCAGTTTACAACATAATAAAAAAATAAAGTAATAAAACCTTTATTCATTTTTCATATATGACTAGAAACATATAAATAATAATAAAGGATATTTAAAAGTGTAACCCAACATACTATGCGGCTCAAGGTCGCTGAGGGCGACGCGCGCGACGGTGACGGAGACGGCGGGCAGCGCGCCGCACGCCGCGTCCACGAGCGCGTCGCGCGCGCCCTCGCGCTCCAGCGCCTCCAGCAGCGACTCCGCCGACTGCCCCACGCCCGCCCCCGCGCCCCGCCCGCGCGCCTTCACCACGCTGTTGTACTGCTGGGCTTCCAGGTATCTATTCGACGTTATGATTCTTTATTTGTTTATTACTTACTTCATTTCGTCTCGCATTAGAGGTTACTTCAATAGGAAGAGTACTATTTGTAGAATCCGGGAAATTATTAAGCATGAAAAATTACAAATTGTGATAATGAGTAACCATACACCATTGAATTAACTTTTGTTATATATTTTGTCGGTCTATTCTCCATATTTCAAAGTAAAGCTAAATTATTATTGATATCTATATATAATTTTATTATTTTTTTAAAAAATACAATAGTAATATTATTGTATTTTTAAAAAAAATATAAAATAATAATATAGCGAATATATTTTAAAAATATTTGATAAAAAAATGTCTTTGATACCAACCTAGCTTGTTGTAAGTAGTACATAATAAGAATATCAGAAGTTTGCGATTCATTACAGTCTTTCAAATAATTTATAAACACTTCTTCTTCAAATGGTAATAGTGTAGCTTGAAGAACTTTAGCTAGCTGGCCAGTATTACGACATCCTATGGAAAAAACGCAATATATCATGATCACAAAATTATAACTTAAAAATAAAAAAAATGAAAGTAAGTTTATTTTTAAATATCTTGAATTTCTAGAGTTCTCTATATTTATAATTATATATAACTTATTCAAGATACAAAAAAAAACAAACAAAAAACATAAAATAAATGTATACACTAACCTTTATAAAAGAAATTAAGCAAATATTTTTTGTCATTGATTGATTCCGAATTTTGCACACACATTCTAATAACATCCAAGGCTTCGAACACCAAACCTCTAGCCAAATACAAGTTGCAACAAGACTGCCAATCTTCTAATTTATCGTGATCACTTATTTCACTATTCTGCAATGGCGCAGGTTTTCTAACATGTAGGTATTGTAAAGCAGCTTGAGTTTTCTTTTGGGCTAGCAGAGATGATAATACGACATGGTGTTGCCAGTCTGATAGTGTGTTGCCAGTTAGACATTGTAGTTGGTCGAGAGCGAACTATAAATAAACAATAAAAAATAACAATAAGTACATAAATGATAATTAAAAAATATATATTTTAATGATTGTTTAAATATATTTTTATGTTTAGAGATTTTTTTTGTTAGAATATTTTTTATATTTTTACTATAATTACTACTATTTTAAAGATTTAATGCTTTGAATACTTAGCACAAATAACTTATTTGTAGATGGATCAGATAGGAGAGAAAAAAAAATATTATTATTAAAGTGACCATCAAACCCAAACCCTTTGTGGGCATAGTTAAATACTAACTAACTCCCACAAGTGTCCCACGGCAATGTAATAAATAAATAATCTTACATCAAAATCTCGATGATCAAGATGCCAAAACGCTTGTGTAGCTTTAATGGCAGTGTTGCTCAAACCAAACATAGTTGGGAATTGCATTAATCGACGGATCACTGCTTCATATCTGAAAATAATATTAATCCAATTTAAAAAAAATTAGATTTTTTTATATAACAACACAATATCATTTTGAGTACAAGATTTGATACACTTTGAGACATCTCATTAAAATGATCTTTATTATTAGTTCAAAAGAGCAATAGATATACTTTACCTAGGGACCATCCAAATTATAATTTGGATTATAATTAAATGAAAAGTTTTAAAATAATAAGTCAAAATAATAAATAATTAAATTTGTCTGGCGGCCATTAAAGATATGAAAATAAAAGAATCACTTTTGATTTTAGAGAAAATATAAGGCAATTTAGAAAAAAAATAAACCATAATCATTTGTTATCAACAACCATCAGCTGAAAAAAAAGAATAACAAAAAACATTAAAGTAAATCATTTAAAAAACACACACAGATACTACCTTAAATCATCGTAGAGCATGGAATAGTCCAGAAGCAGGTATAACAAGAGCGAGTGTTTGTGTTCTTCGGCGATGTCGGGTAGCAAGTAGAGTCGCAGTAGCGCGTATAGCGAGGGAGGCGGGTAGAGACCACCGCATTCACTACCCGCTTTCATCCACATTCTAATAAGATAATTCATAATTAAAAACCTCAACACTAAAAGTTCTAAAAAATAAACATACAACTAGAAAACAGATGATATCAGTCAAAATCAATTCATCCGTTTCGAATCTACGACGCCACAGTCAGACATACACACACATACATCCACGGACACTTACAAACTTATATTTGCAGTTTATTTCATACAAAATGAGTACACACGCTTGCAAATTTTATCAATTTTAATTTCCTGTTTACTTACAATTATGAAAAAACCCCTAAGAAGCTAAGTCTGGCTAGTATCACTTATTTATACTGACTAAATTAAAAAAAAGCAATATACTCACTGATGCACTCTTTCACCTCCAAATTCGTTTTCAATAAGTTGATCAATATATAACAAGGAACATGATTTATTGATAGAGTCTTCCTCTGTTTTGTCTTGTAGCCGATGCAATTTGACACGACTGTATATAAATTATAACAAAAAAAATATTAGCTATTTAATTTTAATCCCTAAAATAAACTTAAAATTATAGACATATTTGAAATTTTTGTAATCTTATTATTTACTTATTTTTATGGTAGAATAATTCGTTTTATAACTAGATATTAAGAATAAATCACTATTACCAATAAAGGTTATTTATTTGAGATCGCCATGGTGTAGTGGGACGTCTGAGTGTAAATGTAATTGGTTAGTGGAGGGTTCAATTTTCACTTAGGGAAATACATTATTTTCTTTTCCCCACTCTGCTAAGCAGATCGCGAGAGCGCTTAATTTCAGCAATTCAATCTGCAATGGGGACCGCAGTGTCATGACACTAGGTTCGCTCTGCGTAACCTGCTATATACAGTAAAAAAAAATAAAATATAAAATCTACGATACAAACCGTTTATCATAAGTAGAATACAACTGATGAGCGGGATACGGCAAAGCTTCATACGAGTGCATTCTCTCAGGTAAAAGGCCGACACGAACGAACCATTGCACCACTTGGAAGTATAGTGACACTGTGCCTATACCTTTGTATTTCTCTTCCATTTCACTTAATGCTGGGAATAGAGCGCACTTTTTAGTAAAGACATTAATTTTTATACTGTAAGAAAGTAAGTGAATAATACTAATTGTCTTTGAGGTCAGTCGTGGCGCAGCGGCACGAGGTGTGACTGTAAACCGACTGGTTGTGGGTTCGATCCCCACTCGAGGAGATGAAATATTTACTTAAATTTATATTTCCATTTCTTCGCTCTGGTGTCGAGGTTGAGCGCGGCGTTGAGTTGTGCCACTCAACACGCAATGCCTCCAGAATTCGGTGGAAAGTGGGGAACGGAGTGTCTTAACACTAGGTTCCCTCTGCCTACCCTGCTGTGTGCGGGATACAGCGTGAAGCTAACTAATTGTCTAGTTAATGTAAAATTTTGTAGCATTGTCTAAGTAGACCAATAAATCTAACATTGAGTTGGAATTCAGCCCACACTATTGTACATATATAAAGCTATTTTATTTTTAATCCAAACAACACATAACATAAAATGTGAAAACAAAGAAGCGGCTTTAGGTTCCGGCATTATTTGTCTTAAAGAGATGAAAATTAAAAAATAAATATTAAAAATATGTTTTAACATACCATCAGGTACAACAAGATTACAGCACTTGGTGAGGATAGCATCTAATAATCCGGTGAGCTGAGTGAGCTGTTGTACGCAATGTTCGAGACAACGAACTACATTCCTACAATGTATAACATAAATCTTAAGATATATCTTATGATATTTTTTTATGAAATTCTACATAAATTCTAAATAACTACGTCTTAATATAGCTTAGGCAAAAAAGAAATAGTAGTTTTAGTTTATAAAATAATAATATATATTTTAATTACGCGAAACAGCAGCCGCAATGATATTACATCATACGGTCTTGTAAACAAAGTGTGAACTGATCAAAGCGACATTTGTTAGATTGTTTGTTTTTCTACTGTATAAAATGTTGAATTTAAATAAATATTAGTTATAAATTTAAATATTTAGACCAACTGACGTCACGGGAAGTAGCATGGCGTCCAGCGTTTCCGTCAAAATTAGTTTTCGACAGTTATCAATTAAATAAAAGTTTTGCATTTTTTATTTTTGCATATCAGGATCAAATTGAGATATTTTTTAAAAATAGGTATGGTATCCCAGTCTAGAAAAATGTGAAGTAAGATGAATGTAAGTGAAATAAAAAAAATATGTTTCAATAGATTTTGCTGAATAAAGAATGTACCTGTCAGGTACTGTGGCTGAAGTGAACAGAGGTGCGGTAAGATCTTTAGCATTTTCCTTTAATTCAATAGCTCGCTTCCAACTCCAATCCACCTAAAAGTTTATTGTATTAATTAAAATTAAAAAGCTGCTTATTCAAATGCACTTTAATTAAATTAAAAATATATAATATTATTGAATACTGCATATTAAACCATCATCATATTGGAAGCTAAAATTATTCGCTTAAAATAATCATATAAGATTACTTCTAAGATGATATACATAATTATGTGATTTATATTTGTATGAATGTGTATGTCAGTTTTTTTCTTTGTAGGCAAATGGATAGATATTTGGATAGAACAAACTACTTGTTTAACAAAAATACTGGTCAACTGAGCCCATCGAGGGTTTCATATAATTTTTATAATTATCGTAAGTGAATTTAAAAAAGTTGATAAATTTAAATTTGCAGGTGTACAAATAACTTTGTGTGGAATTATATTCTGTGATATACTTATTGGGCTATACCCATTTTTGTTTTGTTAAATTGTACTGTAAGCTCTCTCTTCTTGTCAAATTCTATAATTGTATGGTAAAGCTAGACATAACTGATGTTCATGACGCGGCAATTATTAAAAATTATAAATTCTTGTCTACATTAACTTAGAAGTCTAGTTTTTTAAAACTGTAGACTTGAGGCATTGACACTAATTTCTGGCTCCGTTATTTTCTTTTAAAGTGCGAAACCCTAATAAAACAAGAGCAAAATGTAAAAAAAAACAATCATTGTTAATTAAAATTTAAAAATATCTTACTAAAAACGGTAAGGTGCATCCAACGCCATTATGAGTGCCGGTGGCCCAGTCGTGCGCACATCGCTTTAGGAACCTGGTCAGTCGACCCTCTAATGCCACTGATAAAAGATAACGGCGTTGATCTTCCTGTTGAATAAAGAATAATTATTTTGATTTATATAACTGTAAACGTGAATGGTTGTGGGTTCAATTCCGTTGCGCCATGGCCTCAAGAAATATATTTTCTCAGTGATTGTTGGTGACAGTGACTGTAAGTGAGATGAGAGTGAAGTTAAAAGGCACGTGAACTGCTGGTATGGAGGCTCGTACGTACTCCTCGATAGTTATTTTTATGAGGATGAAACGAAAACAGGTACCAGGCTAACAGCATGCGGCAGGCAGTACAACGGGCGTAAACCAGCCGCGACCGCCGCAGCGTACAACGCCGCGGGGGACAGCAGGCAGCTGGGACCGGCCGAGCCGACGCCGCGAACTAACTGCCGTTGCACACCCACTGTGTGGAGCGTGGACACTTCCGATGTGTTTAGCCATGTGCAATCTGCAACGGTATAATGTTATTTTAAAAAAAAAACAATATATACATTTATAAGAGATATCGGGGGTCCAAGATGGAAGGCTTGCTCGCAGCGACCCCTGCCAGCCCTTACGAGGGCTGCAACGTTCCATCCGCCACGTGCACCTCGAGAGAGCGCACTGATAGGGCGTCCCCCCAAGGCGACGCGCACCAGTGCGTCCCCGCTGGTGTGTCAAGTGGCGACGAATGCGGCGTTGGGGACCGCCACCCAACACGCCATGTCCGGAACGGCGGGAGGTGGAGGACGGAGCTACAAATAGCTACGTGGAATGTAAGAGGAGGGATGGAAGAAAAGATGAATGAATTATTAGATGTGATGGATGATAGAGATTTGGATGTCGTTTGTGTGACAGAGACCAAGCGAAAGGGCAATGACATGACCGATTTGCCGGGCAGTCGGGTCGCTTTCTGGGCCGGCGTACCAGAGAGCGAGCGGGGCTGTCAAGGTGTAGGTGTGTTATTGTCCTCTCGATTGGTTAGTGCAGCGGTTGAATACAAGGCGATCAACCCGAGACTGCTTTGGGTTCGCTTCAAGCTGGGGTTAACAAGAGTATTCTTGTTAGTGGCGTATGCGCCAGTATCCTCAGCTCTATTAAGCGAACTCGAGGAGTTTTGGGAGAGTGTCAGGGATGTTCTAGGTAGCGTTAGAGGGAATGAAAAATTAATAATATGTGGCGATTTGAACGGATGGGTCGGAACTGCGCGAAGCGGTTACGAGGGAGTGTTAGGTCAGTATGGTGACAAGAGAATAAATGAGGCTGGAAAGCTTATATTGGAAATTTGCAAGGAAAGGAATTTGTTTGTGGCAAACACTATGTTTGACCACAAACAAATTCACATGTATACGTGGGAGCGAACGGAAGGGAAAAGTATGATTGATTTATTCCTAGTGGATCAGCGTATTCGAAGCCAAGTCATGGACACACGAGTGTTTAGGGGTTCTGATCTGGGAACAGACCACTATCTAGTCGTTGCTAGAATAAGGGGTCTGTTCGCGGGTTGGCGCAACTACACGAGGTGTCCAGACTTGGAGTCGAATTACCGCATAAGAAGCTGGAAGCTTCAAGATCCACCGACTAGAAAGGAATATCAAGAAAGAGTTTCCAAAAAGCTAGACAGCAGTGAATCTGGAAATGGAAATATTGAAGAATGCTGGCAGAACCTTAGGGATTGTATGAAGGAAGCAGCGATAGAGGTATGTGGTAAAGGTAAAAGGGGCTTTAGCAAAAAGCGTGATGAATGGTGGGATGATGAAGTGCAAGATGCAGTAGAAAGAAAGAAGAAGGCATGGCAGGACTATAAAGCCTCTGGTAAAGATAAAAGTATGAGAGAGATAAAAAAAAAAGAGTATAAGCTGCAAAAGCACCAGACGAAAGTACTGATCAAGATGAAGCGTGAAAAGGCAGAGAATGAAAGAGATGAAAGGTTAACGAACAACTTCAAGGAAAATACGAAGCTTTTCTGGAGAGAAGTTAGTGTTTCTCGAGGTTGCTCGTTAGCCTGTAGAATGAAAGGGGTGCTTTCGAAGGACGGTGAAATTCTAACAGAACAACCACACGTTTTGCAGCGATGGGCGGAATTCTACAAGGAGATGTATGAATGTGATGACGCCTCAGTCTCAAGTAGCAGCGAAACGCTGAGTCTTGATGTAGCTGATGGCGAAATCAGTGTAAAAGAAGTTGAGAGTGCAATACGAAGTCTGAAATGTGGTAAGTCAGCGGGAGCAGATGGAGTTACTGCCGAGATGATCAAATATGGTGGGCCACGCGTCTTGGACTTGTTCTGGTTTTTGTGCAATTTGTGCTGGAAATCAGGGGAGGTCCCAGACGATTGGCGAGGTGCGGTCATCGTGCCTTTGTATAAAGGCAAAGGTTCACAGATAGACTGCGCAAGCCATAGGGCTATCAGTTTGATTAGCTTAGGTAGTAAAGTTTATGCTAAAGTTTTAGCGAGAAGAATGCAGGAGAGATCTGAAAGGTTGTTGTGGGAGGCCCAAGGGGGCTTTAGACCTGGAAGAGGGTGTATGGATCAGATCTTTTCCCTCCGCATGATCACGGAAAAATTTTTGGCCGTTAACCAAAAAGTTTTCTGTGCTTTTGTGGACTTGGAAAAGGCGTTTGACAGAGTTGTTAGAGCGAAATTATGGGAGATACTACCCCGGTACAATGTGAGCGGACCCTTGCTGCAGGCTGTAAAGTCTCTTTACAGAGATCACTCAGCCTGCGTGCGAGTAGGAGCTGGCATGTCGCCCTGGTTTGACATCCGATCGGGTGTTAAACAAGGTTGCGCCATGTCAGCTTGGTTGTTCAATTTGTATTTGGATAGCTGTCTCCAAGGAGTGAAACAAAGTGATATGGGAGTGAAAGTAGGTGACCTGAATGTGAATTGCCTGCTGTACGCAGATGATGCAGTGCTTATTGCATCATCAGAATGCGAGTTGCAGGCATTGGTCACCACTCTGAAAGAAGGGTGTGAATATAATGGTCTAAGCCTCAATGTGAATAAGACAAAGGTTCTGATTTTTGAAAGAGATGAAGAAAGGACGGAATGCAAGATCAGTGTAAATAGTATGATATTAGAACAAGTGAATGAAGTGGTATACTTGGGAAGTATGTTCAGTAGAGATGGAAGATACGAGATGGATGTGGAAAGGCGTATTGCTGCCGGTAACAAGGTTAACGGAGCCTTAGCTGCATTGATGAGACGGCGAAACGTCAGCACAGCTGCGCGTTTGGCCGTACACAATGCAGTTTTGGTACCGACTCTGTTATACGGCAGCGAAACGTGGGTATTACAGAAGAAG
The DNA here is from genome assembly GCA_021202915.1 of Heliconius himera. NCBI lineage: Eukaryota > Metazoa > Arthropoda > Insecta > Lepidoptera > Nymphalidae > Heliconius > Heliconius himera. Next base: position 732,867 of record JAJHJA010000827.1, read on the forward strand.
AATGAAAGAAAGATGAATGCTGTGGAGATGCGATCTCTTCGTAGGATATGCGGAGTCAGCTTAGCTGATCGAATCCGCAATGAAGAGGTACACAGAATGGCAGGTACTAGAGAGGATGTCACGGTGAGAATGAAGAAGAACGTGCTCAGCTGGTTTGGGCACGTCGAACGAATGAGTGATGAAAGAATGGCAAAAAAGATTTATGATGGAAAAGTGAGCGGTAAGAGAGGTAGGGGGAGACCTCGGTTGACCTTCGAAAACACAGTATCAAAGATACTGGAGGAAGGTCACGTAAAAAGCATGAGGACCCCCCGAAGGGCATGTATGAAGAGGTTGATGACAGTGGACGAGGCGAAAGAGGTATGTAGAGACCGTAGCGTTTGGCGCTCCGTTCTCTCTGACTACCCCGCAAGGGATAAAGCGTGAAGCTAAGTTAAGTTTTTAAGTTATAAGAGATATAAATTTTGTATTTTTTAGAATAAATTGTTATGAAAAATACATTTAATAATATGAAAACCTAAGATTACACGTTGAGTGACGAAACTTAACGTCGTACTTACTTTTATTACTCTAGCAAGGAAAAAAATAACTCATTACTTCTTATGGGAATCGAACCCACAACTATGACATTTACACATGTTGTGCCTGCCTCTATGCCACGACGAGCACAATTTATATAAGTTTTTATAAATAATGACTTACTGTATTGCAATGAATTAGGGTAAAAATGTTCTTCCAGCCTGGTTGCGTGTGTGTATGGAGACACGGAAGTTGGGTCCAAACGTATGTCCAATGTCAAACATGATCCACGACTGACTTCAGGACAGTGTGACACACTCATAAATGCATTGTTCTCCAAATGATATGTTGCTGGAAATATTAATATATTATATTTATTCTACAACTATTCTGAATATGAAGATATATTAATATAAAGTTGTCATTTTAAATCGTAATATTAAATTTTTCTTAATTAAAAAAAAACAATAATATGAGGTATATATCAAAACTATAAGTTAAATTGATATGACTTTATGCATCTATATTTTTATAATTATGTGCATCTACGGTGTGTATTAAAAAATATTCTATTCTATAATACATACCTGGCATTTGATCTTTGTACCATTGATCAAGATCAAACAAAAGCATTCCGTGGTGAGTTGCTGAGTTAGGATTATCTCCCCAACATTCCCAAATTAGTTGACACAAGTTTAACATAGCTAAAAAAATATTATTTATATAATGAAGGCAATAAAAAATAGAAAAAAAGAGACTTTGTCACAATTAAGTATAAAATACTGATATTTTCAAATATCGTACTCACTATCTTCACCTTCCTCTCCAAGATTAGAGTTGATGGAATATGTATGACATGATATACATCTACCACCTATGAGCTGAGCATCTGTCAATGCACTTAATTCTATTTGAAATCTTATTGTTGCCATTGAAAACTCCTAAAATGATAACAACATGCATTTTACTTATTAGAAAATGTATAAAAATTTGAACATAGCGGAATTTCAACCTGCACCTCTTGGAAACTCTCCAAACACTCTGACCTTTAAGCCATACATTATCATCAAGCTACGTCGAAATTCTTATGTTTGTTACAACTTATTTATATTGCTAGTACTTTTCTTTCCTAAGTGTAGAATAACAATTTAGCATTGTTAAAAATATTCATTTTAAGAGGAAAACATTTAGAAACAAAAATAAAACAACATAAATAATAAATCATAAGCAGTAAGCAGTTAAGCACAAGTATAAGAATTTCAACATAGCTTTATAACAAACTGTCTTAGTGATCTGAGTGCTTGGACTTTAAAAAATTTATTTGTCTCCTATTTTTTCATCTTTGGTGTGGAAAAATAATTTAATAAAGTTAAAAAATAATAAAATAATTGCCAAGGTAAATTTTTCATGTTTCTAAATATTTTTCATTAACTGGCTAAAATGTTTGAATTGCTTTCAAGAGATGTGATTTCAAAGTTAATCTATTAATTTCATTTTTTATGTTTTTATATATTTTTTTAAATAGAAGAAAATCTTAAAGAATAATATTAAATATAAAAAAGACTATTACATATTCCATAATGGTTAAAACATTAATTTCTTTTTAGCTTAATACTGTATCTTGCGTGTAGCAGGATAGGGAGAGGGTACTGATATACTCTGTGTTGTTACCAAAGTGAGAAAATGAGCATAATGCATTCCAAAGTGGGAATTGAACCCACAAATGCCACATTTGCAGACAGGGTGCACCTCAATGGTTTCTCAAAATAATCTTTTATTATTTAAATACACATACATATCTTTAACAAATATTTATACAACATAATATTTTTACCTGATAAAGACTTTTAGTACAATTCAACATTCTTTTTCCTTGATAAGTTAGAGAATACATAACAGCCAAAGGAAACTCTTCTTCTTCAAATCTATCTATTACTGAGAAAACAACCCACAAATAACAAAATGCTCTTGGGTCATCACATGGCTCCTGCAATTATAAAAAAAAATACAATTGACATTGCTTTTTTAACTATTTTTGCAATCATATGTTAGGTACATATAATTTTAGCAATTAAATGATTCCTGATATTAATTTATTACTATTAAATATTACTTTTTTATTGATAATAAATTATTACATAACCAGTGATTTAATTATTATTATTAGAAGTAGAGATGTTGAGATTGTTAAGAATAATACTATATCGGTTTTGATAATGGACATTAAATTATTTAAAATTCTTTTGGTTTTGTATAATTTCAGTTATGGCTATTAGATATTTGCTAACAGCAAATGACAACAGTTTTTTAAGATTTTTGTAATTGTGAGTACTGTTTCACTGTTATTGATATTTGTTGTTTATACTTTTCTATTTACAAAAGTTTTTTATACTTATTACTACTTTGTAACAAGTCTCGTTTAAATTCCAATCATATCAGAAGTTATCCAAAATTTTGAATTGTTATACAGTAACAGATCGTTTTTAATTTCGGATGTCATATCAGTTATTGCTACAAAAATCAAAGAGAAAGCATCCCTGATTAGAATCTAGAAAAAAAATTAAAATATCTTACTTGAAATCCAAAATGGGTAACTGGCAGACATTCAACATTGACCTGAGAGGTGAATTCCAATTCTAAATTCAGAAGATTCCAAATTTGAAATGCTCCAAAATTAAAACCAACAACCAAACTTCCTAATTGCGGTATATATTGAGCCACCGTAACCCTTATATGACTTTGTTTGGCTTTCATACGAACTGTTGCATCAGGATTACGGAAAATGTACTGGCCTTCCAGGAAAGAATCTTCATTTAATAAAATGGCTAAGTGATCATCATTTTCAACTGCCAAGTCTCTTTGGCTCTCAATTTTGTGTATAGCTTTAAAAGGCAAGAACACCAAATTTGTTACATTATTTTCATTCCTCACTAAATGTTCATAGCCTTGTGATATATCTTTCAATGCTGCAAAAAAGATAGCTAAGTAAATTATCTTTATGTATAAAATTATGTTGCTTCTCACAAATATATGTTTGGTATCTTTTAAAAATTTAGAACTGGATGGATTTTATTGTGGTTTTCATTGATGGATAGAGATTCTAAAGGGAGGCGTAATCACCAAGTAGAATATAATTTATATATGTTATGAATATATAGTCTATTATTCTGCTATCAAGTATTGTACAAGGCCAGTCGTGGCGCAGGGACACAAAGTGTGACTGTAAAACCGATTGGAGTGCCTACCTTGCTGTGTGCAATATACAGTGTGAAGCTGATTTTTATTTTTAAGTATCCTATATATATAGTGGAAACAAAAATATAAATTGCATATTCAAGATATAGGCAAGTTCAAATATATTTTACCTTGTAACAAGATGCCTCTGTTGAGATCAAATACCAGGATTTCACCCTTTTTGGTACCAGCCATAACACAACCATCAAAGCAAACAAGGGGTCCATTTGGCAATGCATCACACACCGCAAGTTTCGCAATAACAATATTAGTTTGTATGCATCTAAGTACTTGGGAGCCATTAATGTGAAACACATATATAAGGCTAGTTGAATTATCACAATCTAAACTTATTAACAGTTGCTGTGAATTATCTGAGAGTGGTGTTGGTAGCTCTACTACACTTGTCACTGTGATTCGACTACTGTGAAAGAAAACATTAACAATAAAAAATAAAAAAAATAATATGAAAAATATGTTACAAAAATTATAAAGTTAAATGTAATGAGATTTGAACCCACACCTTTTGAAAACTATCTAAGTTTTTACAAGGCATGAATCCCAACAGAAGATGAAGTTTTTATTAGAATAAAAAAAAATCTATGCTGTGTAGAATATCATGTTATAAATAATACATTTTAAATAGTATATGGACAACATTGTTTTGTCGTTTATTTTGTTAAATGATTTAAAGAAATTACTGACCTTATGCCAATTCCGAAAGTTCGCGCAGCAATTTTTAGACCACTTCTTAAGTCGACCACACAAAATTTCGGACCAAGAGCAAGCCAACCATACTTAGTGTCTTTTAAGATACCGCCAAGAGGAGTTTTATCTGTAAAAGGTTTTTTTTGTTAATTAAACAAAATCCCGCAAGGCAGGTGTTTTAACTTTGTTGTTGTTATACTGTACCAGAGAATTCCTCAGTTGGTTGCAAATAATTAAAAACAGCTGGCGAAAGACTTGTTGTTTTGAAAATAGAAAATACACTTTCTTGTAATCTTTGCATAGTTGATAGTTATATCAGTTATTTATTTGGCAAATTATAACGGCTAATTCTTCGCCTACAGGTTATGATTCATAATGTTGGTTATTGGTTTACTTTTCTAAACTACACATAAAGCATTGAAATATGTAAACGAACAAATTAAACTTATATTCTATTTTAATTTACATTAAATGTTTAAATCTTTAAATGCGTGTTTGACAGACGAATCCGGTAAGCGCGGAATATATTTAATTTAGACTTTAGTTTATTGACATTAAAAATATGCTGACATTGACATTTCTAGTTTAGTTTCCAACGCTCATTATTTAATCTATATTACATTTATAACTAGTTGTCGATAGATTTTGATATACTGGCAGTTCTCCGAAATGCACTAATTTCAAGTTCCTTATGTTTACTCATTAATAGTAAACTATGTTAAGAAGATAAATATTATATTAAGTACTTAACTTAATAATAAAAAAGTAATCTCGATAAGTTTAATTATTAAATGTTAACAAAAATATATTTTAAGAAAAAAACAAAAAGTGTAATAAATACTCTACGTGTCTTGTAGAGTATTCTTAGGTAATTTCTGTTGAAAAATATTCTTCATTTAGGTATGTTTAAGTATGTAGCTACATAAACAACGATCGCAAAAAAAGTTTATAAAAACAATGTTATTGATCGCTCGATATTTTATTTTAAATATAACCATGAAACTGCTTATTTTGAATTATAATAATGTTAGCATGTACAGCTTTATTCTTCGTCGGTGCATCGGATGCCATGGAACCTTTAGCAACGCAGTTACGAGTCTAAAATTGCATTTTCCTAATTTTAACACATCAATCGTTATCATTAATATTCTTATTTTCTAGATTATGAGGCCAGTCGTGGCGCAAGGGCACAAAGTGTGACTGTGAAATCGAGTGGTTGGGGGTTCGATGACCACTCGAGGAAATGAAATATTTATTTACTGGTGTCGAGGCAAAGCGCGGCATTGAGTCCCGCCACTTAACACGCAATGCCTCTAGAACTCGGCGGAATGTGGGTAACGATGTATCTTAAAACTAGGTTCTCAGGTTTCCTCTACCTATCCTGCTATGTTCGGGATACAGAGTGAAGATAAAAAAATGATTCGGAGTTCTAAATTCACAATTATGTTGTTCAATCAGGAAAAATTCTTCTGTACCACAATTACTATTGGTTATACTTTTTATATAATAAAATAAATGATAAATATAAAATATATAAATTTTATTAGATTTATATTTTTAATATTTAAATTTTTCGAACATTATAATTTGAAATTATTTCTAATCCTAATGCAAAATTCATTTCAGTCACGTTGGAATCGATTAATTTGTCGAACAATATTCGTCTATCTAACTTAGTCTATTGTTTTGATCAAAATATTAAATATGATACCTTACAGTTTAGTATAAAGTGCATGTATTGGTTTTTTTCTTTTGGAGCAATTATGCAATGCCTCCGAACTTTGGGAGTCCAAAGTTCGTAGGTATTGCATAATTAGTCAAATTTGAGCTACAGAAGTCACTTTATATCACAAGCCCGACACTTGCACACGGAATGGTAAATAGTTTCTTGTTTTTTTATTGATAATATTAATATTAAAATGTAAATATAGGGCAATTTTAAGTAGGAATTCTAAAAAAACAAATATTTTAAAAAGTAAATAACATTGTGTAATGGATGTCTTTATTTTTATAACAATAACAAATAAATGTATATCATTTTATTATAATAGATATAATAGGACACAATGTTTATTGTTTTTTATGTGAACTTTTACACGAGGCCCAACTCCCAACCGTTCGGGCAAAAATATAGCAGGTATATATTTCATTACAAATTAAGGAAAAAGAGAAAAAAAAAAACGATAAACAACACACGATATAATATTTTGTCTTGTATTATTATTAATAGTATATAAAAAAATAACTGATAAATTGAAATAGTGTGTACCATTTTATTACCAACAGTCATTTAATTATTCAACAAGTAATCATTAAATATAACTTTTTTGCATTAAATCAATATTTTTTTTTCTATGTATAAAAAAATACCTATATCTTATATTACAATTGCGATTTTAGAAAAATTAATTACAAATATTTTGGAGCTAAAAATTTATTTTAATTGAGCAATTTTAATGTTTTTTATGTTGATTTACTCGTGTTACTGACACATTGACTACATTTCTATTGGTTTCGTTAGAATGTGGAGTTATTTTAATTTGGCCTTGCACAATGTTTAACATAGATGTATAAGGGCTCTCTGATGGCTGACTACCTTCAAAATTATTTTCTGGTTTTCTATTTCTTAGGGAATCATTTCGACTGCCCACGTTTTCGTACACAGAATTTTTCATTGAAATATATGCTGGATTGTTATTTTTATTTGATTCTTTAGCGTTTTGACCTGGACTAAAACCATTTTGAGTGACAACCGGGTTAGATTTTGAAGTGCTTGGTGCGTCGTTTTCTATGATATCATTAGGATTTGCACTTTCAAGTGAACCATTGCGAGTAACATGAAGACTATTAGATCTTGAAGAATTTCCTGTAGAATGTAGTGTTGATGTACTTCCTTTCATACTTTCCAATTCTTTGGAAAACACTTCTTCACTTTTTTGAAACCTTTGAACGTGAGAAGACACTGGCGTTGTATTTTGGAGGGATATTGCGCTCACTGATCTCGATCGAGAGTTATTGGATTTATCTGATTGCAATGTATTTTTACTGTTTGATTTATGTATTGTATCATTATTCGAGGTTTCCATGGATCCATAAGCACTGTCTTTATTGGAACTGTGGTAAGTTGATTCGTCTTTGACGCCATATTTCCTTATTACATTTGCTGGTGCAACGGGTTCTATATTTTGAACATCATAAGACAAGGGATTTTTATTACTGGATCGGTTGATTCCGTCGATTGTTTCTCCTGTTCTAGGGTTAATATGCTTTTCAGTGTCATAACGAAGAGTAACTCTGTGACTTTCATCTATTGGATGAGGTCTTGACCTGTGTTCCAGCTCTACATCGCTATCATCATATATACTAGGCTCATGAATACTTTCCTCCTGTAAAAATTTAATTACAAAAATAAATAGATTGTAATTAAATTCAATATTACTAAATATTAAAAAACTCATCACTAGATATAAAATATACCTACTTCTTCATCACCTTCTTCTATAACACTATTTTGAATCCATTCGCGAATCCTTTGTTTTTTCGCATGGCGATCAACTGCAATTTCAACGCCGTTTTCTCTGAAGTGTTTTAATAATGTATTCTTTTCATTTGGATCACTATGAAAACTATACATAGATGGGCAAAGTTCATCTATATCTCCGCCCGCTGTAAGATAAGAAGTCATGTATTAGACTGTAACTGTATATAATATTTAATTATTTGATAAGAATTTATACATTTTGAAAATTATTTCTAATGTTTTGATTCAATAGCAATAAAAAATAATATTTATTTGGTCTCTAGCCTTGACATTTTTTGTGTTTTTATTATAGAATAAGCGATATTTTTAACTCACCAATTCGATCCGTATATCCTTTTGCCATCCACCTGTCATCAAGGTATCGCGATAATTCCGAGAAATTTGTTGCTCTCTTTTCTATTCTTGGCTCTACAAACTTTTTAAACATTTTTTGAGCTTTTGAAGAAACCATTTTCCACAATTTAGGCTGCCTTTTTAACGGATTAGCGCTGCTATACCAGTTATAATAGCTTAAAATAAAAATATTGCAAATTAACGTTTTGAAATATAAAAAATAAAAAAATAAATTCTAAAATTTATATATAATTTTGTTATGTTTTAAAATACACCCTGAAACACTATTACCTTAAATATCTAGGATCATCGAATGCTGCTTTTTGCCAAGGCAAACATCCCGTAAGACAAATAAATATGACTATGCCGAACTGCCATACATCATGGGTTATTAACGCTCTAGAAAAAAGAATAAATAATAAATATTGTTAGAATCCAATCTATTTATATACATTTATTTATTTGGATTTTTACGTACATGAAATCTATGTCGTTATAAATGAAGATATGAGAACGTTACTTCTTTTACGGCTGTGAGCACAAATGTACGGAAAGAGGTTTCATTTAAGTGTTTTAAATAAATATAATTTAGCTTAAATTTCAAAATAGGCGACAACAGTAGGTATGATTTCAAACTTTTGTCCATCATCATTACTTACTTGTAACTGCTGTCCATGGACAGACGTAACACTTCGGGTGGTGAATACGGCAGCCACTCGTTCCTTCTTCTTACAACAGATTGTGCTTTTCTTGTCTCTCCAAAGTCACATAATTTTATTCTTGAAAAATCTGACTTAAATATAAGAATATTATCTAGTTTAACATCACGATGTACTAAGTCTCTGTGATGGAGATGCTCTAATGCAGCTGCTAGCTGTTTTGCTACTCTTTTTGTGTGAATTTCACCTATTCCCGTGTCCAGCATATTAGACGTAAGATCTCCTGAAATATATAATTGCTTATAATTAAAATATAGCTATGGGTGAGTACGGTAATATTATTTAATGTAATTTAAATAATTTAAGTTATAACAAATTTATATTTTTAAGTCAATATTAAATAATATTTTGCAGTATTTAGTTCCATAGAAGTCAAGAACTAATGTACGGCACATTCATTTTACGTTGGCTTGATTCCAGTAAATAATGTATACAAATGGTAGTTTATTACCGTTCTATACATACTTAAATTATTCACATACACATATTGGGTGATTAAAGACGTCAATAATTTTAACTTTATTACAAACAGTAGATTTTTACCTAAAGGTGCATATTCCTGGCAAAATACATAAAAGCCAGCAGTTTCAAAGGCAACATCAAAAGTCGTTACTATATTCTTATGTGCACTTAAATGTAAGCCATAATGGAATTCTCTATAAAAATCTCTAATAGATACGTAAGGTTTTGGCAAGGCCTTCAGAACAATTTCTGTATCTGAGGCTCTATGTTCAACTAAAAGAATTTTCCCAAACCATCCTTCACCAACTATTTGTAGAATATCAAATTCTTCAACCAGGCATACCTAAAAAAATATTGTTTATTATTTTCAAATAAATATATATATAACAACAAATAAATATGTAAAAATGTATTTTAATATTTATATAGTAATGAAATTAAACCTCACTTTTTCTAATTCAAACTCCCTAATTTTATGTATGGAACCAGTAAGTGCTCTTCGCGTTCCGCTATTCATCTTTTGTTTCGTCTATGAGTCATTATCTGAAAATAGAAATTGTTACTTTTAACCTAATGACCTCGAATATAGGATATCGCCGATTATTATTTCTTAAATGATTGTTCGAAGAGGACTCGTATGGAGTTAACGCTGTTCCAATTTCATAAGAAACCGTTGAGTGAATGGTCTTGGCTGGATGCCAGTATATGATGTCTACTCCAGAACCAGACAGCTGTCCTGACGTCACAGTGACGTCACCTATCTTTATACATGATTGCCTGATAGCCTGAGCTTCAACTCCTTTTAGTTAAGGCAGTTTCGATATTTGTACATTTAATTTATGCATAAGGTTAGACAATCAGAACCATAAATAGAATCTATTTTATTACAATTACCAATATCATGTTCCTTTCGTTATAAAATATAAGCTTTTAAAATTTTTCTTACATCCTAATATGTGTCAAAGGCAAAAGGCCCCTCGAAAATTGGGGAACGGAGTACCCCATTGCCTACCCTGTTATGTGCTGGATACAGCGTCAACCGACAGGTTCGTAATATGCATTTCTAGGCTTTTTTTCACAAATACTTTTTGCGACTTTGTAAAGTTTATTTATAATCCTATTTATATATACGCTGTATCCCGCCATAGCAGGGTAGACCAAAGGAAACCTGGGAATCTATTGGCAAGACAATGTGTTCCCATTAAGACACTTCCGTTCTCCACTTTCCGACGAATTATCTCATTACCAGACCTAGGATATGAAAATTATAAATATTTCCTTTTCCTAAGTGGGCATCGAACCCACAATCCTCGCGTTTACAGTTGTATAACCGTCCCAATATTTTTATAAGAAATACATTTAATTTTAAAAAAATAATTTACTATGGTTTTAATATAACTTGAGGCCGGTCGTGGCGCAGCGGCACGAGGTGTGACTGCAAAACCGACTGGTTGTGGGTTCGAATCCCACTCGAGGAGATGAAATATTTACTTAAATTTATATTTCCATTTCTTCGCTCTGGTGTCGAGGTTAAGCGCGGCGTTGAGTTCTGCCACTCAACACGCAATGCCTCCAGAATTCGGCAGAAAGTGGGGAACGGAGTGTCTTAACACTAGGTTCCCTCTGCCTACCCTGCTGTGTGCGGGATACAGCGTGAAGCTAATTTAATTTAATTTTTTTTTTTTTTAATATAACTTTTCAATGGACAATAAGTATTTCACCCTTAGGTCTAACGTGAGCTAAGCTAGAAGACTATTTACATTAGTTTAGCAGACTTTGTCTTCTGGCTTTATTTCAGTCTGCGAGAGTAAATACAACATTTTGTAAGGCTCGAATCTTTGATTGTAATCAGGGGTATTTTGCTTAGTCTAAGCTAACACAACTGGATTTTCGGTGAAATAGTCAAATATTTACTTTCTAAAATAGTTACTTTCTTTTAATAATAACTTATTGAAATAATGTAAGTGCTTTTGACTTCCTTTTAACAAAAACTATTTCTATGGAAGTTTTATAGTAACACAGATAAAAAGTATTTGGTAAATTGAGATTTGAACAACGTTATTCCCTTAATGTTTTTATTGAAATATCTTATGCATTAAATAAATCGATTATGAAATTGAAAGATGCATGCAGCCATGCATCTTTCAATTTCATAATCGATTTACAGAACAATAAGTGAAACAATCCGATTGAACTAAGTCATTGTGCGCAACCTAGCATTGTGTGTCAGACCATTCAAACGAAAATTTCATAAATAAACATTAACAGGAACCAGAATCGAACCCATAACTGTCACACTGTCTATCGTCACTTTATTCCGCCAAAGTAGCTTCGAACATATCTAGTAGTATTGAAAGTAGAAATCGGAGGAAAGTAGTAGTTAGATTCATAAATAATTATTGAAAATATAATACACATAAATATTATATTCAAATACCAAATAAAGACTTTTAAGTAAGAGCAAATTACCAAACATAAAAGGGCAAATATCCGGTTATTAATATCACATATACACAAAGCACTTGGATTTGTTCCAACACTAGCACATCTCTGTCACATTATGGTAAAATTAATAAATATATCACTATCGACTCTACACATTCGTCACTGCAGTTGATTTCAATTAAAAATGGGTTATTGGGTATATTTGAAGACTGCGGGTAGGTCGAGCGGCGCTTATGTCTCAACTGGCGGCGCACACGCAGCGACACCCGGCCGGTTATTTTTGTGCTACATATACAAGTAAAAATTATTTTATAAGTAAAACGTAACGATCAATGACCTGACCATTTTCTATCAGACTTCCTTAAAAATATTATTGTGATATTATAGACAAATTCTTTTGCTAAGTAATATTTTTTAATACATTGGGTACTCACAATTGTACCTATTTTATTTTGAAACTCAAAGTTTTAAAATAAAATGCCTTTCTACAAAGTAATATTTAATATGAGCAAAAATTATTGTCGGTCTGTTGAAAATATTACTCAGTTTTTTCATTTATATTGTCTACAACAACATTTCATTTATGCATTTGTGAATATGCAATAAAATATTTCTATTCATAGATTGAGCGAGTTCCTAGACCTTAATTTGGCAGTATTCCAGACATTTTAATTTCAATTACAGCTATTTAAATACTAATTAGTTCTGTAATTATAGTAAATCCTTTCAAATTCTATTATGCCGCAAAGTAAAAACATTTATTCCTACATATTTTATTAAGAGTCGACATATGTATGTAAGCAATTAAAAATTAAGCGAAGCTTAATTATGTTTCAGTTTTTGTTAAATACTCATCACTATGAGGTTTTTGTAACAACTTAGAAAAAAATTGTTTGGATTATTGGTCCCATTGGTACCATTTACGATCTACGTTAATCTGATATCTTGTGGTTACCAATACAAGCGCCAGCGTGTCCAGCCAAGTTAAAAAACTAGGAAGGCGCAATGAGTATTTTACATGAACCATTTCAAGCATTTTTGAGCCGTTCAGAACTCGTAAACCTGTTGGTTATGAAAGGCTCAAAAATGCTCGAAGATCAAGTGGTCTACATGCATGAAATTTACCACATCTGTTTTTTTTTGATAAATGTTAATATATCAATAATCGTTCGATTTAAATTATTGACATTTTATATACATCTCATGTTAGGGGTTGCCTCTTGGTCCACTGCAGTTAAGAGAAGTAAAAAAGATAATAAATCTTCCTCTACCAATCTCTCTTCGGTAAAAAAGAAGGCATTAATAACTACAAAGAAACGGTCACCCAGGCCTAAAGCAGCCAAACAACTACGCACCAAGGCAGTTATGATTACTTTAACCACATAGGCCATAAGGAAATTGTTGCCTTTGTTTCATAGGAAACTCTTTTCCTTATGGCCCTAAAATGAGCGCAGCAGAGCGTTAATTTAGTGCAGCTGGGCATCTTCTAGGGCCTAACGGTGTGCCAGGCAAAGTCAGATGCCCAGTTATTTGAGTTGTCAGCATTATACTCTGCAGAGCAGGCGCATATGTTAGCTGAGCGACTAAAAGTGGTGCACATTAACATCCCCTCTCGGATGTTTTTAGTCACAAAGGTACAGAAGACCGCTTACATGAATTTTGTGGGCTTGGATAATCGTCCAGGGCCACTAATAATCATTTACCTCCTGGATAGTCATCCACCATCTTTCCTTTCGTAACCGAATTCGATTTATGAAAGAAATTTATAAAATAAAAGGTGGTGGATTCAGTTGCAAGTGCCAGCGGCTGCTCAGTCGAAGCCATTGGTGTCTCAGACTTAAACTGGCATTAAAAATAACCTGAATTAAGTATATCAAAGAGGTACTAGTACTACACCATAAATATTGAGATTTGAGAATTTGATTAACATTTGAATAAATATTCAACCATAAAATTTTTAGCATGAATGAAAAGTGACTACGAATAATTATAATTTAAAAATTAAAATATTCACATAAAAAAAAATTCTAGAAAATATGAACGTAATATATTTTTGCAGTTTTAATAATTCAATTAATCAGTATAACATTAGTTTGAACATTACATAGTGTATATTCGTATCGTATATGAAAGTTTTCCAATAAATGTAAAACTGCAAAACATAAACTAATCGTTAAGGCAGTCTGTGTTCATTTATTACAGCATAGCTGACATTAATGCCTATGTCAACATTTATGTGACGTCAAAATTTTAAGAAGTTTCAGTTCTTTTGACATTAGTGTTTTTGTTTGTTGTGTTTTGTTTACTGTAAATATAAATTCTTTATGTTTATCATATAAGTGATATAAAATCTACTACAAATTATTTCATAATGGAAGACCATTAAGAATACCTTGAAGAAGTTTTTTTTCTACAATGTACAGAAAGGTAATAATAGTTCTATTATTTATTTAGAGGTTAGAATAAAAAGTTTAAATAATTAAACATGCTTATAACTATTGAATTATGTTGTAGTTATTAAATATTAATTAATGAAATATTTTGTTATTATTAATAACCATAATTTTAATTAATAGTAGCTATTCTATTTAAATAAAATTGAAAATAAACATATTATTATCTCTGTTACCTATAAATATTTAAATTTAAAATAGTTAAATACTTCTCCGATGTTTTTGGTATATTTAGAAATTTAGAATGTATAACACTGTAATATATAACGATAACAAAAACTTTTTTGAGGCCAGTTGTGGCTCAGGGGCACAGAGTGTTACTGTAAAACCAACGGGTTATGGTTTCGATCCCTACTCGACAACATGAAATATTTATTTAAATTTATATTTCCATTTGTTCGCTCTGGTGTTGAGGCAAAAACGGATGAATTGAGTTCTGCCCTTTAACAGGTAATGCCTCCAGATTCGGCAGAGAGTGGGGAACGAAGTGTCTTAACACTAAGTTCCCTCTGCCTACCCTGCTGTGTGCGGGATACAGCATGAAGCTGATTTATTTTATTTTAACAAATACTTTATTAATAGGATAGTAGACTATAGAGAAGAAAATAAACTTAACAAACCTTATTTATGTAAAAATCCGAAAAGAAAAACACTCACTCCAGAATCTTTAGATCAACAACTTTAAAATAATATGTCAAAAAGAGAACGGCCAAATGGGTTACCAAGAGGCACATGTTTGACTCTTATTACATTCATTTTTTTTTCATTTTAAGCATAAATTGGTAGCAGGTAACTTTCTTTTATAGTATAGTTTGAAATGCTTATTAGCTTTCCATAACAAACCTGTTAACAGTAATTTTAATATTTTCTTAAAGTTTTATAAATTGATGTACTAAAAAATATCTTTATCTATTCCTGTACTTTACGTAGGAGTGTGTTTTCATATAATTACAATTGAAAAAAATTTAATACTTTGTAATACTTTATTAGGCATTATACATTATACATTAAATTATATAATTTATAAATGTTAAGTCTTGGATTTGAAAAAAAAAAAATCAATTTTTGAATTCACCAATCTGAAATAAAATAAAACGCAAAAAAAAAGTTTTTGCTGCAACTAAATATTTTGTTAAATAAAACGAAAACTCCAGATATGAAGTGAAGAAATTATTTATTAAGATATAATGTAATACACATTATAAAATCATGATGCAGTGGGACAACATCTGACTGTAGACATAATGATTATGAATTCAATTCCCATAATTAAGTTTCATTTATTCACTCCAGTAAACACAATACAGTGGTAAGTTCCTCTATTCAACAAGAATGGAATGCCTTCTTGACTTTAGCTTTTTTCAGCCTATTAGCTGTATGTAGGATAAAGTGTAAAAACAATTCTAGACTATAAGAATAGTTTTATTATCAAAAAATTAAAAATTAAATTAGCTTCACGCTGTATCCCGCACACAGCAGGGTAGGCAGAGAGAACCTAGTGTTAAGACACTCCATTCCCCACTTTCTGCCGAATTCTGGAGGCATTGCGTGTTGAGTAGTTCATCAGTTTTTTATCAGTTCTTTATTATGGTATTTAGATGAAGGGTAGTAAATTGCATTTATATTAGGCTACATCAGTAGTTACAACTCAGTATGCTATTAGCAATAAAAACTATGGTTGAGTGAACATAAAGTTAAATGCATAAAAGCTGGTTTATTCTAGATGAGTTAAGCTGTGTAGATGTGATTTTTTGACAAGAATGTAATGTCTTGACACTAGATTATCTCTGTCACGAGTTTTTAAGAAGAAGATTTGTTACTACTACCAAGCTTCCTTTGCATACTTGGCAAGATGTGGCAAATGCAGAAAATTGAAAAGATTTATCTATACATAGTCTATTTATATAATTATGTAAATATCCACAAGTATATACATATGTATATGTAAATAAAAAAATAATAGAAAGTAAAATTAAGTTATATTTAAACTTATATCAGTGGTGAGCTAATCTTATTTTATAGCTAGCTTTTCACTATCCTGTTCTTAGGTGCAACTACATGTATATTGTACATATGTGGTTTCAAATTACATCCTCGTTTTTATAGTGCCGGCGCAATAGACATCGATACACTTAAAAGATAGTAGACCGCCCACGATTTTTATTACTATATACGTACAAACTCTTTTTTTGTTAGATTTTTTAGCTTCTATTTTGCTGGTTTTCTAAGTTTTTAAAGATCAGAAAGAGTTTAGTTAACTCAAGGTCAATTCCAGTTTTTTACTTAGGAGGATTTCGATTCATTTATGTTTCTTTTTTACTTTCCATTTCACCGCCCAGAAGAAGATTCGCTAGAATTATGATATAAAGGAAATGGAGTTCAAAAAGTTCTCGATGACGAACTAACATTACCTTCAATGTTTTTCAACGTAATCTTACCATCAAATATGGTATTAAGAAATGATCAATATCTCAATAACGAAAACTTCGTACCGTATATCCACCTCTACCAGTTTGTCTATCGATCGCCCAATCATCTATATTAATTACGAATTGGAATATATAAGAATAGATAAACTTAATAATTCAATATGAGGAGATTCTTGAATTTTTGTCAGATTTGAGTTTACTTCCTTAATAAATTACTAAGGACGTACTTTAACTATGTGTAGCCTGTGTTACTGCACTTATAGTACTTACACGATTTTTTAAATTTTGATTCATTTTTAATTGGTTATTAACGAATAAATTAAAATTAGCAGATATTGTTGTACCGAATTGTGGAGGGCGAATTAAGCACATCATCTAAAGTGTAATATTTATGTAAAGCCTTACATGAAATGAATAATTCATTAATATTTGGAAACCGACAGTGCATAATGTCTCGTAGAATATAAAAAAATCACATTTTTATTCAAATATTGTATGTAGTCAGTGACGCGGGCCAAAATGCTACTATTTCCCATGTTTTAACTACGTAGGTATAAAATGATTTCTTAAAATTTTGAATCTTTTTTAAAACATTCGTAAGTATGATGGGGAATATATGGTAACTAAACACAACACAATTAAAAATAAGTGACAGATTAAATATTTATTTTTTTAAAAGTATATAAAACGCTAAAAAAGTATATAAAGCTAACAAAAAAAGTAATAAAGCTAACAAAAAAGTCACATTTGTTACGTATTTATTATTCTTGACATTATATTCAAATAGAATCAAAGAACTATTCATCAATAATATCGGTTTCAATAGCCTATATTTATATGCATTCCTCATACGTAATGGCATTTAAGTGCTATTATAGTACGTTTTTCTAATAGCACTTCATACATTTAACAGCAATTGTACGAGCATAGGAATCACAAAGTATAGATAGGCACTCCAATTTTCTGAATAATATCTACCTACTCGTGAGTTTATGATAACTCGTCACTTTTAGGCA
Source organism: Heliconius himera (assembly GCA_021202915.1). Taxonomy (NCBI): domain Eukaryota; kingdom Metazoa; phylum Arthropoda; class Insecta; order Lepidoptera; family Nymphalidae; genus Heliconius; species Heliconius himera. Next base: position 750,726 of record JAJHJA010000827.1, read on the forward strand.
TTTGACAGTGTAATATTTATTTAGAAAAATACTTATTTAGAAAACAATACGTTTTCTAAATAAGTATTTTTATATAAAAATTTGAACGTAGCGGGACTCGAACCCGCGCCTCCTGGAAACCCACTCAAATACTCCATTTTCCACATATTTAGCGCTATGTCGCAGGGTAGAACTCTACACCGCGCCTTATCTTACTGACATCAGCTATTGAATCTTAGAGTAGGAATCAAACCCATTCAATCTTTCACTGTTTTATGCTTTGTGTTTATTATAGAGTTAAACTGTTAATATACTTAAATTTGTTTTTAATATTTTCAAATGTAAGTTTAAACGTTTTATATATAAATAAATAAGTCCCTAATATTTATTGATGTAGTATCTTAACAGCCTCATCATTCTCACAAACACCCTTAACAAACATTTTTGGTCTGCTTTAAAATATTGACAATTGACAATTGAAACAGTAATCTTTTTTCGTTTACTTAACGCTGTATAGTGTATATCGCATATCGCAAGGTAAGGGCGGGACTCAACGTCGCGCTTTGTTCCGATTCCAGAGCGAGGAAATGAAGAAAATATTAAATATCTCGCTTCCTCGAGTAGGAACCGAATCCACGACCTTTCGCGTTTATAGTTGCAAGTTAGATGTTGTAATTCCCAAAATACCCGTGAATAAGAGAAATATTCTACTATAAATAAATATGAAGTTTCACAAATATTTTAACATTGGCTTAGCCCCATTTTACAGTTTATAGGATAAGATTTTATTTATAACAGCTATCATAGAGCTATTGCATATGTAATGCCTTTTAAAATGTCAGCACCAAAGGTGAAAAGCCATACCTACGCCAGGGCTTAGTAGCACACCCAGTGTTCATTGTTTGTCCTATCCTCGGTAAATGGAAAATATTTCATAATCTATTTCTATCTTCATTTCTTTTATTTTATAGATTCTAGAAAATGTTCTAAAATTATAGAAATACTTTTCATTTTCTCACATAGAGTATTATGTAAAAATTAAATGTTATTTTTTACTCTTTACTATTGCTGAATAATTGTCCTCTTTGTTGATGAGAAAGTATAAAGATTTTTGTGATCAAGTTCTGTTTTAAGGTTTGCGTAACTCAAAAAGAAAAAACGGAAGCTTTATACCTTTTGTTATCCGTCTGTCCGTCTGTAGAAACCATTTATCTCGAGATCCCGTAGATGTTAATATCTGAAATCTATATCAAATATTCACGTCTTCGTTCCGGTACTTATAGTAAAAATAAAGAAGAAAATCTGAAAAATGTAAATTTATATTACGTATTTACAGTGGCGTAGCTAGGGTATTTGTTGCCTGGTGCGGCTTAGGACTTGTTGCCCTTTAAAATGGTCAAAATAATTTCAGATTTCAAACCACAGTAGAGTAGATATATAATTTTTTATTGCTTCAAAACTATAATAACTATATATCAGTTATAATGGGGGTACAATGGTGTGTCAAGTGGCGACGAATGCGGCGTTGGAGACCGCCACCCAACACGCCACGAGGTGGAGGACGGAGCTACAAATAGCTACGTGGAATGTAAGAGGAGGGATGGAAGAAAATATGAATGAATTATTAGATGCGATGGATGATAGAGATTTGGATGTCGTTTGTGTGACAGAGACCAAACGAAAGGGCAATGACACGACCGATTTGCCGGGCAGTCGGGTCGCTTTCTGGGCCGGCGTACCAGAGAGGGAGCGGGGCTGTCAAGGTGTAGGTGTTATTGTCCTCTCGATTGGTTAGTGCAGCAGTTGAATACAAGGCGATCAACCCGAAACTGCTTTGGGTTCGCTTCAAGCTGGGGTTAACAAGAGTATTCTTGTTAGTTGCGTATGCGCCAGTATCCACAGCTCTATTAAGCGAACTCGAGAAGTTTTGGGAGAGTGTCAGGGATGTTCTAGGTAGCGTTAGAGGGAATGAAAAATTAATAATATGTGGCGATTTGAATCGGAACTGCGCGAAGCGGTTACGAGGGAGGGGGTGGGAGTGGTCAGTATGGTGACAAGAAAATAAATGAGACTGGAAAGCTTATATTGGAAATTTGCAAGAAAAGGAATTTGTTTGTGGCAAACACGACGTTTGAATACAAATAAATTCACATGTATACATGGGAGCGAGCGGAAGGGAAAAGTATGATTGATTTATTCCTAGTGGATCAGCGTATTCGAAGCCAAGTTATAGACACGCGAGTGTTTAGTGGTTCTGAGCTGGGAACAGACCATTATCTAGTCGTTGCTAGAATAAGGGGTCTGTTTGCAGGTTGGCGCAACTACACAAGGTGTCCAAACTTGGAGTCGAATTATCGCATAAGAAACTAGAATCTTCAAGATCCACCGATTAGAGAGGAATATCAAGAAAGAGTTTCCAAGAAGCTAGACAGCAGCGAATCTGGAAATGAAAGTATTGGAGTATGCTGGTAGAACCTTAGCGATTGCATGAAAGAAGCAGCAATAGAGGTATATGGTAAAGAGAAAGAAGGAAGGCTTTACCAAAAACCGCGACGAATGGTGGGATGATGAAGTGGAAACTGCTATGAAAAGACAAAAGAAAGCATGGCAGGATTATAAAGCCTCAGCTAAGGATAAAAGTATGAGAGAAATTAAAAAGAAACAGTATAAGCTACAAAATCACCAAACGAAAGTACTCATGAAGATGAAGCGTGAAAAGGCAGAGAATAAAAGAGACGAAAGGTTAACGAACAACTTCAGAGAAAACACGTAGCTTTTCTGACGAGAAGTTAGTGTTTCTCGAGGTTGCTTGTGAGGTTGCTTTCGAAGGACGATGAAATTTTCACGAAAGAACCACACATGTTGCAGCGATGGGCGGAATTTTACAAGGAGATGTATGAATGTGATGGAGTCCTCAGTCTCAAGTAACAGCGAAATGTTAAATGTTGATGTAGCTGATGGCGAAATCAGTATAAAAGAAGTTGAGAATGCAATACGAAGTCTGAAATGTGGTAAGGCAGCGAGAGCAGATGGAGTTTTTGCCGAGATGATCGAATATGGTGGGCCACGCATTTTGGACTTGTTCTGGTTTTTGTACAATTTATGCTGGAAATCAGGGGGGATCCCAGATGATTGGCGAGGTGCGTTCATCGTGCCTTTGTATAAAGGCACGATGAAAGACTGCGCAAACCATAGGGCTATCGGTTTGATTAGCTTGGGTAGTAAAGTTTAAAAAAAAATAAAATTAAATTAGCTTCACGCTGTATACCGCACACAGCAGGGTAGGCAGAGGGAACCTAGTGTTAAGACATCCCCACTTTCTGCCGAATTCTGGAGGCATTGCGTGTTGAGTGGCAGAACTCAACGCCGCGCTTAAACTCGACACCAGAGCGAAGAAATGGAAATATAAATTTAAGTAAATATTTCATCTCCTCGAGTGGGGATCGAACCCACAACCAGTCGGTTTTGCAGTCACACCTCGTGCCGCTGCGCCACGACCGGCCTCAAGTAGTAAAGTTTATGCTAAAATATTAGCGAGAAGAATGCAAGAGAGATCTGAAAGGCCGTTGTAGGAGGCCCAAGGAGGCTTTAGACCTGGAAGAGGGTGTATCGATCCGATCTTTTCCCTCCGCATGATCACGGAAAAATTTATAGCCGTTAACCAAAAAGTTTTCTGTGCTTTTGTAGACTTGGAAAAGGCGTTTGACAGAGTTGTAAGAGCGAAATTATGGAAGATACTACCCCGGTACAATGTGAGTGGGACCCTTGCTGCAGACCGTAAAGTCTCTTTACAGAGATCACTCAGCCTGCGTGCGAGTAGGAGCTGGCGTGTCGCCCTGGTTTGACATCCGATCGGGTGTTAAACAAGGTTGTGCCATGTCAGCTTGGTTCCGGAGGGCAGCACACGATCGCCGCCTTCCGCCCTAATGAGCCAGAGGGCGGTCAGCTTGGGGAAGCTGGCCGCCTACTAACCTGGCTCCAGTAGTCGCGCGCAGGTTCCTCCCGCGCGCTACTCCGAGCAGGCCGTCGAGGGTGACCACACACCCTTGACTCCGCGACGTGCCTTGCAGGCTCCCGCCGCCGCGCTTCGCGGAAGACTATTGTCCCCGCGTCTCGCGGCCAGTGGCGGTCGAGGAGGAGCACCGTGAGATTTTAGTGGGTATTCGAACGGCCTACATCTGCCAGTCCGCAAGTCCCACATAACCCGCTCGAGTTCCCACTCGGGCCGGTATCTGTAACAGGATTTCCTCACGAAAAAAAAAATGTCAGCTTGGTTGTTCAATTTGTATTTGGATAGCCTGAGGTTAAGTTTAACCAAACAGCTGTTAGGCGAGCTCTGTCCTCTTTGGACATCCACAAATCGAGCGGGCCAGATGGCATCTCTCCCTTAGTGCTCCGTTCCTGTGCTCCTGAGCTGACACCGGTGCTAACGCGTTTGTTTCGGCACTCTTACTCAGTCGGCGTTGTCCCAGACTCATGGAAGAGCGCTCTTATCCACCCGATCTCAAAGAAAGGCGATGGTTCCGATCCATCTAACTACAGGCCTATTGCTATCACCTCCCTGCTCTCAAAAGTCCTGGAGAGCATTATCAATAGCCAGCTTTTGGTTTATCTAGAGGATCACCGATTGATTAGTGACCGACAATATGGCTTTCGCCATGGTCGCTCAACCGGTGATCTTCTAGTTTACCTTACCCATCGCTGGGCTGCGGCTATTGAAAGCAAGGGAGAGGGCCTGGCAGTTAGTTTAGACATGGCGAAGGCCTTTGATCGAGTGTGGCATGAGGCGCTCCTGACTAAACTTCCATCCTATGGGCTTCCCGAGAATTTATGCAAGTGGATCGCCAGCTTTCTCACTGGGCGCAGCATCAAGGTCGCTGTCGACGGTTTTTGCTCTAATCATATACCCGTGAACGCTGGCGTTCCCCAAGGCTGCGTGCTGTCCCCTACGCTGTTTCTTCTGCATATCAATGACATGTTAGAGGATTCTAGCATTCATTGCTATGCAGATGATAGCACGGTGAACGCTGTTTACTCCGGCCGAGCAAGTCTTTCTCGGGAAAACGCCGAACAGTGCCGAAATAAACTTGTGTCTTCCGTTGAGGCATCCCTCAACAATGTCTCCTCATGGGGTGAAAGGAACCTAGTTCAGTTTAACCCCCTGAAGACACAAGTTTGCGCGTTAACCACAAAAAAAATCCCATTTATCGTCTCACCAGTCTTTCAGAACATTCCCCTTACAGCAGCGCCCAGTATCAGTATATTGGGCCTCAATGTTTCGAGTGACTGCCAGTATCGCAATCATTTGGAAAGCAAGGCCAAGTTGGCCTCGAAGAGACTGGGGGTCATCAATAGAGCGAGACGGTACTTCACGCCAAAACACCGTTTGGCCGGCAGGCAGGCAGGTTCGGCCTCATATGGAGTTCTGTTCTCATCTCTGGGCTGGTTTACCTCAGTATCAGCTTGAACCATTCGATCGCATACAACGTAGAGCCATTCGAATCATTGGGGACCCAATAATCTGTGAAAGGCTTGATACTTTGGCTTTGCGTAGAGACGTTTCCTCGCTGTGCGTTCTCTATTGCATTTATCATGGGGAGTGTTCTGAAGAACTGTTTGACCTATTACCTGCCGCCGAATTTTCTAACCGCACAGTACGATATAAGCTGAAATATCATCCACACCACCTGGATACGTGGCAATCCACTACTGTGCAGTTTCGTAGGAACTTCCTTCCACGCACCACGGAACTGTGGAATGGCCTACCCGCGGCAGTGTTTCCAGGTCGATATGACATGAGTACCTTCAAAAAGCGCGTCTATCTCCACCTTAAAGGCCGGCAACGCACCTGTAGCTCCTCTGGTGTTGCACGGGGCCGTGGGCGGCGGTAATCACTTACCATCAGGTGACCCGAACGCTCGTTTGCCTTGTCCTTTTCCATAAAAAAAAAAGCTGTCTCCATGGAATGAAACAAAGTAATATGGGAGTGAAAGTTGGCCTGATGTGAAAGGTGACCTGAATGTGAATCGCCTGCTGTACCCAGATGATGCAGTGCTTATTGCATCATCAGAATGCGAGTTGCGGGCATTGGTCACCACTCTGAAAGAAGGTGTGAAAATAATGGTCTAAGCCTCCATGCGAATAAGACAAAGGTTCTGAAATTCATCTCAAGGTCATTTTTGAAAGAAATGAAGAACGGACGCAAAATCAGTGTAAATGGTAAAATATTAGAATAGGTGAATGAAGTGGTATATTTGGGAAGATTGTTCAGTAGAGATGGAAAATACGGGATGGATGTGGAAAGGCGTATTGCTGCCGGTAACAGGGTTAATGGAGCCTTAGCTGCATTGATGTGACGGCGAAACGTCAGCACACCTGCGCGTTTGGCCATACACAATGCAGTGTTGGTACCGACGCTGTTAAACAACAGCAAAACGTGGGTATTACAGAAGAAGAATGAAAGAAAGATGAATGCCGTGGAGAATCTCTTCGTAGGATATGCGGAGTCAGCTTAGCCGATTGAATCCGTAATGAAGCGATACACAGAATGGCAGGTATTAGCGAGGATGTCACGGTGAGAATGAAGAAGAACACGCTCAGCTGGTTTGGGCACGTCGAACGAATGAGTGATGAAATAATGGCAAAAAAGATTTATGATGGACAAGTGAGTGGTAAGAGAGATAGAGGGAGACCTCGGTTGACCTTCGAAAACACAGTATCAAAGATACTGGAGGAAAGTCATATAAAAAGCATGAGGACTCCCCGGAGGGCATGTATGAAGAGGTTGATAACAGTGGACAAGGCGAAAGAGGTATGTTGAGACTACGGTCTCGCTACGGCGTTTGGCGTTCCGTTCCGACTACCTCGCTAGGGATAAAGCGTGAAGCTAAGTTAAGTTATAAGTTATAACATTAGATTTTGGTAAAAAATATTGCAAAAATTTAAAACGGAGATTACGCTCTTTTTAACTAGCAAAGTCATTAATCACATTTTCAAAATCAATAGTATCGACTAGTTCATGTTCAATTGACATGATAGCGAGATTGTATTTTTCATTTTCATTCTCTTATTTTTCTTGTACATTCCTTGATTCTTGATTGAAAAAAAATTAGAAGAATTGATCGTAGACTTTGTTGCCCCTTTCCATTTGTTGCCCGGTGCGACCGCACCGCTCGCACCCCCCCAGCTACGCCACTGCGTATTTATATTATGTATGATAAAAACTATAACAAACTTATAATTGTAGTTCATTGCTCATAAAACAAGTGCATACGCCCTCAAACTTATGTTTGTCAACTTTTATAAGTTATACTTCCTGTTGACCTTTAATCCTGAAATTTGTACGAAACCCTTGTCACTCGACTGGTTTCTTTATTCATGTTTGCAATTTGCTTTATACTATATATATTTTATAAATATGAAGTAAGCAATTTTTCACAGCTTTCAGAGTGAAATAATAAAGATGTTCCATTCCTCCAAGTGGGTATCGAACCCATAACAGATGCATTTACAACCAGACGCCTTGCTGCAACGACTGGCTTTACAGCGTTTTAAAAAAGCCAAAACTAATAAATAACACCGCAATCGTTTTAGTGTTACTTAATTATATATTCATTTAAATAAATATTTTTAAATTTATATTTCCGTTTCTTCGCTTTGGCCGCGGCGTTTAGTTCTGCCACTCAACACGAAACGCCACCAGAATTCGGTGTAAGTGAAGAACGGAGTGTCTTAATACTTGGCTCCCTCTGCCTACCCTGCTGTGTGCGGGATACAGCGTGAAGCTGATTTATTTGAATTATTTATTTATTTATCTTCATTTAATCATAACACTAATCTATAACACACATCAAACTTATAAACTCAAGTAGTAAGTCTAATTAATTCGCTGCTCATTCGCCGTTATTTAATCTGGCGTTTGACGCTAAAAGTTGCCAATTAAAGGGCTCTAAAGATAAGTGAGAAGAATGTAAAGTGAGCAGCTTCCTTGTTCTATAGTACAGTACACTATTGTTAGTTAAATCTTTGCAAATAATTAAGGTTTCAGTTTTGCATGAAAATGTTAGTTGGTTTGTTTTGGTATTGTCTACAAGTTGTGTGGCGGAACTCAACGCCGCACTTTGTCTTCAGAGCGGGGAACTGAAATTAATTGTATGTAAAAAAATATAATGATTCCCTTATGTGAGGATTAATCCCATAACTATCGCCTTATACGCTGTCCCGCTGCGCCACGACGGCCTCACATTTTTGTACTATACTTTTTACGAATTAACCTGTTTTTCCTTGAAGACTAAAGACAATCTGTCAGATAGAAATGTCAATATAGGTGTAAAGAGATGTACAAAGCTCTCGGCTGCGTTGAACAATGAATACTTTTTTTATAACAAAGTTGACTTTGTATGCAATATAGAATTTTCTATAAATGATTTCGTGTATAGATTTTCAGCCTTCACTTATAGCTTAGCTTGCATAGCTCAATAAGAATTAAGTTGAAATGGTAATTTCTTTGTTGTAATATATTACTCTGAATCCGAATTGACTCCGTCGTGGCGCAGTGGCAATAGCGTGTGACTGTAAACGCGATGGTCGTGGGTTTGACTTCGTCTGATAACAAGGTCTCGAGCGGTGGAAAGTGGGGAATGGAGGGTCTTAACACTAGGTTCCCTCTGTCTTAAAGTGTTAAGACAGAAAGAAAAAAGTGTTAAGAAGGCAGTGACCTTCCATGCTATATGCGGGACACAGCGTGGAGTAAAAAAAACTAAATCTAAAAAAAGAAATAGGAATACGCGCATATACATAAATATCAAACTTGTCCGTTTAGATGTGATAAAAATTTTGATATCAGAGAACAATAATTTGTTTTAGACGGTAGGCAAACGAAACTTGGGGATCCAGTGTTAAGACACTCCGCTCCCATTAAGACAGTTCCTCACTTTCCACCGCATTCTGGAGGTATAGCATATTGAGCGGTGGAACTCAACGCCACGCTTTGCCTCGTTACCAGAACGAAGACATGAAAATATTTCATTCATTTCCTCGAATGGGAATCGAACACAACATATCGCGTTTACAGTCGCACGCTTGTATATATTTTCTAGAAAATATATGAAAAGTACGTATAAAATATATTTTCTATATATTTTGTATTGCTTGATATATATTCTTACTCTCTCTACTCTCGACTCTTGACTCTATTTTACGTATTGGAATTGTTCCATCTTTTATTCTAATTACTAAAGAATTTAATAATATTTTTTAATTAGACTTATTAAATAAGTTTATTTTTTATTAACGTCAATTTTGTTACTTTTAATACGAACAATGTAAAAGCAATCAAAACAATTAAAACTTTAGATTTATGTTGATTAGTTCCTTTGCAAAATCACCTGTCCCGAATACTTATAATATTTAAGTATGAACATTAGAGCGCATTATTTTTAAAGTGTTGTAACGCAACACTTTGTGGTTTCGTGCAGGTTCATATCCTGCTACGTACAAACATTCATAACTTTTATAAACGTTTTATAAAAAAAAAATGATATTTTTTTTGTTAAAGGTACTACACGTACAGCCATATTGTAAGTAATATAAAAATAAAGTATATAAAAAATACTATTTCTCCTTTTGCTTCTTGCTTCTATTACTGAAGGGGTCCACAGTAGGTTACAAATATTTCTATCGTTGCGAAGCTCAATTACCCAAGTCTAGATACGGTCAGCAGTTTATATGGAAAGCAGCGAACAATCCATCCTGTCCCGTACGCTCGTGCCCGTTAGCTGGCACGGCCTCCTCTACGACGATTTAATTAAAGCATTGTGCGCCCGCCGACATTAGCGTGCTTCCAATAGGCTAGGTACTGTTAAGGTGGGGTCTATTGGGTTTAGTCGCTTCTATATTATAAAGAGACTGATTAGTGACAAAAACTGGTTTGTTTTTTTTTTTCAGCTTCACGCTGTATCCCGCATGTAGCAGGGATTGCTGAGGGATGTCTTAACACTAGGCGTTAAGACATTCCGCTCCCCACTTTCTGTCGAATTCTGGAAGCATTGCGTGTTGAGTGGCGGATCTCAACGCCGTGCTTTGCCTCAATACCAGAACGAAGATATTAATGATAATAAAATGTAAATATCAAGTATTTCATTTGCTCGAACGGGAATCGAACAGACCACCTGCCACGTTTACAGCCACACGCTTGGTTCCTTGTGCCACGACTGGCCTCTAACTGTTGATTTTTTTAATATGTGTTTGTATGTAAATGATTTATTATTGAAATAGGTGTTGCGATGATTTAAATGTTAATAGGTATGTTTATTTAATTTTGTAATAATTATATTAATTTGTTTTAGGCATTATGATTCAGAAAACATCATTTTTACTCAATCATTTTGCAATTCAAAATAAGTAAAATTATTTAATTTATTTTTATTTAATGCTCCTTTACGTATGTTTTAAGTGTAAATAACGATAAATTAAGTATTTATAACATATTATATTACGCTATAGTTAGATAATAGTAAAATAGTAAGAATATAACAGAAACAGCTTCATACCATGTAATCAAGCCTTCGCTTTAACAGTGAACTCTCGATAAGGTATTATGCGCCATTATTATGCAGTGCTCTAAGGTTTCGGGAACGCAAACTCTCGTCAATTAAGGTATCGCACAAACTCATCTTCTGTAAGTTGCATTAAACCTAAACCTATACGGCACAATGGAATAATGAGACATTGGACGGGCCTCGCCTAGATCGTTCTCAGTCAGATGGAGGGGTTTAATGGGTTTTAGTGGTTTCTTTGATTGGCTTATTGGTTTCTGGATATGTTATGTTGGGAAGTTTTGTGTTTTTCGACAGTCATTTCCATTTTTTCTTGCTTTCCGTTTTAATCGCAAGTAAATTAAATTTTATTATAATTTGATTCAGTAGGTATATCTTTCAGTATATATTTAATTGTATTGTTTCAATAAATATCAATTTGGAATTTAATGTCGTTGTATCTATAAAAATATGTTTGAGTAGCTTCAATTTAAAACTTTTATTTTATATCTCTTTTTCATCGTCAAGTTGTATCCCATACCTAGCAGAGGATAGGCATAGGGAACCTGGAAACCTACCGTTTCCATTAAGACACTTACGTTTTCCACTTTAACGTCGAATTCAGAAGGCATTGCGTGTTGAGTGGTTGAACTTAACGTTGCGCTTTGTCCCAAAGCGAAGAAATTAAAATAATAATATTAAATTATTATATACCCTCAAATGGGAATCGAACTGGTCTCATTTAATCTGTTAACAGTAAATAAATTCATGAAACAACTAGTGAAACATTACACTATCTACGTGTATGCGCTCTCTAAGCTGAAGAGAAAATCGAATGTAATCTGCAATTAATTGAACATCGGCGATAAAATTCTTCATTGCACCACCTCAACTCTTCGCACGTACCAACTAGTTTGTGAATGTTGTGGGAAATTTACTAATGAGATACATAATTAAGGGGCCGTTGAAGAAAATTGTTAACTAAACTACCCACATTAAACAAGATGGTCGATACATATATTAATTTAATTTGATTTTTATCTGTTCGGTTTATTTTATAATATGTTATTTTGTATATACTGTGGTGAATAAGTTAGTAAGCTTGTTTTTTTTTTTTATTTTGTATAATTAGAATATATTGTTGTTGTTTAATGATAGGAATATTTACATACAATGGTAATGGATGTGGTGATTTAATGTCTATTGATTTAATTTCTCATTTGTGATCGATTTGTCGTATAATTGAATGAAGGCAATGTTTTTTTTTATTTTAGCTTCACGCTTAATCCTATATATAACCTGGTAGACACAAAAAGCCTGGGCTTCCTGGGAACCTAGTGTTAATTACACTCCGTTCCTATTAAGATGTCGTTGGTACGTACGTCGTGTTTACAATCGCACAAGCGTATCTTAAATATGTATGTTTTTAAATAAGAAATATTATATGATAGACTTGTATAATAATATATTCTACTATAGGTACTCGATTCTAGTTGCGTCGGAAACATTTACACTGGTGGGAATCAATCGCGCGCGGGCACGCGGCGAAAGTGAATTATAATATCTTGATTGTTATTGTTATTCGTCAGTAATGTTATGTATATTTAGAAATACCTATATTATTTTACTCAAAATTTTCCATTAGATCGCGGAGACCTGACAAATATTATTACCTAAACATTTCTCACAAGCGTAAAAACGCGGCAAATTGGGGTTCGATTTTCATTCTGGGGAATCAAATCAAATCATTTTCACGCTGTATCCCGCACACAGCAGGGTACGCAGAGGGAACATAGTCTTAAGACACTCCGTTCTCCACTTCTGTCCAAATTTTGAAGACATTGCGTGTTGAGTGGAGGAACTCAACGCCGCGCTTTGCCTCGACACCAGAGTGAAGAAATGGAAATATAAATTGAATTAAATATTTCATTTCCTTGAGTGGCGATCGAACCCACAAGCAGTCGTGTTTTACAGTCACACTTTGTGCCCCTGCGCCACAACCGGCCTTGATCGGAATCACTCACCATTGATCATTCGGGAGAATGATTATTCATTTATCGATATTTTCATTTCTTCGCTCCGCTACCAAAGCAAAGAGCGGCGTTGAGCTCCGCCACTCAACACGCAATGGCTCAAAAATTCAACCGTAATTGGGGAACGGAGTTTCTTAGTATTAACACTAGGTTGATGAGGCCGGTCGTCGCGCAGCGGCACGAGGTGTGACTGCAAAACCGATTGGTTGTGGGTTCGATCCCCACTCGAGGAGATGAAATATTTACTTAAATTTATATTTCCATTTCTTCGCTCTGGTGTCGAGGTTAAGCGCAGCGTTGAGTTCTGCCACTCAACACGCAATGCCTCCAGACGTCGGCAGAAAGTGGGGAACGGAGTGTCTTAACACTAGGTTCCCTCTGCCTACCCTGCTGTGTGCGGGATACAGCGTGAAGGTAATTTAATTTTTTAACACTAGGTTTCTTATACCTACCTTGGTGTCGTGTATCAAAAAATCACGTATATTCCTTATTTATATCGAAAATATTTTTTTCTACCACACGTATGTGTAGGTACACTACTAGTATATATAATGAACACTTCATCTCTCCTAATTTACAATTTTGAACTTACAATTTCGATCGTGCAGAGTCAGAGTTCGGTGCTAGTGAAGGTATGCCCACCGCTCCCTCCGTGTTCTCACGAGCCGCTGCTTGTTCGACTGTCTCCAGACGACACGGATTTTAATCGCAACACTGTCATTGCTGATTTATCTTTAGATGGTCGCTTTGCTAACATTTCCCATTTCTGCTGTACCTGTTTTCCAATCGCTTAATATGTGTGTGGAAATGTATATATATAAATGTTATTTTAATTGGTAATGTGATTTGTATTACAGCAATTTTTTTTTCGTTTTTTTTGTCTTCACGCTGTATCCCACACATCCCTGCTATGTGGTGGTGGGAACCTACGAACATTTTCGTTCCCAAAAAATGCAATAGACCGTCGAAATTTATATAGATTTTTTTATTGTACATTATAGAATAGATTTATTAGATAGAATTATCAAAAGACACCAGACTTGAGTACCAAATTATATCGAAATCCGTTTCTATATAAATTAGTTACAAGCATTTAAAGACATAAACTTTTGCATTCACTGCTGTAAGTCAATATACTATATCTATTAATTCTATGGATTGGAATTGCTAATGTAGTGAGTAAATACTATCGAAAGTCAACTGGGTTCCCAGTTTCCCACGTGCTATAAGAAGCCACGCCTCTACCAGGCCTATCATGTTGGCCTGTCAGGAGGACCATTGTAAAGACAATGTTGTTATTGTTACCGAAGTGGGTAAATATGGCTTATAATTTAAGATGAACATTTAGAACAAAGGCTTTTTGGTTTTATATTTATATTAGACGTTAAGTTAGAAAGTAAATGACCTATATTTACTTTCATTTCAATAGTGAAGAAGACGTGAAATCTATAGTTTAATCTATTGTAATCTGTCATACAAATTCTATTGTATTCCTATTTATATCGCAAATGTTTATTCTATTTTGAAATATTTCGTATGTTCTCCATACAAAATGACATTGGCGAAGTGATTGGAGCTCAACTGGCACGCTTTGAATACCATAAACTAGGAACAAAACTGAATGTATGTTTTAAATCACTTTTATGTAGTTTACGAATTGATTCAAAATCATAAGCTGTTTGTGTGTGTGTGTGTGTGTGTGTGTGTGTATGTTGTGTGCCTAGATATAAGTATCTAGGCCTGGCTTTGACATCTTCATTTTCATTTTCAATATAGGTTTTACACAACTTGCAACAAAGTAACATCTCCTATCCGAACACTTTTCGTATTGCACGTTGTCAAAAGCCCTCGAGTATATTCCTTAATCTATCAAATTACAAGCCGGCCATCATCTTAATATCCCCCGCCCCTCGAGCTTTCAATAAACCAGTACCGCATTGATAGAGCCTAATTATAGTACGAATGCGCCTGCGCATGAAGTTGAAGGGAATTTGTACGGTAATACGCTATATGTTGCTGGGATTGTTTAGATGTAGTTGATATGGACGTCTTCATGTTTGTTATTTGGTTTGATCACTGAAATTGCTCAGTTAGGTTGCGTAGTGTTGATTTATTTTAATATATTTTTTAAAAATGAAATCAAATCACGTTGTATCCCGCACACAGCAGGGTAGACAGAGAACCTAGTGTCAAGACACTCCGTTCCCCACTTTCTGCCGAATTCTGGAGGCATTGCGTGTTGAGTGGCAGAACTCAACGCCGCGCTTAACCTTGACACCAGAGCGAAGAAATGGAAATATAAATTTAAGTAAATGTTTCATCTCCTCGAGTGGGGATCGAACCCACAACCAGTCGGTTTTACAGTCACACCTCGTGCCGCTGCGCTACGACCGGCCTCTATTAATATATTTTTTAATTTAGTTATTTTTTTTATGTATCTCCCATGTTTGACGATGTAAACAGAAAGGGCTGTTGTTCATTGTTGTTGTTCCGTCTGTATGGGAACAGACCAACGGAGAAATATATATTTTTTGTTACTTCGGTGTAGATTTACAACTGTAATTATACATCATTTAATATTCTATTCATTGAGTTGGCTAATAATATATCAAATGAACTTTTTATATAACCATATTCAATAATTTAAATTTAGTAACGACAATATTGTGACGGAATTCAACAAAAACACGAACACAACTGCATTACAATAATATGATCATTTGCATACAAAGTTAGTTTTGAAAATTTACATGGAAATGTTAATTATGTTAATGGATTCGATATCCTTCCACTGACTTTAAAATTGACGATTCAAAGGAAACGTGTAATAAAAGTAATGAAAATATTTACTGGTTATTGATCTACATAAATAATATTTAAATTACATGAATTTCATTAAAGGTAGATTTCATTTGAACATTATTTGGATTTTTAAGTTTAAATATAAATAATTACTTATTACTTATAAGACCTATCATTAAAAAACTGACATTATTTGAATATTTCTCTTAATTTATAAGAAATCATACATATTAGTAAAACACATTAAAATTTTACTTTAAAATTAATTAAACATTTTTTTTACCGCATACTAATTAACTCTAAATCTATTAAAAGTTAGCACGTTCGTTAGTACAAAGTATTATATTATATTTGTTGTTAATTTATTTTAAAATAATGTATCTTTCACGAAATTATGATAGTTGTTCCCGTAACTGTAAATTCCACCAGTATTAAGCGGATTTAGTTTCTATAGTAAAGAAAAATGTCCTTAATATCGAAACAAACATTTCTATATTTTATACTGTTTTTCTAACATGTTCATCATATGAGATTACAATTAGGAGCTGATTTTGGAAATTGATTAATACTTTTATTTAGATTTTTAAACCAGTTTTCTTACAAAATCTCTATCGATTGTTTGTTATTAT
Source organism: Heliconius himera (assembly GCA_021202915.1). Lineage (NCBI taxonomy): Eukaryota > Metazoa > Arthropoda > Insecta > Lepidoptera > Nymphalidae > Heliconius > Heliconius himera. Next base: position 766,704 of record JAJHJA010000827.1, read on the forward strand.
ATTTCTCTGTGGTTTTCTGTAGAAAAATATACATAATGAAGAGTTCAAGTTCGCATTAAGTTGTTAGCGACACTACCTACACCAGTCCACTTAGTTATCGCCCTAAGCTCTACAAATCGTCCGCGTAAATGTCCTATGAAATTGCATCGTGAGTCCCGAACAGACCATAAACAATGCTGGAACGCGACGCGTTTATGATCCAGTAATGGCGTTAAAACAAAGTTATCTTTTATAAGTTTGACATATCTAGGACGCTGTTATAATTTCACAATATTAGAATTGATTGAAGATCGTTTTTGCTTGTTTTTATGATTTCTTACCTCGAAGATAAGAGCATTTGTATATGGATATCGATATATCAATTTTCCTATATTTTGTATGAAATTCGCCGCAAAAACACGAAGAGTGAAAACTTAAAGGTATTTCATACAAATAGATTAACAACTTTTCTTGTTCATTTGATACAAAATAAGTGCATACGCCCATAATCTTGATTACTTACAGTCCTGCGATTCATACGAAACTCAATAACCGAGTGCGATTCGCTTTTGTTCTGTTTTTTTGTTTTAAATTTAAATTTGCAAAAGTAATGATTAACTTGAACATATAAATAACGCGTTAGTCCTTGAGTGACAGATGTTGGCATAGTTGCTAGATATTTCACTGCCTGGCAGTCATATCAAACGCTACAATGTTTCCATTTGACGGACGGCACAGCCGGCGAAATTAAGGAGTGTATGAAATTTAATGGGGTTATACCTGATGCTAGTTTAGAAACCTCAAGTATACCTCACTGGCAATGATATAATATTGGCCTAATATCTAGATTTAAAAACCTTTGGCATTCATATTTGATATGCATATGAACGTTTATCTCTAAATATTTTCCCTGGAACTGAGTAGAATTTCTTAAGATTTATCTAAATAGGTAACAACATGGCAAGTAGGACCAATATATCTATAAATTATATATATATGTAACATATTGCATGAAATCTAACTTCACACGGCTTTTTAACTGAAGCAAAATTATCATTGAAATAAATGTTTAGCTTGAGGCTCACATTAATATCAATACTTCAGGTTAAGTCATGTGAACAACACTTTGATGATAATGGCGATGCTAACATAACTACTAATGTTCATGAAATTGTTGGCTTAAAATTGAAAAGTAATGGTATCCTAATAACTTAGACAATATTTTTAACAATTTTGTGTTATTCCATACTTAAGAAAAAAATATTCTTTAGGAATTTGTAAAAATATAACAACATAAATTAGTTGTAACAAGCGCATTAGAATTTCGAGCTAACTTGATGGGAACGTATGGCTTACCTGTCAGAGCTCTTGGACGGTTACCAAGAGGAGCGGGTTCAAATTTCGCTACAATAAAATTTTTATACGTTTTCCAAAAAAGTAACTTAGAAAACATTCGTGAAATTTTTAAAACAATATCTTGTGTTTCCTTAGAGTTATTTCCTAAAAATTAAAACAAATTGCCCGCTGTGGGTTCTGAATAAGATATGTCTTTGAACTTCGCATAAGCAAAGCCTCAGGTGCTGACGGTCTACTTTGCGAGATCGAGCCTGTGGCTTTTTCTGATACTCAAATTGAGTTAATTAATTTAAATACAATATTTCAATAGAAGATACGATACGACGTATGCATATATAATATTATCACCTTTACGTGATTGATAAATTGGATTTAGCTCGAGTGTATCTAACAAATAAAACACCTTAGAATCAGCATTCAGATATTTAGTTACATAGCGTTGTATAAATAAAACTATAATTTTCTATGTGCTACAACAGCGTGCTCGTATATTCGCCACCGCGTATCTTATTACTGAATATCTTCTGCAGTATTACTGGCACTATTTATTAGATTGAGTCGTGAGACCGCGCGCGGTAGCCGGGATAAAATAAATAAATAGAATATTCTAGTAACAGGCCAATAAAGTAACGGTGTTCGCTTACGTATAGACTAGCTGTGGACTGCGACAGTAGAGGGTGATTTAATTTTTTTTTAATTAGTATAATGAGGAACGGCGTGTTTTAATAATGGGAACCTCCCAAGTTCCTTCTACCTACCGTGCTATGTGCGGGATACAGCGTGAAGTTTAAAAAAGAAAGTAATTGAGATTTAATAATCTCAATTACTTTCTTATTTTAATAACGTTATGATTTTAAAGGCAGTGGTTATATATTAAAACTATAGTTGTCATTTCTTTATTCCTAACGGGGTAGTCAGAGAGAACGGAGCGCCAAACGCTACGGTAACTAAATTTAACAAGCCGGTTATTTTATTGTGAAATAATTATTAATTTTGTTGAACAAAATATTTAATATTGCTACAGTTTTTCGATTTACGAACCGATTGAAATAAAACAAACACTAAATGTTAAGAGAGTCGTTAAGCTGCTTCTGATAGATTAGTGTACACAGACGCACAGATAAGCAAACACATTTTAAATATCATTCTTTTGGGTTCTACAATATTTATAAACCCCAATAACAGATTTTTTCATAAATCTTCCATGGACAGACAGAGTAAGATACAAGGGTAGGCGATATTATATGTAAAAAACTTGACGATATTGTGAAAATATATAATATTCCATGCATTTGATTACTCTGGAAAAAGCGGAAAGCGACGTTGAATACTGTCATCAATAACGAGATGGCATATGATTTTTTTCTTAAGGCCCAAATAAAATTGTATCCTTAAGATCAGATTAAAAATACAATTCAAACATTTTCAAAGCAATAGTTTAAAATTGAAGTAAGATGTAACGACTAGTTCTATCATAAAGTTTCATATGTACCAGTACACAGCAATAATCCCGTTTGTTTGTCGATATATTAACGATTGATTAAATAACATTCGCAACTGCGCGGGCGCATATCATAACGCCGGGTTTATTGCTCTATTACGCTATTATAATTTACGACCACGTATTGAACAGTTTAAATGTTGTTGGGGCTTTACAAATAAAATATATTAGTTCAAAGATCTTATGGTTATGGTTTTTTTTTCAATGGATATTATGACGTTTCACAATTTCTCATCTTCATTCGATTATATATCGACTCATTTTCCATATTATAGGTATCTATACTTGAATATTTAGTTTTTATTTATGCTTTTTACCACCAACAAAAGTACTAATTGTTAACTCTACAATGAAGAGTCGAAGAAATATTGTAGTATAATCAATACTTATTAATAGCCACTTAAAAAATATTTTGATTAAGTCATACATATGTGAATGTACACAAGGAAATAAAAAGCTCAGTTATAGCACTACTACATATATCTGTATTGAGTAACATTAAAAACAAGCTGTATTGCGTCTTTTCCTATTATTAATTTCTCCGAATTGGATTCGAACCAACAACCGTCACATTCATAGTAAAAAAATAAATAAGAGATATACAAAATATTTCATTAAAATGCTTGAGCTGCATTCAAGTGCATCTGAATTAAAAATATGACTCCGAAAGTGTCGTAAATTGTAAACTGATCGCGCGCTCGCGCATTACCTCTTAAATATTGCGGTTTCTTGCATAAATCGCTGTGCTTATAAAATACTTTATGATGCCAACAAATAGTGTCCGTTTGTGTCGAAGCTTTTCCGCCCAACGTTGGTACGGCTTTTTGTTTGAAATGGCTAGCTGGCATGTATGATGTAAAGTAAATTTTGTATTTCATATATTATTGTCGTATAAAAAATCTATGTTCGTTTTATTTTAAATCTATACTGAAAATTATTAGGTTATGTTAGGTACCGTTTCCTTTATAAAAATAAAAGGCAATTATTATTTTAAAAAATAATACGATTAAATATATGCAGATATGGCATTTTTAAAATAGTTTATTTCTCATATATTTTGTATTTCATGTTGGCTTACTCGTCTCTTAATCTCAATCTTAATCAAATCTCAATCTCAAATATTTTAATAGGTGGTCTATATAAATAGGTAATATGTATGTATATCGAAGGCGACAGTTTAGTTAATGGTTCCAGCGTCTAAAGGTTTATCGATGTCAATAATAGTTTTAGTGCGCCAGTGTCTTTGTTCGCGTTTAGGTATTAGCATAAAGATTAGTTGTAAATTGCTTCTTGCTGCATCGCTATTATATTGTTTATACGATACGAACGTACGAACTGGTATGATGAAATGTTTGATGTTAACATTTGATCTGTGGAATTGATCTTTTTATTCAATTATTACATTTGTTGTTGACGCCGTAGTGGCACAGTGCTTGTTAACGCGACGGTGATAGGTTCGGTTTCTACTCGTGGAGATGAAATATTTAGTATTTTACATTTCCCTGTCGTTCGAGTTGTGCAATGTCTCGAAAATTCAGCGGAAAGTGGAGATCGGTTAGTCTTAACTCTAAGTTTTCCCTGCCTATCCAGCTATATGCGGGATACATAGATCAATATCACGAATCACTATTTAAATATAATCTTAATATAAATAAGCGTAACAAGTACTTTCAGAAACTAATGCCATTATTTAGAACTCATGTGTTGCAAATATAACTTTCTTAGCACTGTTATCTCTGAAAGATTTTGGATTACTCACGTGTACAACGATAATATATTCTAACTACTAGACACATTTGTTTTGGCCCGTGGCCAAAACATTATTGGGGAATTAGAATCTGTAATGAAATGTAATTATCTTTTGTTATAGGTTTGACTGCCTCGCCTAAAATGAATAGAAAAAGTAAGTGCTATATACATATATTTAATTTTTTATAGGGAAAGAAGTCTATAAATTAAAAATGTGCATAAATACGATGTAATGATTAAATTTATTAAAATAAAATACAACAATTTCCTTGCCACACTTGCATTATAATAAATTTTCTGAAATAGTCGCTGCACCTGCTCGAATAAATTATGACGTGTCGGGACATGTTTTGCATATCTGTTCTCGAAGTTGATTTCTAGAAATGTTTCACTGAATGGATTTATGTAATTAATTCTATATATTACAGATAGGTTTGTTTGATTCAATAGTGATAAATGATTTATATTGCACAACCGTATTGTTGGTTAGTAGAAAAAATTATTGGGTATAGTCATATATATTCTACTTTAAAATTGTTGTTACAAAAAGTAATAATATGATTACAATAAAACAAAACGCTGATATGCTTATGGGGTTTTTTTTTTATTAATGTTGATAATAAGTTTCGACGGCCATTTCTTTTAATTTTAGTAACGTTGCGTGTCTGGAACACAATTCCGCTCTGTAGAGTCAGATACACTTCCAAGATGCCGCGTCTTTATTGCAATTAAACTAAATAAAAACTCGGCTTCCCGTTATATCCCGCATAAATAGAGGGTACCAAGAGTCAAGACACTCCGTTTTCTATTTTCCCCTGAATTTTGGAGGCATTGCGTGTTGAGTGGTGTAATTCAACACCGCGCTTTGGTTCGACACCAGAACAAAGAAAATAAAGGTATAAAATAACATTTCCGCGAGTGAGAAGCGAACTCACAATCTGTCTCGTTTACAGTCACACTTTGTTCCCCTACGCCACGACTGACCTTATAAACTAAATAAAATGTAATCAATAAATTTGTAAATTAAAATAGGAATGCATAAGTTGTATTTACTAACATACTTGAGGTATGTAATGATTAAGTGAGTGATGATCTTTCCGCCAAATTCTGGACTCATTGTGTGTTGATTGGCGGAATTTAATGCCGCGCCTTACCAGAATGAAGAAATGAAAATATAAAAATATTTCATTTCCTCAAATGACAATCGAATCCACAACCTGTCCTGAACCTGTATATTATCTTTTTTAACTACCAAACATTTACCTAAATCTTTATCAATTCAAGTAGCTCTATCATATTGGTCAGACGTCGTACTGACGTCTCAATGTGTGCTCGTACGTGGCAGCAACTCCCCATGTTCAACAGTTCCCGGTCGTGCCGCACGCCTGCATAATGTGCTCACCGAGGACCTATTTTTTGCTGGTGAATTTTAAACGGAACATGTCCATGTCTTTCGGAGTTAGAATTTCTTGCGCTCTGGATTAGCTAATGCGACTACCATTGGTTTATTTGTTTTTTCAAACTATATATCTGTACTAAATTATATATTTCTTCCGTTCTCCAATTTACGTTAAATTCATGAAGATTGCGCGTTAAGTGGCGGAACTCAACGCCGCGCTCTGCCTCGTTACCAGAGCGAGGAAGGGAAAATATGAAATATATCATTCCGCCATCGCACTTATGGTCGCACGCTTATGCTCCACGAAGGGCCCAAAAGCAAATATAAATTAATGCGGAATGTAGAAAACGAAAGTGTTAATGGGGAACGGAGTGTCTTAAACTTGGGTTCTGAAACTTAAACTTTGGGTTGGGTAGGGTTCTGATGTCATCGGTATACCCTGCTATATATGGAATAAATTAGTATTTGTGCAAATATACGAGTATATAAGGATTTTTTGGACGTTATCAACGTGATTTTCCAACCACCTATTATATTATTTTTATTCTTTGTCTGTAGGTTTTAAATTATTTTAGTTCCTGATTGTACATATCAACTCCGATATAATATTTATTGTCTTTAAATAAAATAGTAATTGTACAAAATAAAATACAAAAGTTAACAGAAAACTATATTTATTTCAAAAAGTATTCCATAAAAGAGATTACCAAACATAGCGGAACGAACAAGTAGTAGTGGCCCAGCATGTAACGGTAGCCGTTACTATAATCGGTTGATGTGGTTTTGTTTTAGAAATTGAGAGGTTGCGAGTCGACTCGTGACATTTGTGAGCTTCTTTCTCGATCTCGGCTTGTAGGACCTTTATGTGTTTAGGTAAGCTGTTGGGTCCCTCTGTTTCCGTATTGTTGGTATAATGTTAGCTTTGATTGTGTGCTGATATTTGAAATTTATTCACCATTTGAATTTTCCGTCATAAATTTTGCTATCATAATCGTGTGTCTGTTCTGAATGTGAATATGGTTATTTTAGTATAATGCTTGACTTTTATATATTTTTGTTATTATATAAAAGCGAATATGGCGCTTATTTCTTTTATACGTACAAGATATCCTCATGTTAATTTAATGGTATAATAAACATAAAATATCTTAGATGTTATGGTCAGCACATACATGGAGGTTTACATTTTATGCATATCATAGGTAATATCATGATGTTTCCACTATGTAAATCTATATGTGTAATTATAGACTGTTTTTACTACTTATTTGGAAAACGTATAAAAATTTGAACGTAGCGGGACTTGAACCCGCGCCTCCTGGAAACCGACTAGGGTTACTTACTTACTAATCAAAATTTGTTCCCATATATTTCTATTTGAGGCCAGTCGTGGCGCAGCGGCACAAAGTGTGATTGTAAATCTGGTTGTGGGCTCGATCCCCACTCGAGGAGATGAAATATTGACTTAAATTTATATTTCCATTTCTTCGGTCTGGTGTCGAGCCGAAGCGCGGCGTTGAGTTCTGCCACTCAACACGCAATGCCTCCAGAATTCGGCAGAAAGTGGGGAACGGAGTGTCTTAACACTAGGTTCCATGTGCCTACCCTGCTGTGTGCGGGATACAGCGTGAAGCTGATTTATTTTATTTTAATATATTTCTATATTTCACGGGTAGAGTTATTACCTACCGCCCTAAGGCTTAGGTAAACAAACATTGCCTCACAAATGCTTTACGTTCGGTTGCTTCATTATTTATTTGCACTATACCAGATGCGGGCATCGAATATTGTTTATTTGCCGCTTTCGAACTTTATGTTGGATAGGACTCCGCCCGTCGGACACACCTCCTATATCTAAGCTTTTATCTGCTATCCGAGATGTTGCGGACTGCATCCGAGGCGGTGAGGTCGTAGCATCTTTGCTGAGATTCTATGTGCATGCAGGATAGGACAGAGGATAGTGTTTATCCTGTTGCTATGCGAAACAAATGTTTGAAATGAAATATTAATCTTATTCTAAGGTTCATTAATTAAATATATCAGCTTCATGCCGTATCCTGCACACAGCAGGGTATGCAAAGGGAACCTAGTGTTAAGATACTCCGTTCCCCAATTTTCGCCGAATTTTTCGGGGCATTGCGTTTTCGTTAACTATTATTAATTTTAAAGTTTAGTCATGAATTTTATAATCTTAATTTCTAAAATAGTTATTGTTTAAATTTTTAACTAGGTACTATTTTAGTGTATATTATAGACATAAAGTTTGACATTATCTTAATGGGCAAACAAAATTGATTTTACATGGTCTAATGTCACTTCAATTTAATAAAATTTTCTATTTATACGACTTAGTACACACCAATTAAAGCCTGATAACTGTCTTTATTGAATTCTATTTCTGATATAATTGATACAAATCGTATCGCAGATGCTATTAAGATTATGAAAGATTTATTTCCCAGATAGGATCGGATTTCTGTTTATTGTTAACTGATAAAAAGATAGTAATATTTATGGTAATATAATATTCTTAGATATATTTTAGCTATAAAGCATTTATTATTTTATACGGTATTAATTCATTATTTTATATGAGACTAGAGGGCGCGCGCGGCTTCGCCCGCTTATTAGAAGTGAATTCTAAAAATACCACGAAATACGTGTTCAATAAAATATTTTTAACAGTCTGAATTTAAATTTTTATAAAAATCGGTGGCAATTTAAAGACTTTTCCATATAAACTTTCAACCCCTTATTTGAACCCTTAGAGGGTGAATTCTTAAAAACAATGAAACGCGTGTTCAATGAAATATTTTTAAGAGTCTGAATTTCAAATTTTATAAAAATCGGTACAGATATCAAAAATTTTCCATACAAACTTTCAACCCCTATTTCATCCCTTTAGGGTTAAAATTTTTAAAATTCCCTTCTTAGTGGATGTCCAGAATATGAAAATAAACATCTGCCCAAATTTCACGTTTCTACCATCAGCAGTTACGGCTCTGCGTGCGTCTTACCTCAGTCAGTCAGCACAAGTCCTTTTATATATATAGATTAAAACTATGAATATATTTTAACATTTTTATAGTAAGAAACTAGCTTTGTGACAAGTATGTAAAAATTGTGACATACGGATTACTTTATAAAAACATATGGCTTAGTTGGCGTTCGTTCCAAAAAACGAAGGTTCAAATCCTGCAACGTTAAAAATACCTTTCTAAATACTTTTTCTTTTAATCTTTGATATATTGCTATCATTGTTTATAATTGGTCAAATTCGTAGTTCACACAGTATAACGTTTGATTAAGTCCTTAATACGTAAGTTACACACTTCCTTCAATATTTTCCGCCGAATTCTGGAGGCATTGCATGTCAATTGGCGGAACTCAACGCGGCGCTTTACCATAGCGAAGAAATGGAAATATAAATTCAAATAAATATTTCATTTCCTCGAATGGAGATCGAACCCACAACCAGCCGCGTTTACTGTCACACTTTGTGCCCTTGCGCCACGACTGGCCTCAATATGATAAGTTAATAGTTACGTTAGCAAATCCAATAGGCAGAATAATTTATACTCTCCACGAAATTACTTGTTAACACCATGTTAATTATTAGCGAACACTAAGTACGATTAAGTTGGCTTGGAGTTTGAATACTAAATATTAATCATAATTAATGAATGATCTTAATTAATTCTTTGGTAATCCTCTTACAACTGTTCTAAGGGCTTTCGAACTTCTAAGTTATTGAGTTAATAAATTGATTGGTCCGCCTGTTCTTGATCCAGGATCGTTACTAAAGCTGAAATATTAGGAATAGATAATAAATGAAAATGTAGATTTCAAATAAATATTTTGAATACTCTTAGAAAATTGTATTTATTTTTGAGGTAAATACAATAAGTCAAAATACAGGATATTTACCTGAGATACGTTTAAAGTGGTTTTCGATGTGGACTTTTAGTATTTAATTTCTATCTGATCTGATTTTTATAGCAACTTGTTAGAAGTGGTTCAAAATAACAAGATTATCTCACATCATTACAGGTGATATAAATATTATTGAAAATTGCAGTTTTCCTTAATAAATAATTCAAAAAAGTAAAATAAAAATATGTTAAATAAAGTATTTTAATGTGTTTAGCTGACCCTTGACTATTATATATTGCGTACTGGGTGAACAGTAGCCACCACGGGCGTCACGGTTAATCGGTTTAACTTCATTAATTAATGTCGCTTCGGATTACCGGACCGGACCGTCCACTGCGATATTTCGTCTACCCGCATTGTATTATACATTTAGATAGTTAGAAATTTGAGTGTTTTTTTTTATATATATTAAGCTTATATTATTGTTATATTTCAAAAAAAAAAAAGTTTTTTGAGTATTTTTTTTTGAATAGTGATGTCAGTAGCAAATGCTGTGACACAAAAAATAAAGACATCGTTCGTTGTTCGTCAAAGATTTGTTTTTTATATTTATTATTAATTACGATCGATATGTGAGCAAGAGGCGAAGTAATACCTTATAATTATTAAATAAATATTATAGTATAGTTTTTTTTATATCGTTAGCGGCAAAAAATAAGTCTGCATCCTTATTATTGCTTCTACTTATAAGCTTTATTAAAATTATTTTAAACATTATATTCAAACAGAAAACAACCTTTACGTATTTAATACATAACTATATAAATCGATAATTAAGTAGTGTCGTGTTCAATTTCCAAATTTCGTGTTTTATGTAAATAAGATAGAAGAACTTATTTATTATTGTTCTGTCGGTATAAATTATGTAGAAAAATATATAAGGAGTGTGGGTGAAAAATAAAATACCTTCAACCTTTATTAAAATAATAATAATAAAATAAATCTTTTGTTATTATAAAACAAAATAACTTCGCCATAAAAATTAAATTACATTATTGTTTAAATTTTAGTTCAGTCTCATGAAATTGTATAGATTTAAATTACAATAAATATAAGTTTTTTTAGCTTCACGCCGTATCCCGCATACGGAGGAAATGAAAATATTAAATATATCATTATTCTTCTGGGAATCAAACCCATAAACGTCATAATTCAAATATAAATTGTAAGTAATATAAATACTTCTTTTATTGATAGCTATCCAAAAGATAGACTGCTGAATCCATGCAAAATCTTTAGGCTTAACTTTTAAAAAGAATTCCACGAGACCGATGGTCGTTTGAGACAAATTGCCCCCATTTGTTCCAGCTGATTGGTCTGTTCGGGGGGGATGTATCCCGTGATTGTTTTCTGGGAACCCTTGCAAAGTTCAACGTATAAACGGATATCTTTATGAACGAGGTCAACCAATCTGCAAGTCTTTTCGTGTGATACATCGCCGCTAACAATATCCCTACCACCAACCATTGATATTAATGTGTGGGCTTCCGATACTTTATCCTGATAAATTGTACATCTTATTTTGGCCTCTAGATTTATTGATGTATCATGTTATAATAAGAAGATATGGTGATATTATAATAAGGTGTATAAAATTTAGTTATTCTTAGTTATATCTATAATTATAATAAAATCGTAACTGATCGGTGTCTGTACATGGAAGTTATGCTCGTATAAGAAAAAATGTTATTGGGGCCTTTTATACTTGAACCAAAACGATTTTATTATAAGTATAGATAAATAGATTTTTTTATGAAATTGGCGGCATCTGTACTTTAGTATGAGTATAAATATTGTATATAAAATGATATTATTTGTAGGAAACGAAAGTTATGCAGATAATTAAATTAAAATGCGGTAAATTAATAATTATATGCAGTATATTAATAATTATATAACGGCTGAAATCGCATAGCTTTATCATATTCTACTAGCAGAATATGAAAAATATTTTTTGTAAATGTTACTTTGTTAACACTTACTATGAAGATGAGTCAACAACGTAAAAAAAATCGCTATAATATAAATTTTAAAAGATATATATTCAATCACATGTCAAAATAACGCAAGTGAGTAATAAAATACTACTTATAACAATCTCACATTTCCCGTAACAATGTGGACGGTCTCCCATACGGTTTTTGTAATATTTCTCTCTTAGCGGGTTCATTTGTTACGTCTAGAATTTATTCGCCAGCAACATTATCTTGCCCCTTCAAAGTGAGTGGAGTCGCGTTTGTAAATATATGCGTGTATTAATGGCGTCGCGGCGGCTTATTCATATTTTACGCGGGTGAAAAGATTGTGTGTAATAATCGTTTGAGTACAAGTGTGTGGCTGTGAACGCGACTGGGTCGTGGTTTCGATCCCCACTCGAGGAAATAAATATTTAGTTAAATTTATATTTTCATTTCTTTGCTCTGGTGTTGTGGTAAATGGCAGCGTCGAGTTCCACTGCTCAACACGCAATGCTTCCAGTGTGAAAGTGGAGAAAGGAGTGTCTTAACACAAGGTTCCCTTTGCCTACCCTGCTGTGTGCAGGATACAGCGCGAAGCTGATTTAAAGAGATTGTGTGTAATAATTGGACATGCGTGAGGCGTGTTCTGGTAATGTGGCCATAAGTTAGCCGGTGGCTCGGGGCTGGTGTCATTATGCCAATCTCGGCAAGTCAGCGTCGTCTTCGTGTTCCGTGGCGTTGGTATGATCTATGAGATCTTATGGGTTTGTGAATTGGCTTCTGCGAATTAGGCCTCGGGCTGATTTAGGGAAGTTTAATGTTTGTTCCTAGATGGGGATACTTATTTATTCCTGTAACATTTGCAGAGTTGTTACCAATGTGAAAATAAAACACCAGTAACAGTAAAAAAAAATGTTATTAAGATATTAAAATTTTCATTTCTCCGCTGGTATCAAGGTAAACCGCGGTTGGGGCGCGAAGTGTCTTGACACTAGGCTCTTTGTACCTACCGATGTAGAGAGAGCCTAGTGCTCCATGCTACATGCGGGATACAGCGTGATTGGGCGTGTTGTTTTTTTTTTGATAAATATAATTAAGTCATCACTTCGAATACTATTATATTATTTAAACCAACACACGAACTTATTAAACGAGCATAACATAATTGAATAAATTGATTATTTCTAATGTTACATCTAATAAATGCCAAGCGTAGCGTCGTTGCATTTCATTACGGACGGCCTAATGAAAATAATCACCACCGAGCACGGAGCAGTTTGACAAACGACCGAATGTAATTTCACACGCCATTATAACACGCTGGCTGGAGGTACAATATCCTATTAACCGTCGATGTGCTTAGGCTAATAGATTTGTTTTAAATGATAATGTAGGGAGATAGGGTTTTATATTTTCATTTCTTCGCTCTGGTGTCGAGGCAAAGTGCGGCGTTTAGTTCCGCCACTCAACACGCAATGCTCCAGAACTCGGCGGTAAGTGGGCAACGGTGTATCTTAACACTAGGTTTGAAGCTGATAATGTAGGTAAAGTATTGTAGCAAAAAATTTATAGGTATGGTCTTGTGAAATATATTTATTGTATGGCAATGAATAGAACTCAAAATTACCTTTTTGTTTGTATGTTATTAGGGGCGAGATATTTTACGGTTTAAAGCGTAAAGCTGTTCGTAATTGGTAATATATTGAATTTAACGATATATAATTGTGAAGTTTAACGGTGCCAGACGTTTACTTGGGCAATTCCGCAATTATGCACTTAAAACCCTACCTTAAAGGTACAGCGCGTTCGGATCATATAGTCTATGCGGTATTTATCATAGCGTAGTTGGAGGAAGGAACGAGATCGTCGCTAGGCGAGGCTCCACCAATAAATCTGCGGCACTTAACTCGCAACCGGTAAATAACTATGGGATTTCCGCGTGGAGGAGACGATGCGCCGGAGCATAAATCTGTGCTGGTATTGTGATATTGTGTTGCCATTACGGGCCGCGGGAAGGTGGGACGTCACATAAATACGTGTTGTGCTGTTAGTACTGACTGAACGTCTCTACTACACTTTTATTGGTGTTGAACGTGCATATTATGTTTGTTAAACTAATTTCAGCAATGTGAAAGCTAACTTTTTTTTGTGATAGAAAAATTTATGGTGATTTTGTCTGGATAATGGAAAATATTTTATTATTTTTTAAGAAAATATAATTTGGAGATGTTTAATTATAAGCCGTAACGCGTTGGGGGCAATGACAAAATATTGTGGAGTAGGTATAGCCATTAGCGTATCTAGAGATATTTTCTAGGTAGGGCTTGGACTTTAGCTTTGAGTAGATATGCTCGTGTAAATGTTGTTTCTTTTTTTAATTTTTCCTGTATTTTCTAATTTTCCAAATTTGATGTATGTTAAATTTCAGTGTTGGGCACCAGACTACCCACTCCATTCCTACGCCCATGAGCACAACTTAAAAATGACCATGAAAGACCTCAACAAAGCAATCATCATCTCATACTAATATCAAGCCCCTCATACTATAACTAGACTTGATTTAAGATTTAATTATAATTAACAAACATGTTTATGTAAAAATATCTTTGATAAGTAATGTACAAGATTAAGACATAAAATAATCTTCATTTAGACTTCATTGAAACCTAAGTTAAAGTTTAGAGTACCTAAATAAATATTTACAATGTTAGTAATAATAATAATATGAAAAAAAAGGGTACAGACCATATGTCTGTAGTTATCAGATTTCAAATAAAAAAAAATATAAAACCCATACATGTGGTACAGTTATTATTATTTAACTTATGTTAATCTTTTTCGCGAATTCAAGTACTTTATCACGTTCTAGAGTAAGTTGATTTCGAGACAGCAGGAACGACCCAACACGTGTTCCAGGCGAAATTACCATTATTATCGATCATCTCGCTACGTCCTAACGACCGGCAATAGGCGCAGGCCAGACGTGAATTTACCCGCAGATTCCATGCGAAGACCAGACCAGACCAGACCGTCCCGTTATTGCCCAGTAATTGTGCTTTGTTTACCTTTTCTGTTATAGTAACACCAGGGTTTGATTAGATCTCGCTCTTCCTTGTGTGGGCAATTTATGGTGATAACTTTTCAGTGTACTCCTGTGGATATCGACAAACTGGTGAAAAGAAATACTAGGTATTGTTTGTAAATTTTATATACGTATCTATATTGGGATAAGTTACGTTTTTGTAAATTTTATTTTTTTTAAATGTGCTTTTATCTTTATCGTTTAGACTTTAGGAAATAAAATAGGCAAACTTTTTTATACTCTATTCTTTTAAACTATATGTATTTTGTTTTAGCTTTCGGCTGTATTCTGCATAGAGCACTTTTTTTGGATGGAGGAAATCTAGTTTTAAGACACTTCCGCTGTCCTCTTTCTGCCGAATCCTCGAGGCTCAAAGTATTGCGTATTGTATGGCGGATTCAACCCTGCACTCAACGAGGCAACTCGTTAAAAGTTGCGTTTACAGCCGAACGCTTGTGCCTTTGTGCCACGACGGCCTCAACTATGTAATCTCTATATATTATGTTAAAAATAAAAATTATGTGGATACGGTTGTCCAAATTAAGGAAGTAATTAATAGATCTTACGGGCCCTAGTCGTAATTATTATCAAGCTCCTTGTTATCCAGCTTCGGTTATTTTTATTCTACAGCCATAGCATTGGACAGTCCCTTGTTATAGTTAAAATTACTCCATTATAAATTATTTTCAATCAGTAGTCTGAGTAGGTTTCGACAAACAGTGCATTTAATTTTCTGTGTTTCTATGTATGTACATATATTCTTTAACGTACTAAAATAGACTTATAAATTAAATTGGAGCTTTGAATTTTAGCTGTTTTCTTTATAAGGACTGTTTCTGCCATTAAAAATGGAATAAAGTAAACTTCTTATTTACATCATTGGTAAAGATTATACAATAACATTTACATTCGATGGTTATGTCCGAAGATTTTCACCCTCGATTCACAATATTTTCACTTTAAAGTGTTAACCTCTATCTAACAACGACGTTATGCTTTTATCCTTATCTCTCAGTATTGCTTATCTGTGTTAATGGTAACAAAATATTTGAAACTTACATTTGATATGTGCAATACAAAACTTAAATGAGTGCAGTTTTCTTTGATTTCATTATCTTTTGCAGTGACTACAACGAGTTTACGTTATTCGATATAATATTTATGTATTCGATTTAATGTTACGATTACGATAATTTTGTCGCTTGGAACTAGTTCGAAATGTATCTCGTGTTTTAGGATTCTGTACATCAAAAGATAACAGTGGAACTCTTATAGGACCACATTTCCGTCTGTCAAGAGTAATTATCTACGGTCTACTGTCTACGGTCGCTTGAAGCAAAGAAAAAATCGAGCTTCTAAGTCAACACAATCGAAATATATGTACAAGCGTTTACGCGTGGTTTACGGCATTTTATAAGAAATTCGCCGCTTAATCAAAACATATATAGTTCTTCCCCTGGTCTTACAATTATGAAATTTAACAAGAAGTGAGAACTTCCAGTACTTTTAAATAAAAAAAAACTAAAAGTTAAAATTTAGAGATATTTCATAGAAAAAAATCACTACAAACTTCAACTCGGCTTTCCATATTCTAAGTAAATAATAATTCTGTGGTTAGTTTTAAAATAGATATGCTGTAATTAGATATAACTTTTAATTCTAAACTATTCTTCTACATGCTTAATATATAATAGTAATAAAGTTTTAGTTTTCGTAATGACTATGAGAATTACATCCTATTAGAGACTAGTTTATTGGTAGTTACGATGATCGATTTACAGCCCATCTGCGTGAATGTGATGCATTTTACTATATATAATAAATACGTAAAATGTATATACTTGTACATAGGTATGTGACACAACACTTGGTATTTACTTATGTTATTAGAAAATCAGCTTCACGCTGTATCCCGCACACAGCAGGGTAGGCAGAGGGAACTTAGTGTTAAGACACTCCGTTTTCCTCACTTTCTGCCGAATTCTGGAGGCATTGCGTGTTGAGTGGCAGAACTCAACGCCGCGCTTTGCCTCGATACCAGAGCGAAGAAATGGAAATATAAATTTAAGTAAATATTTCACCTCCTCGAGTGGGGATCGAACCCACAACTAGTCGGTTTTACAGTCACACCTCGTGCCGCTGCGCCACGACTGGCCTCAACTTATGTTATTGCTTTCATATTTAAATTAATTCAAAAAATAAATCAGCTTCACGCTGTATCCTGCATATTGCAGGGTAGGCAGAGGGAACCTAATGTTGCTCTCAATACTCCTTTCCCCACTTTACGCCGATTTTTTAAGGTATTGCGTGCTGAGTGACGGAAACCAACGCCAAACTTTTTGTTTTAGCATAAGAATGAAGAAATAAAAATATTAAGTAATAATAATTCTTCTCCGAGTGTGAATCGTACCCACAACCGTCGCGTTCAAGTCGCACGCTTGTTCCTCTGCGCCACGACGGCCTCAATTATTTCAGTTTATACAAATACTATCTGGTTTGTTATTCAACCGGGTTTCATGTCCGATTTCACTTGTTTCTAATTCATTGCACTTCTTGGCATCTGAATATTGCAATTGATTACCATTTCTAAATATTTTACACTCGACAGTCTTGTATACGTTACCCTTTACACGGCTCCCTGTGACTGTGGAACTTGTTCCTGAATTGTATCTTGTTTGAGTATGCTAAGACTGCGCTCACTATTTTTGTATTTTTTTTAATATATTTTATTTGGAAAATTTTTTTACGCTCTTTTCCCAGATACAGATATTGATATTTACGAAAGAACGCCCTTTGATAGTACCTACGTTTTTTAACAAAGTGATGAATGTTAAAATACCACGAGTTTATGTGATGTCCCCAAATGTATACAGGCAATGGCTTCAGAATTCGGCGAAAAGTTTTTTAGAAATTTCTTCGCCCTGATGTTAACGAATGTGTAGAGTTTCACCACTGAGAACGCAATGCCTCCAGTATTCGATGGTAAATGGAGAACGGAGTGTCTTAACACTATGTTCCCTCTGCCTATCCTGCTGTGTGCGGTATACAACGTGAAGCTGATTACATTGATTATATTCTAAAGATAATAATTTTTCATATCTATAAAATTTGATTTAAATTATACAAAGATGTAAATATGCGGCAGAGTAGATGTGCCGGCGGCAGGATGCGAAAGTAAATAAATGTGTCTGTTTTATTTACCGACGCTGCCTTCTATACGTTTTATTGGATTGGTATCTTGCTACGGGCGGCTTCGGATAGGTTTCACATCACTAATTTTATAAAGAAAGGATTAATCGTTGAATATTCTATTTTGTTTTTTTTAGGATGAAAGAAAGATATTTTTTTATTTTTTCAAGAATTTAATACGATTTAGATAAGCATTATTTCATTGTAGTAAAATATCTTCATGTATTGTAGAAACTACGTCGAAATGCTGTAGATGTGATTTATATTTCATGATTTGCCGTTGTATCCATAATTCGTGAACACAATAATTTTAAATTATAAGCATCTAGAGGAATCGCGCCACAGAATATGGAAAATTACGCCTCCGTGAGAACTAGGGAGCGTTGCGGGATTGCAGTGCGAAATGACATTTACAACGATCGGTCCTGCCCGCTCGCTTAATTAGATCGTAAACTCTATTTGTGCCCTCATTACCGCTCTCGGTGTTGCTATACCAAATTCTATAGGAATTTATTGACTTTGATACTTTATGATTTATATAGGTAGGTAGGTACATGTTTAAATTAAATTTTGTAGTTTTTTTTGTGGCCGTCGTATTGCAGCGGGTTCGATTTTTATTCGGAGGAATGAATTATTTTCTTTAAATATAGTATGCCATTTTTTCGTAAGTATATTAAGAAAAAACGACTCGGTGGGCGGCGGTTGACTGTAGAAAAGTCAAGGGTTCGATTCCTTTACAGTATTTCGATGTAATTTCTGCAATACATGAAGGTAGGTATTTTACTAAAATGAAACATTGATAAAAAATATACATAAAAGATTATTTTTCTTTCATCTTAAGAAAATAACGACTCGGTGGGCGGCGGTTGACTGTAAACCAGTCGGTTAAGGGTTCGATTTCCGGGGGGATGAATTATATTCATTTACCAAGGCTGCCTACACTCCTATGTACGGGATATAGCGTGAAAAAATCGGCAAATCACGCAAGAAGATATGCAAGTATTAAATATTAATCAACCTCATTATTTTGTGAACGTCTATTTATAGCCACATAATAATTATGTATGTAAGTCGCCAGTCTAATAAGTTTAACATTTACGATGGGTTGGTAATAAATTCTAGCGTGATAAGCTCAAACGATAAGCACATTTTGTTATGAAACATTTAGTTTTGTTTACATTTACATTGAATCTTTATTTAAATGTTATTATTAATTATATTAAATACTTACACGATTTCTGATGGCGCTCTAAAGATATTAGGTGTGATGGATAGGTCTATAATATACTAGAGGGCGCGCGCAGCTTCGCCCGCTTATTTGTACCCTTAGGGGTGAATTCTAAAAAAACTACGAAACATGTGTTCAATAAAATATTTTTTACAGTCTGAATTTATTTTTTTATAAAAATCGGTGGCGATTTAAAGATTTTTCCATATAAACTTTCAACCCCTTATTTGAACCCTTAGGGGGTGAATTCCAAAAAACCATGAAACACGTATTTAATTAAATATTTTTAAGAGTCTGAATTTCAAATTTTATAAAAATCAGTGCCTATTTAAAAAAAAACTCCATACAAACTTTCAACCCCTATTTCATCCCTTTGAGGTTAAATTTTTTTAATGGATGTCCAGATTATGAAAATAAACATCAGTCCAAATTTATGTCAATAAAGATTTTTTCGTTTCTGGGGGCACGGCAGTGCCCCCGCCAAGTCGAGCAAAAAACAGCGGCACGGCCGTACCATCCTTTTCTCGAAGCAATTCAGGCCATTTTCGACCCCCTATAACTTCGTTGTGGATAAAACAAGAAACCTGAATTTTCAGTAACTAATCAGGCATAATATAAACACGGTATATTTAAAATTTCAGTCAATTTGAACCAGTAGTTTAAGAATGACAGCTTGTTAAAGTTTCTAAATTTTGTCACTCACTGACTGACTCACCGATCATCAAAAGTCCAAGGCACTTCTAGCAGACATAGAAGCTTCAAATTTGGAATACAAATCGAGTTTAGTGTCTTAATCATGGGAAAACTTAAATATTTTGTAATTTCAGTCCAGTTTTCCAAATACACCAACTGCATGAATAACTTTGTAATCGCATATAAATGTATAGGATTACAAGGTTACATTTGCAGTTAATGAATCATTTTTACTGTATAATAGAAAATAATAAGTGTAGATAGGTACCAAAAAGTAGGACTCTACAAAAAGAAGTGAGATGCCATCAAAAACATCCTGTAAAAAACCCAAGTCTCGCAGCTCAGTCTTTCTACCGTAAAAAGTTGTGAGATCCATGTAATACCAAGTCGGTTAATCTATTTAGTCTCTACTTGAAGGACCTTCTGTCTTAAGTTATTACAGTAGTTATCATCATGCCAATATTAAAAATATTTTACGTTTTAAACAAATAGATCGACTTGGACATCGCATGAAAACACAACCTATTGAAAGACATAATAGACATCATATTCGGAAGGACTCTGGTGAGGAATTCGGTTGCTGGCCCGTCGTGCTGTGTAGTGTGATACATACTAATAATCAAATCATGCGATGTCCAAGTCGATCTATTTGTTTAAAACGTAAAATATTTTTAATATTGGCATGATGATAACTACTGTAATAACTTAAGACAGAAGGTCCTTCAAGTAGAGACTAAATAGATTAACCGACTTGGTATTACATGGATCTCACAACTTTTTACGGTAGAAAGACTGAGCTGCGAGACTTGGGTTTTTTACAGGATGTTTTTGATGGCATAATATTATTTTTATAGGTAGTTATAGTTTCTTTTCTATTTGAACGGTATCTAAAAGCAAAGAACATTTACCTCATTATGCGAACTTAGCAAAGAGAAGCTATCAAAATGTAAGTATAAATATGCATTCTCTTCCTGCAGGTTTAGAGACATCAAACATTGCGTGTTTGATATCGAAATCCAGCATCGCACCCTGTCTTACTTAATGACTGAGTAAAAACATAAATATTTTTACTTCGACAACTAAACTAAGAATTTTATATGGTTTTTTAAGCTTCATGTCGTATTCCTGCATATAACAGTGTAGTTAAGACACTCCGTTTCAATTAAGACACTTCCGTATAACACTTTTCGCTGAAATCTGGAGGCATTGCTTATTGAGTGGCGGAACTTAACGCTGGACTTTGTCTCGGTACCAGAGCGAGGAAATGGAAATATTAATTATTTCAATTTCACGAGAAACGAACCCACAATCTGTTACATTTACAGACAAAGCTGGTGGTATTTATAATATTAATAATTTACTAAATAAACACACATCAATATAGCGTACTTTGGACATAGTATAAAACTTAGGTTTAGATAAGCCGTCACCCGCTTTGACTGTTTCAACCGATAGCGCCGTATTACATACCTACAATAACATTATATAACGAAGTAAATTATGAGTACCAATTTCGCAGCCTCCCATCGCTTCCTCGACTTTCACAAACGAGATTTGCTCTGATAAAAACCTATTGGTGTCAGCTGCCCAGATAGTACGAACCTGAAAGCGCATGTACTGCACCTATCTCTCAGACACGGGCCATGGGCTAAGCAAACACTATGGGAATGGTCCAAATCGTGAGAATTTTTCAACATTTTTAAAGTGTTAATTCACACTTAGGAAAGAAAAATACTTATTTAGAAAACGTATAAAAATTTAAACGTAGCGGGACTTTCAAATCGTTTTCAAATCGTTTTTCGTTCAAATTTTTATACGTTTTCTAAATAATTACTTTTCTTTCGTGAGAATTTTGTTTAAAGACTAAAAAATTATATGAATATTAGTTGTTATTTTGATTGTTAAAGATATGATGTCGAAGCTCAACCTTAATCTGTAAGTTACACACAAATTATATTTTTTTATTTCTAGTTTATAGAGACAGTGTCTATTATATAGCGGAACGCCGCACTTTATTTATATAGATCGAATCACCAATATCTACAATTCTATCGAATTAACTTCTTTCAACAATATTTACTAAACATACATTAAGAAAAAAAAAGAACGAAACACAATAGCCCATTTCAATAACAGTAAAAACTTTTAACTTGGACCGCATCCATCTTACCTTTCACCGTAGAGATATTGTCCGTGCGGCCGAGATCCCTACGGCTCATTACCATATACTGTGGCCGTGACAGCATCGCAATTAACCATCTGTTTATTGTTGTTGAATTATAAACGACGTCGCGCGGTATCACTCCCGTGCTGCAATGGAAAGCTGGGCTGGGCTGTGTTCAGGTTAGATTTAGTGCTTTTGTAGCTGGGGTCGGCCACTTCCTCTATAATTTGTGCTGTGTGTGTGCTATAAATGAATGGTGTTGTGTTTGGTTATTGTTAATATTTGTGACAGTTAGTTTTCATCTTCACGTTCTATCTCGGGAACCTACTTTTTAAGACACTCCGGTCACCACTTTCCGCCCAATTCTGCAGTACTCTATTTCGTTTTTAATTTTAAGTTTATTATTTTACTAGTGGGCGCGCGCGGCTTCGCCCGCTTATTTGGATACTTAGGGGTGAATTTAAAAAAAACCACGAAACACGTGTTCAATAAAATATTTTTAACAGTCTGAATTAATTTTTTTATAAAAATCGGTGGTGACATAAAGACTTTTCCATACAAACTTTCAACCCCTTATTTGCACCCTTAGGTGGTGAATTCTAAAAAACCATGAAACACGTGTTCAATGAAATGTTTTTAAGAGTCTGAATTTCAAATTTTATAAAAATCGGTGCCGATTTAAAAGAAATCCATACAAACTTTCAACCCCTATTTCAATTTTAATTTAAATACCTTGCTCTTTAATAACATATACATATAAATTGATACTATTGACGACCATCGGTATTGGTATTTAAATCTCTAATGAATTGATAACTAAACAACCTTTCACGATGTTTACACACAACCTTTCATACGTTCTGGTTTCCAAAAGCGAGCTTAATTCGCTTCGGTTTCGCTTTTACATAAATAATGAGAAATGTCAATTGGTAAAACATGGTTCTAGTGCCATTTGCTTTGTAGGTCCAACAATGTAAAGAGCCCTAAAATACGTGCAGTTACATTGGATCTGGATGATAACATCGTATAAACCATAACTTATTAGTTTTATTTAAACAATTAAATTTTTACAAAATAAATATTATATGATTAATTAAAAAATATTACTCATTTTAATAATTTAATTTATGGAGATTGTTGCAACAATCTATAAAATAATATATAATTTATTTATATTTATTGTTATAAATATTTTCTAGAAATTTCACACTTAATAAATACTAAATTTTGACTTTTCTCACTTCCATAGACTCAACGATTTGATTTATTAAAAAAATATATTATCTAAAAATAAAGTCTATATACTGATTTAATAAATATAAAAGTTGATTAAAACTTATCGATATTATTATAAAATTTAATTTAATAAGATTAAACACAGTTAAACAGTCACTCGACTCGAGACGGCAGTCCCATTAGTGTTTAATACCAAAGATTAATAGCAATGTAGAGACATATTATTTTATCGAATCCCATATAAAGGAGTGGCAAAGACTTCTCACAATTTCTATATCACAAATTTATAGATGAGCATTAAGCAATTTATCTTTGACCTTTATATAAAATGATAATTAAAACCTAACAATTTAAATTTCATAATTATAATATACGAAAGGCCAGAAGTGACGTAGAGGCACAGCTGTAAACGCGACTGGTTGTGGGTTCGATCCCCACTTGAGAAAATAAAAAATGAAATATTCATTAAGATTTATATATTTTTCATTTCTTCGCTCTGGTGTTGATCCAAAGCGCGGTGAGTTCCGACACTCAACACGCAATGCTTCCAGATTTCTTGTAGTGTCGTACTTACTACACTAGGTTCCGTTTGCCTACCTTGTTATGGGTGAGATACAGCGTGAGGCTGATTTTTTTATTTTTTTATTAATAATATATCTGCATGTGAACACTGCCTTTCGCGCTTCTAGGGCATAACTCCCATAAATAAAAATCGACCGCTTAATTAAGCGATAACTCATTTTAATTTCGCTTCACTCCAAGCACTCTAAGCGAAAAAAATTGTAAAAGGTTATAAATAATTGCACTCTCACATTGGTATCGACGTATGGTAATGATGGAACAACCTGAGATATATTTCAAAGCACAAGCTTTGAAAGCGTATGAAGAATTTTAATTCCAAAAATTTATTACGAATAATGAAATGAGTTATAGTATGGTATCTGTCATCTTGTTGGTCGCGTTTAATTTTTTTTTAAAATTATTACAGATAGTTTTTTTTTAATTTGTTTAATTGCTGAGTTTAGTATTAATAGTTCTAGTGCGGCGTTGAGTTCTGTCACTCAACACGCAATGCCACCAGAATACGGCAGAAAGTGGGGAACGGAGTGTCTTAACACTCGGTTCCTCGTTTGCAGTGTGCGGGATACAGCGTGAAGCTGATTTGATTTAATTTAATTTAATTTAGTCAGTTAGAGAACTTAATATGTGTATCGTGTATACATAGATACGGTGTCTAAATATAAGTTTATATTTTTTATTATTATATTTATTTGTGTCAGCTTCACGCTGTATCCCGCATGTAGCAGAGTAGGCAAAGAGAGTCGAGTATTAAGACACTCCGCTCCGAACTTTCTGCCGAATTCTAGAGGCAGTACATGTTGAGCGGAGGAAGCGGAGTTCAATTCCGAGCTTTGTCTCGACACTAAAGCAAAAAAATGAACATTTAAACATGTCATTTCCTCGAGTGGGAATCGAACCAACAACCTGCCGCGTTTAGAGTCGCATGCTTACGCCCCTCGCCACATTACTAGCCTTTAAATAAATTTACTTATAATTACATTCATAAAGCAATAAAGACCTGCACTGTATTATAATACAAAAGTTATAATGTTGCGTGATAATATCCATAACAACTTTTAAAAGAAAGTTGTGGGTGCAGTCCAACTGATAAGATAACATCAAGAGTCGCGTCCTGTTTTTGTCAATATGTTAAGTATTCACATCTCGCATCGAGATAAGCCAGACGAACTCATATAACGTAATTAGTCTGTCATTCGGATACATTTTTTTATCTCGTGTGCCATCGACACCACTCAACACTATGAATTAAAGGCGTCCGTCAAGTGTGTTATTAATGTGTTCTCTAATATCGATATGGAATCGATTTTTCGTCTGAACAAACAATTGGGTGGGGGCAGCTCGAGGCGCAGATAGGTCGTGAGTTCGGTTCCTACTTGAGTAGGTGAAATATTAAATAATTCCATTTTCTTCGCACTGGTGTCGAGGAAAAGCGCGGCGTTGAGTTTCGCCACTGAAAACGCAATGCTTCTAGAATTGGAAGGTAAATGGGGAGCGGAATGTCTTAACACTAAGTTACCCTATCCTGGAGCCGGTCCTCTGGGTCCGGTTCCTACTTGAGGTGGTAAAATATTAAATATTTCCATTTTCTTCGCTCTGGTGTCGAATTCGAAGGTAAATGGGGAACGGAATGTCTTAACACTAAGTACCCCTACCCCGCTATGTGCGGGATACAGCGTGACGCTTAAAAAAAGAAACAAACAATTAGCGGGCCATGAATGAATTCGACATTTCGCTGGGCGCGTGACAGTGAGGCGTGTTCGAATGTTAACTTGCGCATACATCATCGTTCTTGATACACCTGCGATGCCCCGCCCACACCGCTTCCCCCCGCACCGCTCCAGGCCCCTGTCTTTCGCTTGCCATCATCAGGGCATCATTCCATGTCCAGACACCACCGAGAGTGGCCGTTACTGCCGCCAGTTGTAAAACGTTCGGTTATTTATGAACTTTGTGCACTTGTGAACTTTTTACGTGTTACAATAACGTGATCGTCCTTCTGAAGAATTCAACGATAGATTGTAAGTTATCATAGTTTTTTTTTAAATATAAATATATTTATAAGTAGTGGCTAAGTCGATGTATTTATAAAAGTTAATTTACTTCATTATCAGCTCGTTGTAGCAGTATATGTATAATCAATCTTGCCTTTTATCACTAAAGTGATAAATAGCCTATTTATACATTGGTATTCGTAGTATGTAATTTATTAATAATTTTAGAGTTCCTAGAAACATGTCATAGATATAAACAAAAAAAAACACAGCTTCACGCTGTATGCCGCGTATTAGCAGTGTAGACAGAAAGGAAGGCTTGGTGCAAGAGCGAAAAAATGGAAAATATTAATAAATAATAGTTCATAGCCCCGTGTACGATTCGAACCCAAATAAACAAAAACATGTAATCACTTTACCATAACTTTTTTCACTTTTCTACCTGTTGCCGAGAGGGGAGGAGTTTGACATCAAGAATACAACACGCAAGCGCAAAAACTTTCAAAAACAGAGCCAACTTTACTTTTATACACAATTCTTCTATTATATAACAAAGTCAACAAAATCTAGACATCGCGTGTTTTAAAATGATTTCTCAAATACTTTATAGAGGTTTAATGTCAGCCTAAAATGTAATTTAGTATAAGTTGTTCAATGTAAAATGATACGTAGTAGATTGTTAAGAACAGAGGATGTAATGTAAAAAAGTGATAATTAAATGGCTGGAAATACCTGTTTTCAAGTTTTTGTCTACATATCTAAAGCTAATTTTTATTAAGAAACTTGTAGTCTAAAAAAAACAGAAATTTATTTTATACAACAAAATTATAAACTTTAGGATTCATTTAATTGTTATAAAAAGTACTTGATACTGTTTGTATTACAAATTGAATTTAGGACTATCACATATATTAAACAAACAGCACTTAAACAACATTAAAAAAAAAATGTATTTAAAGTTTTATCCCACACTTAGGAAAGAAAAATACTATTGTAGAAAACGTATAACAATTTGAACGTAGCGGGATTTGAACCCACACCTTTTGCACGGTTTCCAAGAAATATCTCTATCTGAATAGCAAAATAATAAGACACACACTTATAAGCACTATCCAGGCATCTGGCTATAAATAAGATTTCAAACGCATTTGTTCACTATAGCTTGTATAATAGTACCTACTAAAGTTATGCCACTATTATTTGAGCGTGTGTACTGCCATTGGATTGTCGACGATGTCCCAAAAGATATCCGTGGAAACTATTACGGTAGAATACGGCACGAGAACACCTATAACATTGTGTATTTATATAGACAATGAACGCTATGTTTTATATGAGGCCAGTCGTGGCGCAGGGGCGTAAAGTATACTACGCGACTGGTTGTGACTCGAAGAAATGAAATATTTATTTGAATGTATGTGTTGAGGAAAAGCGCGGAGTTGAGTTGCGCCATGTATCGCACGCCTCCAGTTTTTGGCGGAAAGTGGGAAATGGAGTGTCTTAACACTAGATAGACTTACTAGTAGGGAGGCTGAGGGAATTTAGTGTCAAGAGATTTACATAAGAGCTGATTTCGATTTTTTTAACGCTTTGCTATTTATATATTATATATATACAACAGCATACTTATATTGATCTCCTAATCTCAGTTATTTGGGATTCGACGCGAGCGTTCAACAGTAATTTAGATGGAATCCACAACAAATTGCGACTGCACTAATAACTGTTATGAAAAAGTTTATTGTTTGGCGTCATTATGTCCGAAAATTGAGATATATGGACCTGGTATGTGAGAGGTGAATTCGATTTATTATTTTTATTGATAATGTAAAATTATACCAAAAAAAAATATTACTAACGTAACATGTAAAATCTAAAAAGTAATAACAATGAACGTTGCATTATTGCTATTTATTTATCTTTAATTTTGTAGTATAGGTTAAACCTAAATCCCGTATTTATAAACCGCTCTCAACTCTGAGGTCGATCTTGAGAGCGATCTTGAACGTGAGATTTTACCTATATTCAAATGTAGAGCCAATTAATCATTTAGTTAAACATGGCTTTAAGTTTTAGTTACTTCATAGGTGGGGCCAAAGAAGGGCTAGTGTTCGCATGTCTTTTAGCATTTAGTCCTTCAGCTAATAGCTCCGACGTGACTGCATATGTTCGATCTCGACCGTTAATCTTAGATTCCTTTAAAGCGAAGTCTTAATGTGTTGTCGATTCCGCCATTACCGTGTACTAAGAAGGCTAGGAAATTTTTATGAGCATGTTTTTTAAATGTCTTCATTTTATATACAATTTAATAAGAATTGTGATTAAGAAATATAACCTTAAGGCCGTCGTTGCGCTGGGGCACAAGGGTGTGACATTAGGTGTGATATTTTTATTTATTAATATTTTCATTTCATTGCTCTGGCACCAAGGCAAAATTCCGGCGTTGAGTTCCGCCACTCAACACGCAATGCTTCAAAAAGTTCGGTGATAAGTGTGGAACGGGGTCTTAACACTAGGTTTCCGCTTTGCCTACCAGCCGTGTGCGGAATACAGCGTGAAACTTATTAACGATTGATTAATTAATTTAATTAATTAATTAAGATAATATAAAGAAAACATATCAAAATCAATCAATTGATATTGAAAAACATAAAAGTAATATGGTTCTGATATTTAATTGGTTCAAATCCAGATGAGGCTGATGGCGACGGGAAGTCTTCAATTAGTATTAATGCATCTTCCAATTCGCACTCGCACTATTATACGTATGGATGTATGTTTTTGTGCGTGTCGTGTGTCAGCGTGACTAATATCCGCTCGGGGACATCTGCTCCAATTTGATGTCATCTTTAATAATTTTATCTACAACTTTTATTATATAAATTTTCTATAACACGATCGTTGTTCTATTGGCGCTGTGTGCAATATAAATTTCTATACTTTGTAATGTTATTGGTACATTAGCTTCAACAAGGCCGTCTCGTATGAGAACAGTTTATGATGGAGACATACTCGTATAATTCTTGCTATAATATTTTTAGGGCTTTACGTTACTGGGTAAGTTATGTGATGGGTCTAATTTAGCTTGATGCGTACTGTTTAGTGTATCCGAGCGGGCAAGAAGTAAATATATTATTGTACTCACTAAAAATCTATTTAAAGACGTTAACTATATTGAGGCTAGTCGTGACGCAGCGGCACAAAGTGTGACGGACTGTTTGTGGGTTCGATCCCCACTCGAGGAGATGAAATATTTACTTAAATTTATATTTCCATTTCTTCGCTCTGGTGTCGAGGCAAGAGGCGTTGCGTTCTGCCACTCAACACGCAATGCCTTCAGAATTCGGCAGAAAGTGGGGAACGTCTTAACACTAGGTTCCCTCTGCCTACCTTGCTGTGTGCGAGATACAGCGTGAAGCTGATTATAATTATATATAAAAAGCCGAGGTTTGTTCTCTTATTGTTTCATAAGGTAGAGAAATAACCAGTTTTAATAACATATGGACATATGTTGGTACGCTATGGAGAAAGAGAATGCTACAATCATTTATCACGATATAATTTTAAAGCATTAGATTTTTTTTTACCATTACTTTATCATTAGATATTAATGATGTTTTATAGTCTTATGTATAAATTGACTTACAGTTTGACATTTTTACGGTAATAATGTGTTTATATTTATAAAAACATAGTTAGTGGGGAACGGAGTGTCTTAACACTAGGTTCCCTCTGCCTACCCTGCTGTGTGCGAGGTACAGCTTGAAGCTGATTTTTTATATATTTTATGATATTATATCACAAAGACACTATTAATCTAGTTTTTTAGTTTGGCATTTGACATTCATCATTAGATTATTTTAATGTTATAATTAAAGCAAGCAAGCCGCTCGCGGTTTCGCCCGCTTGGACTATAGAATTATAAATTTACTAATCGGCATTACTTTTATTTTCTTATAATAATATAATTATATAAACAATAATCTATACATATATTGGAAAGTAAAGTTTCAGGCAATTCAATGAAACAGTTTTAGCAGTTTTGTCGAACATTTTTTTTAAAAAATAATATAACTTTTTTAATTATAAACCTATTGCAATAAAACAACAGTTTATCTTGTAGTGAAAACTGTAAATAAATCGGTTAAGCCGTTTCTGAGATTAGCGTGACCGAACGCACAGACAAACATGTTAAACAAAAATTTTAAAATAATTGTTTTTGATTCCATAACGTTATTAAATATAAATACCATCAAAAATATATTTTCTTATAAATATATCTTCCACGTACAGACACCAATCGGTTACGATTTTATTACAACTATAGATGACCCGCTTATTGATACAAGCGTTGTGGCCGAATCTGATTTATCACGTCGCCGTGTACACGTGACGCGCGGCTGTTTATGAGTATGTTCATTTGACAGGAGATGGATGCCTGGCGGGTTTCTTATTGCTGTCGTTTGTTCTGGGATTTATTAGACACGGAGTAACGGTCGCGCCCTCACCGGTCCTCCGGTGGTACTCCTGATATATTGCCAGGTACAGGCACAGTTAAATTTGATGATATAAGAATTTACAATTGTTTAATTTACGTATTTAGTCCCGTCAACCTTATTGTATTGATGATGTACCTAATCTCTAATTTAAATTTTATATTATAAATTAGGTAAGTTAGGCTATCTAAATTAAGCTACAAATAGATATTTTTAAACTAATAATAAAATTAAAAGTTGCAACAACAATAGATACTGTTATTTTATTTCTACTAATAAGTAAAAATAAATAAATCAACTTCACGCTGTATCCTGCACGCAGCAGGGTAGGCAGAGGGAACCTAGAGTTAAGACACTCCCTTCCCCACTTTCTACCGAATTCTGTAGGAATTGCGTGTTGAGTGGCAGAACTGAACGCCGCGCTTTGCCTCGACACCAGAGCGAAGAAATGAAAATATACATTCAAGTAATTTAAGTTAAATATATCATCTCCTTGAGTGGGGATCGAACCCACAACCAGTCGGTTTTGCAGTCAAACTTTGTGCCACTGCGCCACGACTGGCCTACTAATAAGTATCTACATAAAAATTATCAATACGTAGTCAATTCAACAAAATATATAGTTATATTCATATATATTATTCTCTTGTAAAACTTGGAAGACGATGCACGGAAACCCATTATTTATGTCATCGGTGAAGATTTATAAGACTGTAATAGTTTTAATTTATTAACTGCAACAAACGTTTGCGTAAAGTGCATTGGATACTTTCTAACGTCCCAGTAGTTATTTTTGCCTCTAAAGGCCCTTTTATATAAATAAATGATGTTGTTTACCAGGGAAATGTATAAGCTTGGATCGTAATTCATTCGATGAAAGTAGTAATAAATAAATTGTTTTAAGCAATTTAACACCGACAAGAATTCATTATCAATTTGAAAATCTTCATATTATATGTCTTTGATTTGTTATTAATTTTTATTACATGCTTCTAGTCATTTCTAATAAACTAAGCTTATATAAAATGATAGCTTAGCTTTTCATTGAAAATGGGCATAGGCCATAATATATACTGATGCTTGAAGTTTTAATAGACTTTAGGTGTCTAACATTCGATTACACCTTCATTGTTTAACCCTTCATATCTCAAGTGCATGAAACGTTTACAGCAATGAATGTGTACTAACTAGCGGTGGCGGTGTTATTTATGACGGCCGATACCATCGATACGGACTTGTCAATCATTTTGTTCCTACGAAATGTCTACGAATTTTACTGAATACTTGATCAAATGATTTTAAATCTTGAGATATAGAGAATAAATGATTTAAATCGTAAAGCAATATCTGTACAACGTAACCGCAAGTTAGCCACGGTCATCCATCATTCATGGGTCCGGACGCGTAACGAGCCTTTATTCGAGAGAGTGGATAGATGCGCTCGCGACGGTTTTTACACCCTCCTGCGCTTTGATGGATCACGAATTTGTATTGGCCTATCCTATTCAAATATACATCTTGATCAACGTCTTCTCTTCTAGTACAAAGGATTTACGTAAGTTTACGTTTTTAGTTTACACGTAATCTCTGTATCTATCTCCGACACGTGTTAAGTATCCCTTAATGGTCGTCTATTCATTGCTGTAAATGGCGTTTGTTATTTCTATGCCTTCCTTTTCAATTTAGCCTCAAGCTACGGTATCTGATGCGCATATTTGAATAACTAATACAATCTCGACTACTCCCCACTGCAAGTAAGCGACGTTCGTACGGAAGAGATCACCCTAACGATCGTCAGATTTTATCTTAACATTGACATTTCAATACGGGGATCAATCGCTCGGTGATGGTGGTACGTTGACATTCACCAAAGAAATATGGTTGCCAGACGAATAATACGATATTTAGGATCGGATATTGGTATTATGTAATAGTTATATTTCGTGACCAAAAATTGATATATTATTGTAATGTTGACTTTTTTGTATGTTGAACACAGTGTTATTGTAGATCAATTCATAGATGAAGGCAAGTACTGATTTGGTCCTATAATATCCTAGGTGGAAATGCGCCCATTCTAAAGTTTAATTAAATTTACTCTTTTTTTAAGAAACAGCCGATATTTCGATTTAAAAAATATTTAAACCTGTACATATTATGCTCCTGTATTTACATACGAGTATGTATATTTTATACATTTTCTCGTGATTATGTAATTATGTCATTACTCCGTTACATAAAATTTTCTACATAATATTGAATGATTATTACTTTTAAACATAAATAAACAATGCATATTTATAAACATCACTAGTCTTTTAAAACAATATAGGTATATATGGTCCATATTTGATCGTTGCCTTCTTCCTTTATTATTAAGAATATCAAAATGTTTTTATTTTTCACAATTGCACTTTATAAAGTCATAAATAAGAATTGCCAAACTCAATAAATTTTCATCGAGGTTTACAACTTTGTCGAAAGATTTCACGATCTTACACAGACAGCACTTTCGATGGCACAATCTTATAGCTAATATATTATTCGATGTTATGACTTCTGTAATTTTAAGCTCGTTTTCTGTACCATAAATGGCGTCGGTTTCAAGTTTTACTTAGTTACGCGTGATGAAACGTTTACAAGCTTAATCTTAAACTTTTACGTCTTGTAATGATTGATGGCGGTTGTCAAACTGATGACAGACGAACGGATAGACAGTTTCATTTCATCTATTTGCACCTACTTAAATCATGTAATGAAAATATTAAAGTTTTTTACTATCAGAACATGAATTAATAAGTTATCTATAGTAATATTATTTGATTGGAGTGCGCCAACCTCAGAAAATACTACTAAATTGAAAGATTTTTTTTCTCAATAGTTCATAAGCGTGTATATGGAGGAACATTCATACAATGTTACATTATGTTAATAGGCGAAGCGACATGTTAGTTATATTTATTTATAAAGAAACTTTGTGACACGTGTATAATGTATATGTTATTACTTTATTACTGTATTTACAAATATAATTTACTAAATGTAACCTACGGCTTCGCCCGCTTGGCCAAATAAACTCCATTAGCGTTACGACGGAGTTCAACGCCGGACTCCAGTAACGTTATTATAAGGATGGTATAGTGAGTAACATTCAAACTATTAATATGATGCCTATAGCACTATAATTTTTCTATATGAACGGACTACACAATACAGAGATTATCTTTAATTCTAATTAATAATTTCGGAATTTATCGCGTTCATCCAAACAAATTCGTCAGCTTTATAATATTAGTAATTTTATGTATGTATAAAATTTAAAATTAAGTTTTTATACTGCTACAAAATTTTATTATTTATATATACAGCGTTGGACATTTCGATCGCCGTTCGGTCGTTCCAAATTACTCTGTAAAGCGATCAGTGTTGGTTCTTTTAATTTTTTTTATGCCATTGTTCTTGCAACAATACCTCTTTCTATACGTCTTTTTAAGCGTCGTGACTTTCACTTAATGAATATATCAATAAACCGATGAATATAAACGTTATAGAATTATCACGAGACCATCGTGACGCACGCACATGGGTGTGACTGTAATTGGTGCGACGGTTGTGGCTTCGATTCCCGTTCGAGAGAATGAATTATTATTTCTATTTTTTTTTCTTTCGCTCTGGCACCAAGGCAAAAACTCGGTGTTGACTTCCGCCACTCGACACGCAATTCCTCCTAAAATTCGACGGAAAGTGGGGAACAGAGTATGTAGTCTGCCTACCCTGCTGTATTAATAAAGCAATATCATTTCGAATCTAACAACGCTACGAATATAAATTTAATTTCGAGGTTATTTATTATGTAGGCAATATATTATTTATTCTGCTAAATAGGAATTTAATTCTTGTTTAAATTGTTATAAAAACTATTTCTTTTTGCCGCGACATGTGCCAAAATGTCGTAGTCTAGACACAGCTATCAGTCATTAAAAATAAGTTTGATTTCATAGCGTGAGTTTTTGTTGGTATTTTTGACATTTCTCGGAAATTATAGATAAGGTGTTTGTCGTGTTCAAAAGCGTACTTTATTGCATGCTATTTATGTATTTAAATAAATTATATTTTGAATTTACGTCAATGTTTAAATTTAAATTCAATTTCTTGTTCACATTTTACAATAATATTTTGTTTAGATTTTAAAATAAGACTATTCTTAACATTTAATTGTTGTTAAGTTGTTATTTCATATTCGTGGGTGACTGATAAAGTTAATAAAGTTATTACTTAACTTCGTCCCTTTTATTATTTAAGTCCATGTGGCATGTTTGTAGGCATGGTTTATGGTATGGCAGCCAATTAAAACATTTATTTAATTCAAAAATTACTGTTTAATAAACATTATGTTTATTAATAATAAATATTATACTGTTATTTATATGGAGGCCAGTCGTGGCTCAGGGGCATAAGCATGTGACTGTACGCGACTAGCTGTGAGTTCGATTCCCACTCGAGGGAATGAAATATTTAATATTTTGCATTACTACTCTGGTGTCGAGGCAAAGGGCAGCGTTGAGTTTAGCTACTAAACACGTAATGCCTGCAGAATTTGGCGGATATTGGAAAGCGGAGTGTCGTAACACTAGGCTCCTTTCACCTGCTACATCAGCGACACAGTGTGAAACAGAAAAAAGATATAGTTATTAATAATTATTATTAAACTATTTAGCTAAACTACAGTATTAATATCATCCGTGTACCAGCGTCGGAGAGCGGTACGTATGTAATTATCCTGGCATCGATTCTGCGCGCTTCGGTAATGAAGATATCGTCCCATCTTCTTTATTGCTATCGTGAAATATAGAAATACTTACAGCCAAATTTATAGCCCGTTGTTTGAAGTTACGTATGAGTATAAGACTACAATAAATAACTATTTTCCACACATAATTGCGTGTATTTTATGAAATGTTATTTCGTTTACTTTAGTTATGTAAGCCAAGTTAGGTTTACTACTTGTTTATAGTAGGTGAATAAAATGTAGTGATCTGTTGAATGACCTTTAGTTATTGGCACAGAAGCCACCATTTCTAATTTTACAAATTACAAATTCAAAAATAGAATCCATAGAATTAGACTAAACAGTGTCAGTTTTTGTAAAAAGAGGCCGTTGTGACGCAGGGGCGCTAGTACGCGCCTGTTGTGGGTTCGATTCTCTCGAAATATTTATAATAGAATTTCCTCGATTTGGTAACGGGACAAAGCGCGGCGTTGAGTTCATAGATACTCAACACGCAATGCCTTGAAAATTCCGATAAAAGTGCGGAATGGAGTATTTCGACACAAGGTTCCCTCTGCCTATCCTGCTTCACTCAGAGGATACAGAGTCAAGCTATAAAAACAAATACGCTCACTAGCGAAATTAATCAATAAAATTTTGATATTGACATTTTAATAGAATAGAGTTTTGATATTGACATTTTAATACACCGGTTCCCAACCAGTGGTCCGTGGTCCAGTAGTGGTCCGCAGCAGCTAAAATATGGTTCGCGAATGATTTAAAAATGGTGTTTGAGCAAAGTCTGCCTACAGTTAAATTGTTTCCTCAGTGAAACATAAAATATTTTGACATTTAAATTTACTAATATACTGTAACTGATATCCCAAACACCTTTAAATATATCATTCAATATAATAATGCCTTGGCTCGTGATGTGTCTAGTGGTTAGAACTCTTTATTGTTGTGATCGTGAAGAACCCAAAATCTTTTAGAGATTCAGAGGAAACAGTGTTAAGAATTCCATATTATGCCATTAGAAGGTATCGCTTTAATAAGACATTTGCCATCAGAAGTTGTTCTTGTGCCAGTTATTTAGATAACTGTAGACTCGACAATATAACATTGTCATAACTCGAAGCTCGTCCGAAGATAAGCCAAGAGTGCGTCCTATCTTCCTCTCCACTATAACTGCGAACTAGTTATAATAAAAGGAAGAAAGAGTACGGGCCCCTCCCCGCCCTACACCGTGAGTTCCGACCAGACCGTGGCTTTACAGTCATCGTTAAACCCTCCGGGACGTTTGTGTGTGATCTTTCCGAAGGTACTTGTTACGCTTGTTTATATTAAGATTGTATTAGAATAGTGATTCGTGATGTTGATTGATTTGTGAGATCAATATAAGTCGTTGGAACGAACGCACTACCGCAAGGCGGCCGATATGTTAAATAAACGCACGGCACACACCCCACAGTCGTGTCTCGAACCGTAGGCGGACACTGCTACATACACCAGGGTTCCAGGACATAAAATAGCACCACACACTCGTATGAGACAGGCGGACACTACTACATACACCGGACCTGGGACATAACAGCACCACACACCTACTACTCGTATACCAAGTCGTAGAAGTGGTATATAAAATGTCAATGGCTAACGCCATACAAGCATAGCTTACGTACCGCGAGCGTACTGCGAGACGGCGTCAGCCACGACATAGCTAATGTCGCTATAACAGTTCGCATAAGCCCATCACGTCAGCTTCCGCGACGTCAAGCAACATTCAATATTATAATATTGGTCAAAGATCACTTGGATCCACAATATGTGTCGCTCCTTCACATATATTGCCTTTATAAGAAATTCGATCCTAAAAGATCGTGCCATCATAGACTTCGAATTATCACATTATATTTATTATACATTTGGTACGAGTCTTTATGTGCATCATATTTATTAGTACCGTAGTACTTAAGAGTTCGACTCGACCGCTAACTTCCGATTTTTTTTTTTTTTTTTTTTTCGAATGGACTTAAATGCTGTTGACCTGGAATGGTCTTGACAGCGTCACCGGGCTGGGAGGGGCGAGTGTAGCTCGCCCCTGAAGATTAGAATTACGAGCTTTGATGGACGCTCGTGAAGTGATGGCGATCGCGGGGGAATGCCCCGCGTACGCTAGTCATGGTGGGAAACTGCCTTCCGAGCATCACCACCACCTATATATACGAAACGACGGTCGCGACACTCGGGATATTTAAAATATATAGTTTTTATTATTCATATTTAACTATGTTATTTATGTATATTGCCATGCATATTTTATTTTATTTATTTATTTATTTTTAACTTATACCATAGCTACATACTGTTACAATACTTTGAAATTCATAGATTTTTAATATTTACGTAAAAATCACAAACACCATCATACAAAATGTCAGATGTTTTTTTAAAACTTTTGACTTTAATTTTTTTTGTTTAATTATTAATTTATTTTTATTATACCTACATAGTGGTCCTTGCTAACAATAATTCAATAAAAGTGGTCACTGATCAAGAAAAGATTGGGGCCCCTGTTTTAATAGAATTGATTTTTGATATTGACATTTTAATTTAACTGTATCTATATATCTACACATTCCACGTCGTGTTTAGTATATTTTTTTAAACACGGTGTAACAATCAGCCGCGTCCACACAACCCGTCCGGTTCGGCGCCGCGCAGGACATTCACCGCGGACGTGCATAAATAATTGTGATCACTTTTTATCTATGCGACACCATCTATTTTAGATCTCTCTCGACTCTTAGACATGGCGATTAGAGCTAAACTGATGGGTTAGATTATGTTTTAAGTGTGTTCGTTTATTATTAAATAAACGGTTAATTATTTATTTTTAAATACAAATTTCATTGAAGTCAGTTTCACGCTCTATCCCGCACACAGCAGGGTAGGCAGAGAGTAGTTACTGCGTTCCCGCCGAATTTTTCGAGGCATTGCGTATTGTGTGGCGGAATTCAACGCCTTTTTTGTCTTGGTGATTGAAAGCGAAGAAATGAAATTATTAATAAACTATTATTGATTCTCTACAGTGGGGATCGAACCCACAACCGTCGTTGTGATCCTGCGCCTCGACGGCCTGCGGTTTTCATTAACGCAAAGAGTGATTTGAAGCTTAGGTATTAATATGTGAAAATCTGTGTACCCGTTTTTGAAAAAAATGTGCTTACGGGATGAATATGAAATTTGGCACAGTTATAGTTTATGTAGAAAAAGAGCCAAAGAGAATTAATGAAATAAATATAACATACTACCGTAAGTTTAATAATAAAAATACAACATACAAGTGTATTATGGTAACGTATATTTGACGTGTCAAAGGGGACCCGTTCCTACTAGAGGTCTCTAGTATAAAATATTTCATGAAAAATGCAGTCTACTCCGTTGAAGCGAAGCTCTGGTTGTTTAAGATATTTGAAGTGATGATTTTTACGACTGAAATTTATCTTATTTCTTGTGTCAGAACTGTGTTAGTTATCGTCTATACAAAAAAATGTTCTTCTTATCTCTTTGTTTTTGTTTCAGATATTACGCTGTCAATGTGTTGAAGTATCGATGCATAAAACAAACTTTTTATAAATGTAAGTGTTTATAGTTTGTCTTTACTTTTTAAATTTAAATCATATATATTCTTATGCAACAGTTCAAGTTTCATCAAAATTGGTTCAGTTGTTTTTAAAATATAAAAAGGTATCTACGCAATTCTTAAGGGAATATTTAAGAAGTTGGTTAATAG
The DNA here is from genome assembly GCA_021202915.1 of Heliconius himera. Taxonomy (NCBI): domain Eukaryota; kingdom Metazoa; phylum Arthropoda; class Insecta; order Lepidoptera; family Nymphalidae; genus Heliconius; species Heliconius himera. Next base: position 805,804 of record JAJHJA010000827.1, read on the forward strand.
GTATCTAGGTCAATTTTCTATGCAATTGACAGATGTTTAGTAGAGTTTAATTTTTTTTTTTATTTTCATTATTAAATTTTTATTTTGCACGAATATGGTAGACTTTAGTATGTCAGTTGAGTCATTGGTCTTGGATAATGCAGTAAATTCGAATGACTGACTGGACTCTAAACAAATACTCATTTTATTGACCATATGTTTATTGCTTGGCAATTTATTATTTTGTTGTTTCCAATGTTATTTTTTTAAAAAAATCACACTTTTATTCAATTTTGCGCAAACATGTTATTTTTGTTTTTTAACATTTTTAAAGTGTTATTCCACATTTAGGAAAGAGAAATACTTATTTAGAAAATATACTATTGTTTCAATTTTACGATGCACCCCGCTTTGGCAGAAGGAACCTTTTATTAAGACACTAATATTAAATATTTCATTTCTCTGAATGGGGATCGAACCCACGACTGTAGCGTTTCAGTCATACGCTTTGCTGTCGTGTTATGACTATCTTCTATAAAGCTCTATAAAACAGGAATGAATTTCTTATAACAATTTTGAGCGGTAACTTTACGTAAATTCCTGCAAGTCTTTTTGATTAAAATAAATAAAAAAAATAAATTAAAGCTTCACGCTGTATTCCGCACATAGCAGGGTAGGCAGAGGGAACCTAGTGGTAAAACACTCCTTTCCCTACTTTCCACCGAAAATCTAGAGGCATTGTGTGTTGAGTGGCGGAACTCAACGCCACGCCTCGACAACAGAGCCAAGGTATATATTTAAATGAAAGTGTATATTTTAAATATATTTTGAATTTAAATTTAATTATGAACTTGAATTTATATTTCATCCCGCTTAATCTCAATTTTATCTTTGTATATAAATACGTATTCCAATTTACAATATAATTTATCTAATGTTTTCATTGTAAAGCTATAAAAAAGTACATCATTACTGGCTGTTAAGAAATGATGTAATACCGTTATATTACTTTATATAAAAATAATATACTTACATAGTTCAACACTTTGGTATTAATAATAAAAATCGTGGCGAGGGGCACAAGCGTGCGACTGGAAAGGTTAGGTTGTGGGATCGATTCCCACTCGATAAAACGAAATATTTCATATCTTAATTTCTTCACTCTGTTAACGAGGCAAAGCGCGGCGTTAAGTTCCGCCACTCAACACGTAATGCTTCCAGAATTCCGCGGAAAATGGGGTACGGAAGTGTTTTAACACTAGGTTTTCCCTGCCTACCCTGCTACGTGCAGAACCCAGCTTGTAGTTGAAAACATTAAAAAAAATATATATTTAAAAGTATAGATACACACCTATAAAAGATAATAATCGGGTTACTGCAACTATTATGAAATAGATACGTACAATAGAAGTGCTGTGGAACGAATGCGAGACAATGTATGTTGTTGTGAAATTAATTATGAATAAAATCCTTCCAAAGATATCCAAAATTATTTATCTTTTTTAAGAAATTTTTTTTTTTGGCTTTTTATTGTAGTCTATTTCCCTAACTTCCCTAAACACGACGGAATTCAATATATTTTAATGATAATTATTTCTCAGATAGAAATTGATCTCATACTCTCTCATTCATACTTTATAATTGCGCCAAGACAGTTAACATGTAATATTAACTATTTCTAATTAAAATTCTTATGATTTATCTTAGATAATTTTAAATAAATAATTACAATTATGGGCTACTAAATATGAAATGCATACATAAGAATTATCATTTATTACTTTAGTTATATATACCTTAAAGCGTAAGCTGAAATACTTTTATTTCTAATTATATAACTTTTATCTTCATTTCAATGGTGTTTATCAATTTAAACCGTTTCTAAATCAAACCATATTCAAATAAAACTTAGGAGAAAAATCAAACCATATTCAAATAAAACTTAGGAGAAATACAATATTTAATATCTAGGTCCCAAAGTCCACGCTTAGTACTTTGCTAGGTACTTTACCATCACGCAACTCACATTGTGGATGACGGAGTGTGATTATTACACATTTTAAGTAAAAATATTTTAACCGGATTAATCGCCTATATTTAAGATTATACATTTTGCAAACCCGACGACGTTTCGAACACTTTGCAGTAGTCCTTGCTCACGGGTAGACTACATAGTCTTAAATATACGCGATTACTCTGGTTAAAATAGTTTCATTTAAAATAACGGAGTGTAATTTGGTATTTCACGTCCACTCGTGAAAAACACGAAAACGGTTAGAAATGTTTGATTTGATGTCATATTAGACGTACATCGACTCTACATACAATTATTAAGTATACAATATAAAAAGCAAAATTGTCAAGATTACTCTAATACATCTAATTTGTCTCACAACACAACCTGTCATTAATTTATTATTATGTTAATAATATTTCTTGCTAGATCTCCACAACAGGAAACATCGCACTAAATAATGAGACGTTTGTAATACAAATTCTAACCACTGATTTTGATCTCATCAGATATCTCTGTCACGTTCCTTTTGATGTCCACTTCGGTGTATTAGAAAGGGACGGTCGTAGTTCCTGGTTACCTTTGAAATGTAATTATTAATAACTAATGAGTTACTTGTTGGAAGAGCAATTTGCGCAGGATTAGAGCTAGTTTTGAAATGAGTGTAATAAGTTGAGTGGCGAACGAGATGTTGTTTAAGTGTTAAAGTTTTATGGAAATTATCTAACTATAATGAGATTTTTTGGGTAATCTAACTTAAATATAAATCTATATTAAGAAAAATTAATGAAGCAGTTAATCAAAATGCATTATAATAACATAACAAAAACAACACATATGATAAATTTAATATTTCTTAGTATCACTTTGTACAACATTCATTTCGTAATACTAAAGAACGAAGCTTTCATACACGTCTAACATAATTCCAGCGTGTAGATACAAGACAAATTTTCTTATATCTAAAATCGATTTGCCACGGTAACGCCTCTCACAGCGACGCATGCGCACGCGCACCATTGATTATTCACGCATGGCAAGTACTTATCAACATACTAATTTGGGTTTGTTTTATAATAAAATAACATAAAGTTATATTTTATTATATACATATAAGTAAATATAAAATAAATAAATAAAACAGCTTCACGCTGTATCCCGCACACAGCAGGGTAGGCAGAGGGAACCTATTGTTAAGACACTCCTGTTCCCCGCTTTCTGCCGAATTCTGGAGGCATTGCGTGTTGAGTGGCAGAAATCAACGCCGCGCTTAACCTCGACACCAGAGCGAAGAAAATGGAAATATAAATTTAAGTAAATATTTCACCTCCTCGAGTGGGGATCGAACCCACAACCAGTCGGTTTCACAGTCACACCTCGTGCCGCTGCGCCACGACCGGCCTCAATATGTAGTAAATATGTTATTGAATAATCATTATGTAACTACATTTGGCTTTAAATAAGGCATTATGCTATACTAGATTTCAAATTGTCTACTATTGTTAAGGTCAGACTGTAAATGAGATTGTGGGTTCGATCCCCATTCGAGGCAATGAAATATTTATTTAAATTTATATTTTAATTAAAGAGAGGCGTTACGTTCCGCCACCGTACTCCGACTTCTACTACTTCCGACTACTGACACTAGGTTCCCTCTGCATACCCTGTTGTGTGTGGGATTCAGCGTGAATCTGATTGTTATTACGGTTATTTATTATACAACAGACAATACCGATATAAAAATATATTGGCCTACGATCGTTACTAAGAAAATTCTTAATGAAGTATGGTTGTGATAATTGCGTTTAATTGATGTCAGGAAGTTTATTTATCAAGTAGAACCTAACGAAAGTGGCTTGTACTATAATCAGATCAGCGGGGGTGCCCCGTTTGAGTATATATCTATGTGAACAGAATATTATGTTCTTATGAAAACGGCAAAATTGCCTATTCTTTGCATTTAAATTGTGTTCGTTGCTGTTATATTATAAATATATAAATTATACATATTTAACCAGACTGGCGTATTGTCTGACTATAAAGACGAAGTGTAAATAAAGTACTGCGTTGAGCTCCGCTACGCAACATGTAATGTCTTGAAAGCCGGCGGATAAGTAAGTGTCTTAAAACAAAAAAAATACATCGGCAGGCAGAGGCTATTAATAAAATTGAAAGCGGAAATAAAATAGTTTGGTATTTTCTAATAATATGTTAAAGCTGTTAAAGCTATTATATAATTTGACATTAATCCGAATATAAGAAAACTTTGCAAACAAAGAATATTTTGTCTTAAAGTTTTTATAACATTTTTGCTCTAATGTATAAAACTTTCACTATACATTTTTAACATGCGATGTAATACTGATTGATATGATAAATAATGTATAATTTTTGAGGACTCTTTTTTTTAAATGGCAACGATGTATCTGACTGAAATAACGGAGGAACCCACGCGCGTGCGCGGGACATGTAGATTGTGAGTTGACGATAATGCTTAAAAAAAAAACTTACTTGGAACTCTAACTTAAAGAAAGAAGATTCAAAATTCTATTAAAATAAGGTAAAGCACCGGTAGCCTGGTTATCTGTTGTAATTTCGCTACCTACATGCGAGTTGATTATATTCTAAAGAAGCTTGTGTAGTATGAACTTCAAAATTTATTGGTTGTAATATGGATGACTAAGTTAATACGGATATTGGTAGAGTCAATATCGGTTTCTTATTGGAATAAATATTATACATATTAGAAATTTATCTTTACATTTGTTATTATCTTGTGTAGACAGGACTTATTGACAAAACTTCTTAGCATATTCTGTGTATTTTAAATTACGTATTTATTTAAATAAAATAAATCAGCTTCACGCTGTATCCCGCACAGTGCAGGGTAGGCAGAGGGAACCTAGTGTTAAGACACTCCGTTCCCCACTTTCTGCCGAATTCTGAAGGCATTGCGTGTTGAGTGGCAGAACTCTACGCCGCTTGTCCTCGACACCAGAGCGAAGAAATGGAAATATAAATATAAGTAAATATTTCATCTCCTCGAGTAGGGATCGAACCCACAATCAGTCGGTTTTACAGTTACACTTTGTGCCCCTGCGCCACGACTGGCTTTACGTATTTATTTAAAAGTTATAAAATAATGAGATGTATAAGAAACTACATAAATAAGATAAAAATTATACAATTTAAGAGTATCTGTGTTGGAACAGCTAAAACGTGAAGTGAACACTCAGTCACGATATTTAATTTTAGAATATTTGTGAGAAATGTTTTATACAAAATGCATACGGATATGCTGAAATTCTATTTATGCGAATCAAATGCACGTCAGTTTCTATCATATCCCGTCACGGGATCTCGAGGTAATGGATTTCTTGTGAAATTGATTTAAGGAATTCCATGTCTGTATTACATTATTTTAAATTTGAATTTACCAATCTTATTTAGGTATATAGTTAGACATTTTTTTTTAAAGTTGTCTTCGATTCGATTATATAGCAGAAAACGTTGTAAACTATGTATAATTGGAGTAAAGAACGTAAGAAAATAAATGCTATATACAACGTCCCATTATTTTAAAGGAATAGATATATGTATAATAATTTTTTACCTTAATGTATATTCATAAATATACGAAATAAAAGTATTGAAGCTGTCAATTTTCTTAACCAAACACGAACATAATAGAGCCGAACGATTTCAAAATTATTTATATTATTAAAATCGTATAACATTTACCATATATGCTATAAATATGTAATAACTGTTTTAGAGTTACTCAAAAAAATCAAATAAAATAAAAATATTAAAATTTAAACTTGTCACAACAAAATCACTAACGGAAGACCGGTGTGGTTCTATCGATGTTATTATGTTTATAGGTCGGAATGGTAATGCATAGGATCGGCCACGATCACGGTATTCTCGTTTTGACGCGATACGAGTATGTTGTGTCCGATATACATTATGTTGGACCATGTAGACATGCAACTTTAATACATATTTAGAAAACGTATAAAAATTTGAACGTAGCGGGACTCGAACCCGCACCTCCTGAAACTGACCTGGAGGCGCAGGTTCGGGTCCCGCTGCGTTCTAATTTTTATACGTTTTCTAAATAAGTATTTTTCTTTCCTAAGTGTGGGATAACACTTTAAAAATTCAAAAATATGCAACTTTAATGTCTTTTTCTTATGAAATTCTGAATACAACAAGTATTTTAGTAATATTTGATATAGAAGATCATCTGTCTGTATATGAGATGGACGTGGGTATGATCCGTTCGATAAGACGAAACGCGGCGTTAAGTTTCATGACGTGGACGAAGACTTGGTTCTTTCTGCCTAACCGATATGTGCAGCTTGAACCTAAAAATCAGAGATTTTTTACTATACAGTGTGATTTTTTTTTATTTACCATTTTAATATAACCTTACTAATATTTTAATTCACTTCTAATTGTCCTTCTTTTCCATTTATTACGCCTTATCTCTGCAATTACTTGAAGATGGCATTGTATAGTACGCTTTTAATATTTGATAAAGCAAAACGCAAATTGAAATTATGTATAATACTAGTGATTATTTTTTTCCTTAAAGGCCTCGTTCTTGTGTTGTTGATATTGTAATGTTCGGCTACTAATATAAATACTCAGTTAATAATAAATTTATGCTATATGTAAAAAAAGTAAAGGATATATTATTTTAACAAAAAATAGAAACTATAGAAATCATTATTTATATTCGCTATATTCACTTTTACTGAACAATGTAATTTTTGGCGCCAGAACAATCTTACTTCTACTAAATATTTATATTATCTGTATAACATTTTAATTTATTGCCTTAATGGTCTCAAAAAAAGGACAATAATATATATAACATTAAGTTAACTTCACATCTACAATTAATATCAAAGATAGTATTGTTTTTTGAAAATATCAATAAAAATAAAAATTTGACAGTTTCAGGGTAAATATGAGATTAATGGTTATTTAACATGCCATACTAATCTCTACAACAATAAATAGAATAATATAATAAACATAAATATTAGCGAATATGAATAAACGTAAGTAAAATATGAATAAAAGTAAGTAAAATATGAATAAAAGTAAAGTAAAATATTCTGGAAGTTAAAGCCGTAACATCGTACAACAAATAATGGTATTTTTTTATATAAGTATAGAGTTGTCAGAATTAATTTATTTTTTTAGTTTTTTTTTAGTTAAAGACACCAATTCTTTATGAAGTATCCTAAGTTTTTATTGATTTGATTCAGATGTTTGTTACTGAAATCAAATATTGGCTTACGAAAATTAGAGCCTTCTATGATATGTATAAAATTTCTGATAAGAAAGAGTTCCATCGAAATTAATGTTGTAAAGCATTAAGTCTCACAATGGATACACTTAAAAAGGGCCGTGCCATATTTAAATTATAATAGAGGATGTGGGTAATTTATATTTAGATAATATTTTTTGGCTCTATGATAAGAAGTAAATTCATAAGGAGGATAATGACCGTGCTGATGAAATAATAACCTGTTACGTTTCGACTTCAAACGTTACGTTTATAGTGCTGTGGGACAGCATCTTATTGTAAATATGACGGTTGTGAGAACGATTACTCTTCAGATTCTGGTAACAAGGCAAAGCGCGGCGTTGAGAGCCGCCGCTCAACACGCAATGTCTCGAAAACTGGGCGCTGCATGAGTAACAAGTATCTTAACACTTTTTCTCTTTGTGATATGGGGAAAAAAAACGTGAAGCTGATAAAAAAATATGAAAAGAAAATTTATGTAACCTAAAAATTTTTTAAATAATATTTAATAGCAAGTTTAAGTTGTTCCTTAAGTCAAGATGAATCACGCACGTGAATGACCTCATGTAAATTAATAATATTCATTTCCTATATATTAAATATATCATGATCAATACTCGCGGCCATTTATATTAAATTTACATTATCTAATAGATATTTATTTTAAAATTGGCTTTCATAAAAAATATGTGAAAGTTTGTCTAAACCATACGATAGTTATTGAAATAGATATACATATGTATGTGTAATTGGGTAGCCTTTATGAATCCTTTTGCGTATTTATGGAAACGGAGTATTTTAACGCTAGGTTCCCAGGTTCGCTCTGTCTAGCCTGCTATGTGTGGATACAGTGTGAAACTGAAAATTAAAAATATTTGCAATAAACATCTATACTTATAATAAAATCATAATTGGACAGTCTATACTTGGTAGATAATTCAGAAAAACTATTACTGGGGGCATTTATAAATGTAATATATTTAATAAACATTCGTATAGTAAATAGTTCAAGCGGGCGTAGCCACACGGGGGCCGCTAGTTTAATAATGAAAAAAGAAGCTATACTACAAAATCTGAACGAATCTAATATCAAAACACTCCTTTCGCCACTATCCGATCGAATTTGACACCTTGCGTATTGAGTGCCAGAGTTCAACGCCGCACTGTGTAAATTAGACTACTAATAAAGCGACTCTATTTTAATGCATTTATTAATGAATAGAAAAAAAAATAATTAAGAATACTCTCGAAGGAACCCTAATTTTAAATATTGTAAAACTAGCGTTATAATAAAATTTATTTGCTAAAAGTATAGATTTCCTAGTGGTTCCTTTTAGCATGTGTTAGGACAGTTATGTTTTCAAAGAATTGTTTATCAGTAGGTATTAGTCATATTTAAAAAAAAACGATTTGACACTTTCGACTACTATCAGTTGTCATGAATCACAGATAACAATTTTCACTTAAATTTTAACCTAACATAAAACAAATAAATTTTAAGGAATCCGCAATATCTTTCAAGTGTTTTTGCAATAAAAAAACCTTTTAGTGATAAAAAATTCAAGAAAAACATCTTTTATATTTGAGGCCGTCGTGGTGCAGGGGCACAAGGGTGTGACTGTAACGCGACGGTTGTAGGTTCGATCCCCCATGCCCTGGAGTTAATTATTATTTATTTATATTTTCATTTCTTCTCTTTGGATTCAAGGCAAAAGCCTGGCGTTGAGTTCCGCCACTCAACAACAGTACAAAAATGAAAATTGGAACGAATTGTCACACTAGGTTCCCTCTGCCTAAAAAACCTCAGGAGAGTCCTAAGGTTTTTTTATGATATTTCTATCTATAGGTTTATTTTAAATTATAATTTTAAATGAAATTTGTTTACGTCTTTACTTGTAATGACTGTTTTGACACATTTGTTTCGCAAAATTGACGCTGTAGCGCCATTCGCGCGTCAAATTGCTAATTTACGTTTTTATTGCCTTAACAACGCTCCTATTCTCTTGTTACCTTGTCAATTTGCTATGTGAGAAGATGTACAAACTTATAATGTATGATTGTACTTGGCAATATACTTTGTTGGCAATTAGTAGTTTAAACTTCACGCTGTATCCCGCGCATAGGTAAAGGGATCCTGAGAATCTAGTGTTAAGACACTCCGTTCCCTTTAAGACCTTTCTGTTGTCCAATTTCCGCTGAATTCTGGACTTGACTTACGGAACTCAACGCCGTGCTTTGCCTTGACCCCAGAACGAAGAAATAAAAATATAAAAATTTAATTTCACCGAGTGGTAATTGGACCCGCAACCTGTCACGTTTACAGTCACACGCTTGTGTCCCTGCGCTACGACTGGCCAGTTTAAATTATATATATGAAATGTAGAGTGCAATACTTATATAACAAACGGATTTGTTTCAAAATTTTCAATTAGATATAATGTCATTATATTAAAAACAAAATAAAAACCAAACAAGAAAACATAGTGACACATCTATAAGCTCCATTATCAATTTATAACTATGAGCTACAAGGCTCACAAATTATATTTTTTAACAAAAAGAAACCCTTTTTAATTTCAACCGAATGCTGTGATCAGAACCTAACTAAATTTTGACTGAACTATTCTTGAAGTGTATCCTTTCCAAAGAAAAAAAATCATTGAAATCGGTTGGCGTGATATTGAGATATTCGTTTATTTGTCGCGCACATATTTAATGCAAATTTAAGACTTATGAGATTTTTTCTTGGATACCATTGTCAGAAATAGACCAAATTAAAATAAAACTTTCATATAAAAAAAATATCAAAATCGATTTACCTAGTCAAAAGGTCTTGGGTAATAAACATAATAAAAATACAGACGAATTGCTAACCTCCTTCTTCTAACAGAATTCGGTTAAAAATACAAGTTATAAAAAAACATGTTTTACAGCTTATATATTGTTAAAATTCTTCTCAAAGAAGCATACAAATATTATGCAAAAAAGAAATCTGTCCGTTTATGTATCTATTATAATACCATTATAAGAAACATCACAATTTAATTTTATATATTTATACATTATCTTCGTAACATTTTAAAATTTATGAATTTTATTACCGCATAATACGATTTTATTATGCAATATTCATTTATTTGTTTTCCTGTGTTTATATTATAACACATTTATTTAATAATCACAGTCTACCGAGAAGCGAGCTCCTCTCATCTTTAATGTTATTTACAATGTTTTCACTTCCAATTTGCATCTGATCAAGTCTATTACGCGGCTTGAAGGTACATTAAAATTTATCAAGTATTAATGGTTCCAATGTCGTTCTGTCGGTTATCGTCTCTATCTAATGATTCTACGTTTGATTTTAAGCGAAAATACTTGGTTTTAATATTATTAACTTATTTTTTTAATAAATATTTACGATAAGGTTCAGTATTTTTTTTCCGACTTCTGTAGAGAAGGAGGATATTTATGAGTTTGGTTAGGTTCTGATTATGGAATTCGGTTGAAGTTGGTTTTTCCAAATTATGACTATTTCGCAGATATATTAAATTAAATCATAACTGTAGTAATAAAAAAGACATAAATTATAATTTTTATCTTGTATATTTTATGTTTAATCCAATAAAATAAAAATATCTAAATATTTAAAAACCGCATGCGTTTATAGTGCATTATATTGCGAAATTATGGGTTTGATATAACAAAACAAATACTTACAACCATTTAAAACTGTTTGCGTGTGATAAGATGCAGTTAGGCTTCCTGTCGGAACGATCGGTATCACATATATCGACGTACAATCACGAGATGTTGGACGATCACGATAAAAGTATCGAGATATTGTCCAATAATTGACGCATTAGATTTATATATTGATTGTAAAGTCTTTAAAAACATATTCTATTGCTTTATTATTATAGTAGTAGTAGTTTGTTCAAGTAAATATATTACTTCGGCCAATATTCTTTTTCTCATTCTCAGCTTCACGCTGTCCTGCACTTAGGAAAGTAGACAGAGGGAACTTGGGAGTGTTAAGACTCTCCGTTTCCATTATTCGTCGCCATATTTAAATTTTGTTTTATACTATTAAGTTAAAGACATTATAAGTATTGTTGATAGTGTCAAGGCTGCAAAGAAACCACTACAGTTGTTGACAGGCTTTCTTCGAGTTTCCACAATTAGTGCAATTAGCGCTAATGCGACTCTGGTTGGAGATAAAGCTGGCAGATGTGATCATTTATATATTAAAAGGTCAGATTCCATTTGTTTTCGAAATTATATCGACAAGTAAATATCATTTGAAATTATCATCTATAAATAATTTAAGTAAAAATAACTATTATAAATAAAATTGAAATGTCTGTCTGTTATTTCAAAACAAACGTTTTTTCAAACTAAAGCTTATAGTTATTTGATGCTAAAACGCAAACAAATAATAAAAAAAATGGCTGTCTTTTAATCAACCTACTTTTACTAATGACATTTAAACAATGTTAAATAAATACCAATTCGTATAGATTAAGCAGGATTTAATATATTTGTACGCAAAGTTTGATTAAATGCTGATGATGTTATCTATCACATAAATAGATGTCGACGACTGTATCGGCCACATTCGCTGCTACCAACACGCGCATACAGATGCTGAAGGAATGTATTCGTGTTCTTCAAATCCTTTCTCGACCGCTAAAACTTTTATCGCCACCAAATCGATTGTCGTAAATCCCAAGTCGCGGTCCATTGTTGCCGTACACTTATATGGGAGCGGCCAAAATAAATCACGAACGAAACCATATCGGCACAAACGTAGTCTATCGGTCCGATCGACCGCGGGTTACATCGAGAGATACGGGGTATTACGCTATTGAATTAGCATTACCGCTGTTCACAATGTCGTTCCGGCTGAGTGCATGCCTCATTCATCACGGTCGTATTATGTTTAATTTCTGTTTTTTTTGAGGCGGTCAGTGGGATCGTGCTAGATCTTTGGATGTAAATAGATGTATAATCTTCATATTTGCGAGATTTGTGGAATAGCATGCCACATGTGGATGGTTCTGTCTGTATGAGAATATATTTATAAATTTACTAGCGGACCCGGGCGCGGCTTCGCCCGCTTAAACTATACGAATGCTATTAGATATATTTATGAAATTGTTTTTGAAAATATCTAATTTGAATGAAAAAAAATATAAGTAAACGTAATCATATTAAAATATTTATAAAAAAAAATATAACAAAACCAGCTACATTATTAATATTATCATAGTAAAATAAATATTTAAAAGAATTAAAATTAAATGTGTTGTGCTATGTTTTTGCAAGTGCATGTGGTTATTTACATAATACTTAAATACAATAAAAAATATTATATTTTTTGTCTCTGTCTGTCTTTCTATTTCCCCGAGCTAATGTCCAGAATAACTGAACTGATTTTTATTGGACTTTCAGTGATCGATTTTACTGATTTACCCGGGAAAAATCTTTTTACACGTTTTCCTTGCGCGCGTACATAGATACTATATGAAATAACTAAAGTACTTTCTACATGAAATATTTATTTATTTATTTTTATTAGGGAAACAAACAGAACATAAAATTCACAAACATTACACAATTTAAAATAATACACATTCCAATCAAGTTTCCACATAAAAAATTACAGATAACTGACAATAATAATATATGATCAAATTAAAATTTATCAGATAAAAACACATGATAAAATATACTATTAAAAAATAAAAAAAAAATAAAAATTCTATTAAATCAATTTAAAAATAAATAAAAATTTGATTAAAAAACAATTCAATTAAAAAAAAAACAAAATAAATTAGAAATAAAAATAAATTAAATTTAGATTAAATATGATAAGTTTTGCGAGCAATATCAAATAAAATCCCAAAAAACTAAAACCATATTTTATTAAGTGTATAACAACGCAATAGATAACCTTCCAAGATGAAATAACCAAAAATTCTTTCCTTAAATAATAAGTACTTAAATAATATTATGCCGCTGCCGCGCAGGGCCGCAGCTACACAAGAAATTTATGAAAATCTAACTAAACTACTACTCGAATAAGCGAAGAACCAAAGAAAAGTATAAATTAATTATAATTACATAAAAATTAACAGTAGTTCGAAAATGTATGAAAATTTACAAAACTGACAAAGTCATCTGCCGGTTCGCGTCGGTGATACTATGCCGCTCATTTCGAATCAGTGACATCTCCTTAATTATTTATTAGAATGTTATACAGTAAACTATAATTTCAATCCAGATGAAATGTTAAAAGTGACTATTATATTCATTTTCATAAGGATCAATATAAAATTATAGAAAATACATACAACAAAAACCCGATAAATACAAAGTAAATTAATTAAAATGATTACTTTTGCTTAATCTTCAGAGATAAACATGGTATATGTATAGCGGACTTTTTTAAACATTAAAGAACAATATTTTTGTAAAACATTGTTTTTATGTATCTCATAAGGTTGAGTCAGGGCACGCCATGTATGCGTTAAGCTCATTTTGGGTGACGTTTTCTTATAACCAACAAACTTTGCAAACCGTTGCTTAGCAACGGTCGGTTGTTATTAACATGGCGGCATAAATTGCCTGTCAAACTAAAAAATATTTTAATATATTAGTATATATCGACAATATTACAAATATGAGAAAAAAAAGTAACCTATGTTCATCCGAAGATCCTTAAGTATCCCTTTATGAGTGTTTTATCACAATTGAATTAGCGGTTTGGCCCTGATTGCGTAACAGACAGACAGACAGACAGACAGACAGACAGAGTTACTTTCGAATTTATAATATAGGTATGGATTATAATCAAATTAATATTGTTCATATATCTTTCCAGGTATTTACCGAACTGAATGAACACCACATTAACAGTTCCACCTATTGAAAGTAAGTTTATAACAGTTTATAATAATTGTTGTATCTCTCAACGAATTTTAATTAAAACTTATTCTTCGCGAGAGGTCATTGATATTGATATATGAATAAAATTTCGTTAGTGAGCGTTTGACGCGTGCCGCTGCTTAATTTATAACTAATATATTGTTGGTGTCGATAACATTTGCACCATCTGTACATCGTGCACAACGTTGACCTGATTATAGAACGCGGTAAGCAATATCTTCATTCAGCTTGTCTATTTCATTTCATAGATAAGGCTCACAGGCGTTTATCGTGTATTTGATGGCTCCTCGTATCTCGCTGGAGATTTATTAATTCATGAATATCGATCTGACAGGCAAATAAAACAATTGTTCAATTAGGCTACCGCGCCAGATATTATTAGTTGACCGCGGGCCACCCTCGATCACTTCAAATGGACTCGATACAGGAGACATGTCCGATCGGATGTAGCGGTCGCATTTTATTGAATAATAATTGGTGCATAGAACGTTGGGGCCGGCGTCACGATGGAGATGGTATCTCGCGAGCGTGCCGCATCCATCAGCCCGCGAGGGGCGCTATCTGCGCCGGTATCGCGCACCAACGATAACCATTGTCTTACTGCTTCGATTATATCAGCGAAATTTGTGCTCGCCTCCGCCGTTTGTCTTTTGCCGCAAATGAGAGGTACCTAATAGGACGCGACGGCGCATAAAAGCCGCGTTTCAGCTTACCTTTTGCCTAGTCATTAATATGCCGTGGGAACTTAACCTTATCAGTTATTATTGGATAATATTTTTTGTATATTGTCATTCACGAATCTGAAGAATTATTTATGTTTAAGCCATATAGGTTTATATTACATTGTATATTCATTTCGTTGATTAAGTTTAATACCCGATAGATATCATTTAAATACCAATCCGACATTAGACAAATTATAAGGCCGTGCTAACGAAATATTAAAATATATTCCTACATTAATACTAAGCCGTTTGCAATTGAGCGGACGGTAAAGTTCAACGGCGCTGGCCCGGGCGGCCGGGCCACTTAATAGCGTTAGCGTTATTGTCTCGCGGTCATTAATAAGTGCTCGGACAGTTCTATTGGCCGCACTCCATAATGGGCCGGGACTGCTCCGCTATGATATCACGAATTCGTATCCTAATAACCCCCGGGCGATATATCGACTCGACTGGAACCAGAAACGGAGTCGTTCAAGCCCGTGCAGTCCTCGGGACCGTTTTAATTTATTTTCGATTTTGATGTTACGTTTGATATAGCTTATATCTGTGGCGTGTTCGGCCATGAATATAAATAGATTATATATGTAATTGAAAGTCCGAACTCTCTCAATAGGAGTCGGATGTCTAGCAATAAAATTAAATTATATTATAGAATGTTTATTTATAAGAAATTTTTGTTAGAAGTAATGCATGTTTCACTAGAATATCAAATATTGTACCATTCGTTTTAAATATTTTATTTTACGACTACATATAATACTATAATTTAATACAATTGAAACATAATTTATTTGTGTACTTCAGTAATAGTTTCTCTGAATGAATATATTTAATGTCTACGTTGTTGTAAGAAAGACGTCAAACACAAATTGGTGCTGTTTGGGTAAACACGTTCGCATGTTGATTTCTATGACGTGGCTGCTATGAACATTAGTAGTCATTTCGCATACGAGATATTATAAAACTATGATAATTACAAAACTATTAGGATATTCCAAGTAAAGGATAAATATAGGTATAACTTTTCTTTACGACACGTGTACCATTTTTTGAGAAAATCTTTTTTATACGTTAAAGATATTCAATCAATAAATTTCTCCTCTTGAGTAATTATTTTTGATTGATATTTTGATGAAGATTATCACTCTTATTTTATTTTCAGAGTTAAACATTAATTACACTTTTTTATTAGAATATTAATTATTAAAGAATATTATACATATAAAAGTTACTGTCTTGTACTTTAACTGTCTTGGCCAGTCGTGGCGCTGGGGCCCAAAGTGTGACTGAAGCGACGCGACTGGTTCGATCGATCCCCACTCGAGGAAATGAAATATTCACCTAAATTTATATTTCTATTTCCTCGCTCTAGTGTCGAGCACTATGTCTGCAGAATTAGGTGGAAAGTAGGGAACGGAAAGTGTCTCAACTCCAGGTTCCCTCTATCTGCGGGATACTGCGTGAAGCTGATTTAATTTGATTTTGATTTTGTAATTCTACAATTATAGTCTATTTCATCCACAAATAAAATAAACCAATAACCCTGATTGTATCAGGCGCTCTATATCGCACTCAGCTGCTGTAAATCCAGTTGACTGCGCACGCGCTGCCCGTCAATTACGTCCAATTAGTGCGATGCTCCTTTGATCCGCCGACCCGTGTCATTCGACTCTTTCTCTTGTTAACACGAGAGGACTACAGAGAAAATGACATTCTATTTATTTATACATTATAGTATACGTTAAAAATGTTTTTTTTATTTATTACTTCATAAAGAAAAATAATAAACTGTAAAAGTCTTCGTGGCTTATGTGGACATTATTTATTTGTAAACACGATGGTTGTTCGTTTGATAAAAAAATTAAATTAAATTAGCTTCACGCTGTATCCCGCACACGGCAGGGTAGGCAGAGGGAACCTAGTGTTAAAACACTCCGTTCCCCACTTTCTGCCGAATTCTGGAGCCATTGCGTGTTAAGTGGCAGAACTCAACGCCGCGCTTAACCTCGACACCAGAGCGAAGAAATGAAAATATAAATTTAAGTAAATATTTCATCTCCTCGAGTGGGGATCGAACCCACAACCAGTCGGTTTTGCAGTCACACCTCGTGCCGCTGCGCCACGACCGGCCTCCTTTTGATCCTCGAGGAAATATATAATATTTAAATTATTATATTCCTGCCCGTACGAGACGAAGTGTAGCTTTCAGTTCCACGACTCAATATCCCGAAATTGGGCGGAATATGGGGAACGGAATACTTTGACACTAGGTTTCGTTTAGTTACTGTCTTAGGTATATGCAATAAGCAAAAGACCATATACGTATAATTTGTGGTCTCTAGATAAAATAAAATAAATCTAGTTCTCTAGATGTTTTATTTTTTTAGAATAACGTGTATGTTACACAATTTTATTCCCGCGCAACTTTTGTAAAAAGTTATTTTTACTGGAAACACTTATTTTCATAATAACCAATTAATTAATTTGTTTGACATGTAATTAAGATATTATTCACTTTGTATCATGTTTATTTCCATATTAAATATGCAAAAGTACGCAAAGTTACTTTGTATAACATCAGCTTCACATTGTATCCTACATTTAACAGCGTACTCGGAGGGAGCCTAGTGCTAAGACACTCCTCTCTCCACTTTCCGGCATTCTGGAGGCATTGCTTGTTGAGTGGCGGAACTCAACGTCGCGCCTTGCCTCGACACCAGAGCGAAGAAATAAATACGTTCCCGAAACTGAAGAGGCCCCTGAAAGGACGACGTTACGCCACGATTGACGAGATAAAGACGGCACCAAAAGAGAGGCTGAAAAAGATACAAAAAAATGATTTTTTGAAGTGCTTCGAAGATTGAAAA
This sequence comes from Heliconius himera, assembly GCA_021202915.1. Classification (NCBI taxonomy): domain Eukaryota; kingdom Metazoa; phylum Arthropoda; class Insecta; order Lepidoptera; family Nymphalidae; genus Heliconius; species Heliconius himera. The sequence goes on from JAJHJA010000827.1 coordinate 823,660, forward strand.
AAACGTTGGCACAAGTGTATAATATCCCAGAGGGATTACACGAATAAATAAATAATATTTGAAAATACACAAAATTCGCGATACTTTTTGAACACACTACGTATACTATATCATTTCCTCGATTCGGAATCGAACCTACCACCTGTCGCGTTTACAGTCACACGCTTGTGCCCCTGCGCCACAACTGGCCTCATTTCACTTTGTAAAACAATGTGAAGTAGAATATTCGAAGAATGAAAGATTATAAATGATTTTTTACATCTTACTAAGCAAGAAGTGCTGAGTTGTTGCTTTTAAAAATAATTCGATTTGCATGCACGAGCATAAAGTCATTAAAAACGTTTCTAGGAAACGTTAATAATATTCATTATCTGTACAAGCCAGCGACATTCGCGGACGGCTGCGCTCATTTGTTTATAACGCGACAAGATAAAGTTGACGGTATATTTCTTAATTTGTTATTGCACGACACATACATACATACATACAGACACTATCGGCCACTATTACCAACATAATAAACATTATCATAACAATAACAAGCACTAGCGGGTTCGTATGCTCGATGCTCGTGTCGACGCGATAACCTATGGATCTCAGTTGGCTCTCGGTTCTGTTCGCGTCAACCACGTCATTTTGTGCTTTCTAATATTCTGTCAATTTTAATTTTTGCTTTTTTTTTTTTTTAGTTTTGTTTTGCAATACATAGTGAGTGAGCTTTGCAATTGATTTTTTTTTTTATATTAGTTTGTGTTGTTATTTTGTTGTTCGACGTGCGCATGCGCTGCTAGCTGTAACAGGTAATAACTGCTTGTATTTTTTAATTTTCCTTTTAATTTAAATAATTTATGCATTGTTTCAAATTATTACATATTATTTAAGTTTTTTTATCCTCTAAGATTATTTATAGTATAACAATAAAATATTATTACGTTCTTATCATCGTGATATCATTATTAATATTAGTTCAAGAAAAAAGCTCTACAGTTACTTGTATTCACATACCATTAGCATAAATTAAGAAACACGTTATAAAATGATCAAAAATTATATAAAATCATTGAAGATGCTGTAGACATTGTTAATATCAGCTATCTAATTAAGCTATTGAGGCGATGACCTCTCGATAGTGTTTTATGTGAGTTAAATTGTCAGAGGGCATTCCTGTGCCGTTGAATGAATTTCTTTACCTCTCAATCTTTAGGTGGTTCTGTCATTAATCACCTCTTGTTTGTCCAAGGGCGAGGGACGGCGTTCAATTCTTTTGTACGTGTATCTGTGATATTGAAATTCTTCACTTAACTACTATTTAATAATACCTACTATATTATTATTAATATATACGTTTCTTATGTTCCATACAAATTGTATGTTAGTAGCACTTTATTGCTCACCAGTTATTAATAATTATAGATTCTATAAATAATGCCATTATAAAATTGTTAGCTTTTTGTTTCGTCTACAGGTTTTTCTTATATATATGTATTCGATTGGCCAGTATTGCGTTGGTGTAGTGATTGAGTGAGTTTTGTAATTATAGATGTTCAAAAATACTTTTAAATTTTATAACTTTTACAAACAATATACAGTGACGAATCCTATTCCTAAAATTTTCTTTTAAATAACTTAACAGATTATTCTTGAGGCCAGTCGTGGCGCAGAGGCACAAAGTGTGACTGTAAAATCAACTGGTTGTGGGTTCGATTCCGATTCGAGGAAGTGAAATATTTATTTACATTTATATTTTCATTTCATCGCTCTGGTGTCGAAGCAAAGCGCGGCGCTGAGTTCCGCCACTCAACACGCAATGCCTCCAGAATTCCGCGGAAAGTGGGGAACGTAGTGTCTTAACACTAGGTTCCCTCTGCCTACCCTGCAGTGTGCAGGATACAACGTGAAGCTGAAAAAAAATATTATTAATACACATTAGCTGCCTAATTAATATTATTTTTAGAATATTTTAATAGAAGGCAAAATATTTTTTCGTATAGTTTTCTTTTCCATAGAATAGTTTTGATGAAATATACGCTACAGCGTGAGTTACCGTTACGGCGATCGTGAACGTGCTGTCGTATTTGTTTTTTTTTGTTCACATAATATTTCATTCTATTCGACCTAGTTATTGCTGTTAGAAATTGTCATTATCTTTTAAGTTATTATTGAGGTATGCAAATTGTGGAACTTGAAATGGTGTCGCTTTTAACTTTATTTTTTTCGTTTTAGTTCGTTTAGTTTTACGCTGTACCTACTCTAGCAACATAGTGCTAAACTATTTCTTTCCCCACTTGCTGCCAAATTCTGAAAGCATTGCCTGTTGTGGCGGAAATCAACGCCGCGCTTTGCCTCGTTACCAGAGCGAAAAAATGATTATATTAAATATTTCATTTCCCGGAGTGGAAATCGACCTATCGAACCTAAGACCTGTCGCGTTTTTACTCCGCGACCACTTTGTTATTTGTTAATACATAATTAGCGTAAAAAACTATTTTTTTTTCTTTCAGGAAACACAAAAACAATGCTTTTTGAATATTTTTTAATTCTCTTAACAGTGAACTTTGCAACTGTAACTAGTAATAGGTATATAATTTTCTCACATAAGGACGCATAAAGTAGAGGTACAAACATATACAAATACATAGACCATTAAAAAATATTGAAACTTGAAAACTTGAAGGTTAGGTTATTACACATTATAATGTTATATGACAATCGACATTTTTAAACTTATTTGACATAATATTAGCTTTTAAATCTAGAAATAACATCTCGAATACCATAATACCTTTCTGTTCGAAAAAAAATTTGTAAATATTTCCAACATAGCCACGTCCCATGCATTCATGAGAAATAGAGAGAATTTTTCATGATATTTCAAAGTGTTAGTTTATTTTTTCACGTTCAAATTCCCGGCGTTGTAAGCATAGCACATGCAAATATACACACGCCGGTGTGCTAGTGTAAAATAGAGCCGGTGTCACTCGCCTGACCCGCCGCCACTCGGAATATATTACTGAGAAGACAATTGTTTGTGCTTCGACACTACCATTGCTAGTATTTTTTTTTTATTTTAAACTCATATTTTTTTTTTAATATTAATTATTTATGCAGTAGCTGCTAGTTTACCTGTTGGAATCGATGTTTATGTACAATAAATATTATGGAAATAACTTTTTTTTGTCTATGTTTAAAATAGCGTATGAATATTCAAGAGATTTTGTTTATTGTATAAGAGATTTTAAAATAATATTATATAAGTATATAAGTATATCATTGAAATTATGACACTTCTGTTTTTCAATTTTTATTAATATTTGGAACCTAAAAGCTTGTTGTGTGTGTTATTTGTGAACTATTAGTTTATTCTGTTGATATCTTAGACATTATTTTCTCTCTCATCTTTACATATTATTAAATAACTAAAAATTTGATATTAATTTAACATCTAAAAACCCCAGATACATCATGGTGGTGGTACTGAACGGAGTCCTCGCGGACGAGTGCCCCACTTCTGTCAGGGCTCTGTTAGCTGCTCATCCCGGATACAGAGACGCTGCAGCACAGCTACTGGCGGCAGCTGCTAGAGAGGTCCAAGCACCGGGTCTTTTGTACGTAGCACAGAGGGAGCTTGCTGCGGTTGTGCCACACGATAGTGAGTATTAGAATTTTTACATCCGTTTTATCTTTACGCCCTTGAGGTGCTTCGTTAATCCGGATTAACACCTTGCAGTCAAGCATTATGTTTACGGTTTCATTGAAATATTTACTTTTATTAAGTTTCTGCCAACTACCATATGAAAGTGTCAAAAATCTAAGAAAGAAACAAAGATTTCTCACTTGGCTTTAAACCGCATTGAGATAGAAACTATGAAAAGATACGTAAGAAAATACGTAAGACGTATGTAACAAATATTTTTAATATGTAATGCCAAAAAGAGCTAATTGATAAAATCACGCATTAATTCTATGCGATCTTGCCGGCTATATTAAGTTATAATACGATGAGATTTCTTATTTCTAAATGAGTTCAAGACTAGTAAATATTCTAGATATATTAAGCGGTGAAGTAGTTTATTATTCATAACGAAAATAAATAATTATAAAAATGAATAATAAAATTTTATAAATAAATAATTATAAATAAATTTTTAATCCTTACATAATAGAATTCATTTTTATTTTCAGAAAACGTTAGCATCATTGGTTCTGATGATGCGACGTCATGCATCATAGTCGTTGTGAGGCATTCCGGTAATATAAACAATTTTCCATAAAAAAAATTGTTTTTTTTTTCAGTAACACGCTGTATCCTGTATATAGCAGGGTAGACAGAGGGTACCTAGTGTTAAGACATTCTGTTCCCCATTTCCCGCTGAATTATTGTGGTGTTGTTGAGTGGAAAATCTCAACACTGCGCTTTGCCTAGGTGCTAGAGCAAAGAAACAAAAATATTACTAAATAAAAAATAATTTCCCGAATATGAATTGAACCCATAACCATCGCATCTACAGTTACACGCAAGTGCTACTACTATACTACTACGACGGCCTCAATAATAAATCAAAACCAAATATTTACAATCAATCTTCTTTCAGGATCCGGGGCAGTGTCTCTAGCACATTTGGACGGTTCAGGAACTGCCGAAGCAGCGGCGGCCATGGTGTCACGGGTCCAGCAATTGGCCATAGGATATCCTGAAGGGCGTCTCGAGTTACAACTTGTGGGCGGATTCACAGACCCACACAGATACTCAGATGATCTATTTGCGAATATAATGTGTAAGTATTGTTATATTTTTAATATTGAGGTAAGTCCTAACGCAGGAGTAAAGGCGGCGTGCGGTTGTAAAGGCGTCAGACTGTTGGTGCGATTCCCACTCAAGGAAATATTTATTATTTTTATTTTCTCACTCTGGTAACGCGTCAAAGCGCGACGTTTAGTTCCGCCCCTAACGCAACACACGCAATGTCACCAGAATTCCGGGAAAAGTGGAGAACGGAGTATCTTGACAGATCCCAGATTCCCTCCGCCTATCCTGCTATGTGCGGTATATAGCGTGAAGCTACAAATAAGTCCGTATAAAATTTCCACGTTACGTTGAGTGACGAAGTTGTATTAATTATATTCAAATATAAAATCGCATTTGATTTGTATCGCGCGATTATTGCTTAAATATGTTATTCAAATTTGTTCATTTAATTACCTAAGTTACCCTGTCCTGTTACCCTATACTTTGCACATATTTTTTAATCCTCATTATATACTGAAATTAGTAACTGTGGCGCCAATTGTGCCGCAGAGGCACAAAGTGTGACTGTAAAATCGACAGATTGTGGGTTCGATCCCCACACGAGGACATAAAATATTTATTTAAATTTATATTTGTATTCCTTCCTTCGGATTTTGGCGGAAAGTGGGGAATAGAGTGTCTTAACACTAGGTTCCCTCTGCCTACCCTGCAGTGTGCGGGATACAGCGTGAAGCTGATTTGATTTAATTTAATTTAAGTAACTGTTTATATCGAAAATAGATCAAACTTAACACAGCAAACTACTTGATACCAGAACTAAATGAGAAGATATAACCTAAATACCTACTTATTTTTTGCTAAATCTCAATAAAACAGTCGCTTATAAATAAACGAGTATATAACGCTTATCATTTACAGCGTAATTTAATAGCTATCTTTAGCTAATAATACAAAAAGCTGTTTTGCTTTATCATTCATTAATCGTTTGGATTTTTCCGTGCAATATTTGTTTTTTTAAATTAACTTTGAAAATAATTTTATTAAGATTATGAACATGAATAGTGTAGATATAAAGAACTTAATAATAAATGAGGCCAGTCGTGGTGCAGGGGCACTAGTGTTTTATTGTAAACGCGACTGGTTGTGCGTTCAAGGAAATTAAATATTTGATTTAATTTATATTTTTATTTTTCTGGTGTCGAGGCAAAGTGCGGCGTTGAGTTCTGCCACGGAACTCGCAATGTCTCTAGAATTTGCCGGATAATGGGCAATTGAGTGTCTTAACGCACCTAGCGTCCTTTTGCCTATACTGCTGTGTGCGGGATACAGCGTGAAGATGATAATAATAAATCATTTCGTTTCGGAGTTGAACCCGCAATTATTACGTTAAATAATAAATTTCTCAATAATGTTATGACGACGCTGACTCTCTTACATAACAGTAATTTCGAATATTCTATTGAATGCAAATTTTTGTTAAATTCTCTAGACTAGAAGCTAATAACAATTAGACTTGGTATATTAGTGGCACCAATTTCTTGTTTTATTTTTGTGAGAATTATCTCAGTTTAATATAAAATGATACGTGACGTCAGTTAGAATATTAGTTTAATAATAACTAATAATAAACGTATTTGTATTGATAATATATATTAAATGTTTTATAACTTTAACATTGTATTAAATGACCTAATAATTATTCATCATCTAAAGCAAGATATTTTATGTATGATTCAATCTTGATTGGATTTGACATTTCACAATTTTCACAGAGGTTTAGTTTAAGAATATTATTATAATACGGAATATATTACGTATCCACCAATATTTACTATATTAGGCCAGTATATTAGTAGGCTTTTTTAAATTTTAAAGTGTTATTCCACTTTTAGAAAACATAAAAAATTTAAATGAAACTCTTAAACCAAATTAATAGCACATTATTTAGTTTTATATATTCAAATTTTATACGTTTTCTAAAAGTTATCTTAGTAAGCTTTTTATTATGGGGATAACTTTAACAGTTGAAGCTTCATGTTTTCCACAATAGTTCTTTGACAACGTTTACACAACAATTTACATTGTATATAGAGCGCTGTTACAATAAAATAATAGTAAAATTTCAATATTATGAAAGTAATAATTAGTAATCATTTTGCCGTGTGATCCCGGCCTAGAATAGGATCATCCTGGTTCTGGTGGTGTCGTAAGAGGCGACTAAAGTACGTGTGGTAGAGTCACGTCGCCAGCAATGGCAACACGCATGGGCAGACTCGACCGGATCATTACCACCCCCGGCATTTAAAATCGTTTCGCAACAGGTAATGCCGGGCTCCGGCGCCCAACCCACCTTCAAGGCAGGCAACGCACCTGCAGCTCCTCTCGTGTTGCACGGGGTCGTGGGAGGCGGTAATCACTTACCATCGGGTGACCCGAACGCTCGTTTGCCTTGTCTTTTCCATAAAAAAAAAGTAATCTACGTTTTTATTTTAAATATTGCATTTAGGAAACAGGAAGTATGTGTATACGTAAGGATAATGGAGGATGGAATATGTTGACACTAGGTTTTCTCTATATTTCCTGCTGTACACAGAACCTGTATACGCGATAAAGGGTGAAGCTGAGATTTGATTTGATTTGATTTGATGATTCAACTTTAAACACAACTTTGGATGCCACTTAGGTAATATTGTAGTAGGTAGTTGATTATTCCTTTGTCAGATTCTGTGGAACGGTAATATAAGTAATAGCGAAAGTTATAATCTATATATATAAAAGGACTTGTGCTGACTGACTGAGGTAAGACGCACGCAGAGCCGTAACCGCTGATGGTAGAAACGTGATATTTGGGCAGATGTTTATTTTCATATTCTGGACATCCACTAAGAAGGGAATTTGAAAAATTTTAACCCTAAAGGGATGAAATAGGGGTTGAAAGTTTGTATGGAAAAAAAAATTAATCTGTACCGATTTTTATAAAATTTGAAATTCAGACTCTTAAAAATATTTCATTGAACACGTGTTTCATGGTTTTTAAGAATTCTCCCCCTAGGGGTTCAAATAAGGGGTTGAAAGTTTATATGGATCTAAAAATCTTTAAATTGCCACCGATTTTTATAAAAATTTAAATTCAGATTGTTAAAAATATTTTATTGAACGTGGTTTTTTTAGAATTCACTCCTAATAAGCGGGCGAAGCCGCGTGCGCCCTCTAGTATATAATAATAATTAATATATAATAGTATTTCATATCAAAGAGAGCGAAGTGTCTTAACATCGGTATTTCTCTGCCTACCTTGTTTTGCGGATAAAGGCTTAGTGTTTTTTTCTCGCTTCCTGGGAATCTAACATTAAGATATTGCGGGATTGTGTGGTGGAACTCAACGCCGCGCTTTGCAGACAAGTAATACAATACTAATACAAAACATCATTAAATCCATACATCAGACTCCCAGTAATATACACGAGCGTGTCACGGCAAGGTCACGCCGGTGCGCTGTCACTCTGCCAAATGCCCGCAAATTATTGCCAGAACGACGCGTGGGCGGGCCATTGTTGCACGTTACGTATTTCAATTAGTGCCCCAATAATTCCTCTTCGCGTGCAACTTGCGTGATAATGGTGACAATTTCTGTCATTTACAAAATATATATTAACTTTAGTTAAATGAATATTGGATGCTTTGATGTTTAAGGAATGTTTCTTTTAAGTATTTCTGGCGAAATGTCGCGTTTTTTTTTGTTTTTTTTTTTCTATTCGGACCTTGGGTCGGTTTAAATAACTTTGTTTGTAAAGAAAGTTCGCACAAAAAATGGTGATGGAAAAAAAAATTAAAAGAAATCAGCTTCACGCTGTATCCCGCACACCAGGGTAGGCAGAGGGAACCTAGTGTTAAGACACTCCGTTCCCCACTTTCTGCCGAATTCTGGAGGCATTGCGTGTTGAGTGGCAGAACTCAACGCCGCGCTTAGCCTCGACACCATAGCGAAGAAATAGAAATATAAATTTAAGTAAATATTTCATCTCTTGGAGTGGGGATCGAACTCACAACCAGTCGGTTTTACACACACACACACACACACACTTCGTGCCACTGCGCCACGACTGGCCTCAAATAGTCATGGAGGGTTATTTAAAAGTATTTACATGACATAATATATGCTTTTGGTCATATACCAAAGTAAATAACATTCACAGTAAAAAAAAGAGATTTTGCTTTAGCTGGACGCTTCGTGTATTGCGACCCACATCTTATTTATTATTGTCAAGCTTCATGCTGTATCCCGCGTACAGTAAAACAAGCGGAAGGAACCTAGTGCTAAGACACTCCGTACCTCATGTCTTGCCGATATTTTTAGACACTGGTAGTTCAATCGGGAATTCAATACCAACCTTTCTCGTCTTGTCAAAAGCGAGGAAATGAAAATATTAAAGAATACATTTCCACGAGTGGGAATCGAACCCACAATTGTCGCGTTTACACACGCTGTGCTACTGCGGCACGACGGCCTATATTATAACTATAAACTCAAATTTCCCATTAATCATTCCAGCATCATTCCACCGTCTAACAGAAGAAATAGACCTAACATTGGCCTGCTGTTGCGAGCTAAACACAGCTTTAGGGAGTGGGTTCCCAGCCCCTCTGGTCACAGGTGTGGGGGTCGACATAAGGGCAGGCGATCTCTTCCCAGCCACGTTCCCGGATAAGGGGCCAGAACTGTCTCTTAGATGCGCTAGGTACATAACTGGAGGATTACATGCTGCACAGGTATGGATTTTTTTCTTGATATAGGAATAAAATTATTTCATATTTTTATAGGTATGCTTGTATTTTATATATATTGCCGTAAGAATTACATCACAATTATCTATTTTAGTTTAAAATAAAATCGCAGCATTTAAATATTATCGTTTTATCTTTTGAATAAAGAAATAGTAGTTTCAATTGTAATAATCCTAGTTTTTTTAGAGGGATCTAGTAATGTCATCAATCTCACAGTCACTTCTCACATTTAATAGTCTCTATAAAGACGGAAATATAAAATTAAAGTTTTTATGAGCCGTTTACGTTTATTTATATGTTAATATACAATATTAATACATAAATATTAACTGTGATTGTTCCAGGTGCTGGATATATACGACAACGGCGTGGGCATGTTGCGCATCGGGCCGTTCAACTACGAGCCGCTGCGCGGCGTGGACCTGTGGCTGGAGCAGTCCGACGACTTCATCCTGCAGCACCTCAGCACCACGCCCGCCGTCGAGCCGCCGCATTTTGTGCATAATGTATGTTATATATATTAAAATATTTTTCAGAAATCTTATGCTGTCGTAGCTCAATAGCACAAGCGTGTGACTATGAACACGACGGTTGTGGGTTCAATTTTCACTACAGCGATTGAGTTCTTTATTATTTTCATTCCTTCGCTTTGGTAACAAGACAAAGCGCGGCGTTGAGTTCTGCCACTCAAGAAGCAATGTCTCGAGAATTCGGCGGAAGGGGCTTAAAACTCTCAAGTTTTCTCTTCTTACCCTGATATATACGGAACGCAGCGTGAATATAAAAGAAAAAACATATAAAAAAATAAATTAATAATATTTTTCGTATTTCAGATACGTTCAACACTCAAGTTCATACAGCAACATCCGTTCCCCGCCGTCACCGTGTTCCCGGACAACCGGCCGCACTACTACCGGCGCGACGAGCAGACCGGCTGCTGGGTACATGTTCGGTTTTAGTTCAAACTCATACTTTTAATTGAAATATACAAATATTTTCATTGAAATATATGTGATGTTATGGAATTCTTTGATCGTGACAATGAAATAAAAAAGTATTTGTAACCGTAACCGAATACGATAAGTGAAATGATAACATAAAACTTATCATTAAATTCCTCAAAAATCTGATTCGGTAACCAAAATTAACGGTTGATCTGCGAAAATATTATATCTTCAACCGAATCCGAAACCTATATACGCCCAATATTAATAACCTATCTCCAACGTCAATCTTAGATTGTTTCATATATCTATCCAATCTTGGTTTGGTCCAAAAGATTGGATAGATATATGAAACAATCTAAGATTGACGTTGGAGATAGGTTATTAATATTGGGCGATACTTTACATTTAAAGACGATGTGTTGCATCCTTGCTTGTAATGTCAGTGAATTTTACAGTTAAATAAAAAAAATGCAACTTTATGACACTTGAAACTGATTAGAACTTGAAATAATTTGTTTCTACTTATTTTGAACAAAATAGTTATATTACTTACTTTTTATAAAAAAACAAAAGTGACTTTTTCCCATTTATGACATGATTTGTGAAACTTTAACCTTTATTTTTGAGCATGTAATAAAATTACTATTACATAATTAATTGTTATTAAAAAAAGTTTTATTTAAAAAGAGAAAATTTTGTAAAATCTATAACTTTTGGTTATTATCGAAAAATATTTTAATGTAATTAACACATGAATAATACTACAAAAAAACAATTTATATTTTTATGTTTTTGTTATATAATTTTGGAAAAGAGAAGTTTGGTTTTTAAATTATTCAAAAGCATATATACCAAATAACTTTTGAAGATCTAGCGCCAGTTTTTAAACTTAAAAATATTTTAAGTTATTCCGTCTGAAATATAATTAGAATAGAACCTGAATGATGATTTATGGGCGGCGTTAAGTTTCGCCACTCAGTACGTATTGTGTCGAAATTTCGTTGCGTGAGGAACGTAAGGTTTCCTCTGCCTATTATTATATTTTAACTATATGCGGGATACTGAGTAAAGCAAAAAAAAGATGAATAAAATTATAATATTCTTATATCATGTCTCGTCTTGATTTATACCACAAAATAAAAAATGCGTTAAGTGTTGCCAGTGTATGTTATGTTATAGATAAAACATACTTAAATAAGAACACATTCCAGTGTATATTATTTTTTATTTTTAAATCTTACATTTTTAATTAATTTCAATGACGTTTAAAATGTATGAACATTAAAATATGATAATTTCCTTAAAATTATGATAAAGAGGATTTGATTTGTAAATTTTTGTGATTGAAATAACTGTTATTTTTTAATTTTATATAATTTTTGTTATTATGACCTAATAATTAAAACATAGCTTAGATATAATATTATATGTAAATATGCTTTAGAGCTACTCTTAAGTTAAATGTATTGTATATTTTGACATATCATGATAAACTAGAATGAATTGTTGAATTTAATAGATATTTAGAATTGCATTCTATTCATTATTTCTTCCTATTGGTATCATTTCAATTTTAATTAAATATTTTCATTTCTTAAATATTTTATATAAAATCTGTTTTTCCTTTATATCTATTAAAAATATGTAAGGTAGCTTTATATGGGTAATAATAAAAATGCGCTGTAAATATATTAGCGATTTTAGAAAAAATATTAGATACGGCGTTAATAGTTATTGTTTTTGAAATATAATGAATATATTGAAAGTTCCATAGATTTTTGTTGTTTTATTTCATATAATTCATGTTACTTCTTATTGTAAACGTGATGGTTGTGGGTTTGATTTTAAATGCAATTTGATTCTCTATTATTTTAAAATTATTTTTATTTCCTGGCTATAGTAAAATGACAAAGTGGGGCGTTGAGTTCCGCTACAATACGCAATGTGTAGAAAATTTGGCACAGCGTGGGGAATAGTTTTTTTTACAGTGGATTTCCTTCCAGTGGAATCAGCGTGAATCGGCTGCATAATTTAAATGATTGACCTATAGATGAAATTGAACAACATAACTTATGTTTGTCTATAACAATTGATATTTTCCGAGGTGGCGAGGCCGATATGTAATATAGTCCAGGCCGTCGTAGCGCATTCGCACAACAACTGATTATAAACGTAATGATTTATTTGGACTCCGAGACGAGGAAATTATTATATTTAAATTATTGTAATTTCCCCGGTTTAATAAATAAAGCGCCGCGTTGGGTTTCGGCACTCAAGACGAAGTGTCTCCGAAAAATTAGGCAGTGCGTGGGAAAAGAATTGTCTTAATATTAGGTTCCCTATGTAATCTGCAATAAAAAACAGACTTTAATTTTCTTGTTTTTCTCTAATGGGACCCATTAGTATGGTGGAACATTAAAAATGGAAGAAATACTATGCCTATTTTTTTTTCTTCCCGCTGTACCCTGCACTACTACGGTAGGCAGAAAGCACGTGGTAACATGAGAATTTCGCGTTAAAACATGCCGTTCTCATTACGACACTTCCGTTTTCCGTTTGCGCCGAATACTGGAAGCATTGTGTGTTGAGTGGCTGAACTCAACACCGCGCTTTGCCTCATTACTAGAGCAAAGAAATGAAAAATTCGGCGCACACTTTTGCCTTTAGCCCACGAGTGGCCTCTTACACGACTGAGAAATAAACAACATAACATTTGCACAAATGGCATATAGGTTTAATTTTTATCTTAGTATATGACTTCCGACCGACATCTACTTACCGACATCGCTCGCAAAATTAATTTGTTGAAGTTGCATTGGGCTGAACAGTTGGACACGTCTGCCAAAGACCGATGGCTGTTGAAGCAGCATAAGGGTTAGTGGCTTCGACTGGACGCGAAAGCCAAAGGACCTGGCGCACCCCGGAGGAGGTCTACGTCCAGTAGGGGACACGAACAGACTGAGTTGATATTTAATCACTAAAGAGTTTGTATCAATATTGAGATATATCTAAAGCGATTATAGTATAAAAAATTTAACATATCAGAATTTGACCTGGCACCTAGGCTAGAGTATAGCCAATAAAGTCACATACAGAAACATTCCTAAAGAGCTACATCGAAATTTAGAAATGTTTAAAATGTATCTGTTTCTATATATGTAAAAAACACTTTAAAATTTATATTAAATATTGTATTAAAAAAAATTACGATATCTGTAAACACTAAACACAAAGATTTATGGTTTGCATTTTACATTATAGTTTAGAGCAATAACGTTCAAAAGTTTAGTAACGTAACCTTATTTTTTTATAACGCCGCAATATATTGTCTATGTGCTTTATTTTGACAGCTGGTTCCTTGGGACGTGAGTTTAGTTGAGTTTATTATTGTTGAAGTATAACTTTATTATCGAGATATACTGAAACTCTAGAAAGTGCTAAGACAAAGAAATATGGAAAAACCTACAGTCACTGAACAACCCCCTCCTTATTCCGCTTCTGTGCCACCGGGTAATTATTTTTTATAGTGAATCATAATTTTTACATAGTTTCGAGATAAGGTTTTTTTATATTGCGCCACTTTTAATTGTTGTTATATTATATGGACATTTTTTTAACTATGCGTTAATGCTTAATCTCATTAATGTCTGTTGACCAAAAAACAACTTATATACACTTATAATTATATGATTAACAAATAATTTGTCTATGTCGCTATTTATTCCTCATAAGTTGTTTTGTTCTCATTTCTTTTGAAACGTCAACGATAAACATTATTGAAAATATTTCTGGTTGATTTTTATTTTTTTGTTCCTTTTCGTAATAGTATTACTATAATAGTATACCTATTATAATAGTTCTCAGAACAGCAGAATATTTTCCTGTTCAGTTTATTCAAATTGACACATAACTAGTTAACATACTTAACTATATATAAAAAAAATTAAAGATCTTTAGACAATCTTTGAAAAAGCTATTTGACCTTTACCATTTCATTTGCATTTTTGGGCTGTTTTCAAACCGTGGAGAATATTCAAAAACTTGTAATGTAAATTAGTTCTCAGGATTTCACTTTAAAAGAAACATATTTTATTTTTGGATTTATATTGTTGTTCCAAACATTACTAAACTTTGTTTTGTTATAATAAAAATTCTCATAAACACAAATACACCAAGTTACATCAATTTATTCATCATGAATTATAGAAAAAGTAAACAAAGTACATTATTTTTTGACCATATTGTATTACTTGTCAAGCATAAGTGTAATGGGCTATAATGGTTGTAGGTTGCTTTGCTCCACCAAATGATACAAGTGCTATATAGAATGTGCTTGATGCCTAAACTTAAATGGTTTATTTGTAACCTATGAAGAGTTCCAATATTCAGGCCCCGGCCCCATTATCACACCATCACCACCATATTGTTGCTAATACTACTACTAGCTTCACACTTTATCCCTGGCCAGGGTTGTCAGAGAGAAGGGAGCGCCAAATGCTACCATCATAACATTCTATTATCACCTATACACTATAACTGACTAGTTTCATGAGGACACCATTGTTAAGAGTGGTTTCAAATTTTATTACATAGTTACTTTGTTATGGCTGGACCTAATAAGTATTTTAAAAATAAACATATTATGTTTCATATTATTAAATGAAATGAATGGTGCTTGTAAAATTAATGATAAACTGTGACTAGCCCTTTGTATAAACATGATTTGTGTTGATAAGAGATCCATTTGTTAAAATATCTTTATTTGTTTATTAATTGGTATAATTAATTATAAATGCTTAAAAAATTATTGTTTTATCAAGTTCAAAGAAATAAGAAATGCCAAAACAAAAATCAAATTTTAAGAATTTTTGAGGCCATCCTAGCACACACAACATACAATCCTGTGACTGTAAACACAATGGTTATGGGTTTGATTCTCTGTCACATTTCATATGGGGAATGACACATTTCATATTTTCATTTCTTTACTCTGGTGATGATTCAAAACGAAAATCAAAATTCCACAACTCAACATACTACGCCTCACAATTTGGCAGAGAGTGGGAAATAGAGGTGTCTTAATAGAAGAGGAGTGTCTTAATGCAATACAACATGAAGCTAAAAGACATGTAAATTTTTTTATAGAGAAAGAAATTTGTTCTGTCAGGACTTTAAATTCTCAATAAGGTAAAAGAAATTATGAAATGTTATTAAATTAAATGTAATAAAATCTATTAATGTTGTAATAATAAAAAAATACTATTTATAATCAATGTAAAGTTTTTATTAATCAATATAATAATAATAGATGTTTTAATTATATATTTGTTGAAGGAAGGAAGGAAGGAGTTTCTAAAATTATTATAATGACTTAATCTTAATGACTCAGTCTCTCATAATTACCTTGGGAAAGTCCTTATTTTTAATTACCTCATAAAATATTTTTTATTCTGATTTTGATCGAAATTCAAACTCTAAACCCATGATTTACAGTTTTAATTTCAATAGAGCTTAGGTATTACTGATTATTGATAAGTTATATGGGACTTCCCAGTAAGTTAACATCAGTCAATCAGGCAGTAAAAAGCAACCACTATAGTGCAGTGGGACAATGTTTAACTATAAGCACAGTGGTTGTGGGTTCGATCCCCGATCGGGCGAAATATTTCAAATAAATTATTTTTATTTCCCTACAGATAAAGTATGTCGTTAAGTTCCTCGAGTTAACACACACTCTCTAAATCGAGTGGAAAGGCTCTTTATCTATAAGTATGTATACTTGATAAAGCATGAAACTAAAATTAAATAAAAAACCACTCATTGATTTTAAATTGATATTGCAATGTGATGTATCCACAGTAATATTGTACTTTATAATGTAATTGTATACGTCCAACTATATATATGTATAAGTATATAAAATAATATAATATAGATTACAAACATATTATAAACAAAACTAAATTCCCTGTTTCAGGTCAACCACAACCACATTCATATCCGCCGCCACCTCCTCAACCGTCAGCGTTTCCACCCCCGCCCCCCGGCTACACCCCCTACGGTAATACCCCCCAAGCTACAGCGTTCGTGCCAAACTATGGAGCTACCAACATTATAATACCTCCACCAATAATCGCGGTAGGAGCATGTCCAGCTTGCAGAGTTGGTATCCTTGAAGATGATTTCACATGTCTAGGCATTTTGTGCGCTATCCTCTTCTTTCCTATTGGAATTTTGTGCTGTCTCGCCCTGAAAAACCGAAGATGCTCGAATTGTGGCGCTATGTTCGGATAGAAGTGGTTTTAAGTGGGCTCCATACTTCATTTCTCGTTAGTGTTGCCAGGTTCTATATTTATCATTCTATATTTTTTTTCGAGTGAATATTAAAGGTAAAAAAATCGATAACTACTTATTGATTTTGTAAATTAATAACACGGCAATATTAATGGGATTATAATATAAATTAAAGCAATGAAAGATGGTACCGTCCAGCATTTCACATTTTTGTATACTAGAGGACTTTATAATTATCGTAAACTACCAATCTCTGAAACAGACAATGGAGCCTTAAATTGCTGAATGTCAATTTATTAGATGAAAAGAGTTCAATTTAAAAATTAATTCATGTATGACGTCATCAGTGATCTTTTAGTCGTATTAATTGTACCAAAACAAAAAAAAAAACAAAATATTTTTTTTGAATTGATTATAAATAAGTGAACTGATTTTTTTAGACAATAGTGAACAAAATTGACATAGAAATATTTTAAATAATTCTATATGTATTTGCTTAAATTTTATTTTGGTATAGTTCAGTACACAATGTCTTACAAATGTCTAATGCCATTAAGCGATACAATTAAATGAGACTATATCTGATAACTTTTCTTTAAAACTAGAAAAGTATAAAAAAGACAAACGTAATTGTAAAACAAAACTTAATATATTACTACATTTTTATATAATGATATAAAAAAAATGTATTCTACATTTCATATTATAAGTATATTTTTTTAAATAAACAATGTTGGGAGTATGGAATTATAATCTAAAAACATTATTTTTCTGATGCGCCACAATGTCACACTGTAAAGACGATGATAGTAGACAACAGAGTCTTAACTCGGGGTTCCCTCTGCCTGTCATACTATATGCGGGATACAGCGTGAAGCAAAAAACAAAAAAAATCGTACTAGTTAAAGATTCGTTGCTTAAAATTTATAATTTTCTATTATTTTTTTACATTACATATAACATCACAATTTCATCATCTCTATTATCATATTTGTTACGGATTCATTTCGGTATTTAGTTTCTCTTTTAAAATAAATCATAATATTTTATTAATTCTTTTAGTTTTTTTTATTGAATGATGAATATTTTTTAAATTAACTTTTTTTTTAAATGACGATTTAAAAACTATAATCAATGGTTTTATATATGTTACCGGGAAGGGATTGTAAAGAATACCGAATTATACAGGTTACCGATAATATGGTATAATGAAGTTTGTTTCGCGTATAAGCTAAGGTTTTGTTTTTAGAAGGATAAGGCGGTTATGATCATTATTAAAAAAAAATATCCACGTTATCCAAAAACCTTTTTCTTTTAATTTTTGATCTTCAGTTATTCTATTATAGTCAGATTTTGTACACTATAGTAATTATTATAATCGCCTTAAGTGAATCAGCCAACGGTTTTAATAGTGTTAGAGAACCATTCATAAACTACATCACACGATAGGAGATCGGCAACAAAGTGTGTCATATTGTGACAAGGGATGCAGAGTACAGTACAGTACGGCCGATAAGTCGTGGCTCCTCTGAAGTTAACTGCAACCATTCCCGGAGACTTGATTTTAGGATTTTTTCTTACTTTTGATTATTTTCTCGCCAAGTGTACATTGTGTGAAAGTTCAGAAGGCGTAATTTCACGGCACAATAAATCGGCCGTACTGTATGTGACTTCACATTAGACAGTTAGTTCCTCTTATCAGCTTTGACAATAACATAAAAACTGATAAGAGAAACGTATTATAAAGTCCGACAGTCTATCTAGAAAAAAATACATGACTCTTGTGAAGTGGTTTATGAATAGCCCTAAGGCGCTTGATGTTGGCAAAATTGTGAATGCAACTTAATGTGATAAGGAGGGTAGAATATTTTATTTTACATATTATATTATCTTTATATAAATATTTATATGTTATTGTGCTTTCACCACATTGTTAAAACTACAGGTGATTTGTTTGAATGTAATTATTGTTAAATAATATGTAAATATTAAAAACAAAACAGCTGTTAAGAGTAGTTTTTTTCCTAAACACTTGTTAATGGTAAGTGAGAGCACTGTAACTATAGATCGAATATTAATATTAAAACGACATTGCTTATTATTAAATCGCATATTGCTTTCCTTTATAAAAACAAAGAACTTATTAGAGTTAAGTTGTTTAGAAATATTTTCACAGGTGTCACTTGGGTAATAGAATATGGCGGCTAGTTCTAATAACCGTTACTAGATGGCGAAAAATAAAAAATCAAGTTAAATTATAATTAAATAATTTAGATTATAAAATACTATTGTAATTACGTTATTCTGCTCATTTATGTATTTAAATACACAAAATAAACGATGCTTTCTATAGAATATTAGAATAGAAAAAATAAAAATTAAAACTGTAGTGCAAAATATAAAAGTGCCATTAACAATAATGTATTGCCATGTATAAAATTGTTATACTTAATTTATACGTATTCGTACGTATTTTTGTGTTTTATTAAACATCATATCATCATATCGATATTTTTTTATCAGATATCGTTTATAATATTGTTTTTCATGAAAAAAACTTGTTATAATATTATTCTAAATGCCTTCATTGATAAGTGATGTTATATCTACATACATACTATACGTATAAACTTATTATGATATTATACAAATATCTATTAAAGTTACTATTTGTATTACGGATTTTCCAAATAAAGTTTGGAGGAATATCTTATTTTATTTATTTTACCCCAATTTCTGATTAATATATCTGTAAAACTAGCTGTCCATCCGCGGCTTCGTCCGCATACCACCTACACCATATGTTTTATTATTCTGCATTTGCAGCAGATTGATTATATAATTTACAGATTATAAAATTTTTATATTTAACAATTTTTCATAATTTTGAAAATAATAACTATTTCATTTCCTGGAGTGGAAATTGAACCCACCACCTGTCGCGTTAATACAGTCCCCTTGTTCCCTGCGCCACGCATCAAATAACATTAATCAAAATAAAATTACATTTATCTATCTATATATATAAAAGGACTTGTGCTGACTGACTGAGGTAAGACGCACGCAGAGCCGTAACCGCTGATGGTAGAAACGTGAAATTTGGGCAGATGTTTATTTTCATATTCTGGACATCCACTAAGAAGGGATTTTGAAAAATTTTAACCCTAAAGGGATGAAATAGGAGTTGAAAGTTTGTATGGTTTTTTTTTAATTGGCACCGATTTTTATAAAAATTTTAATTCAGACTGTTAAAAATATTTTATTGAACACGTGTTTTGTAGTTTTTTTGGAATTCACCCCTAAGGGTGCAAATAAGCGGGCGAAGCCGCGTGCGCCCACTAGTGATATATATAAATTCAAAAGTATTTTAATATGCATTGTTTAAGAAATGTATTTACGACTGAAGCGCTTTTGCGCCCCTCATGTGAAGCATCAAATTTTAGGCTTACGTTGATTCATATTAAAATTAAAAATGTACTATATGTAGATAACTCTGTGTCACGACTCACGGATGGTGGTAAAATACTAATTGTAAAAGTTATTTACAGGTTCGATTTCTGCTCGGAAGAATATAAAATATTTATGTTGATTAGGCAATGCGCAGCGGGTATTATTTGGCCAATACTATGTCTAAAGTAGATTAAAAGTGGGTAGCAGAAAAGAGTATCATTAGTCTCTTTCTGTTTCGTAATATATTCATCAACTAAACATCATAGAGTAAAAAAAAACATTTTCAGCAAAATATAGAAAAAAATCAATATAGGGAAAAAAAGATTACATTTTATTTATAAAAGAGTTATAAGTATTATATTTTATGGAGAAAGTAAGCCTTTTAATATGAAATATGGGTGACAAGTTATAAGAAAAGCGTATTGGCTGCGCACTCGCGATAACATTGCCCATTGAACGAATATATTGGTTGAGGAAGTCGGGCTTGAGTTATTTATAAGTTAAAAGTGAAGCCGTCGTGGCGCAGTGCGAAAGTGCTTGTTGTGTGTTCAGGTTCATTTATTCCACTCAGGAGAATTTATGTTTAAATAAATTTAAATCTTTTTCTTTTCCTCTATAGAGGTAGAGGATCCTAGTGTTAAGACATTCCGCTCTCTACACACCGTGGAATTCTCGAAGCATTGTTTTACATGAATAAGTCAGCTTCACGATGTATCCCGGACACCGTAGGGTAGACTGAGGGAACCTAGTGTTAAGACACTCCGTTCCCCACTATAAATTAAATATAAATTTA
Source organism: Heliconius himera (assembly GCA_021202915.1). Lineage (NCBI taxonomy): Eukaryota > Metazoa > Arthropoda > Insecta > Lepidoptera > Nymphalidae > Heliconius > Heliconius himera. The sequence goes on from JAJHJA010000827.1 coordinate 844,676, forward strand.
AGTAAATATTTCATCTCGAGTGGGGATCGAACCCACAATCAGTCGATTTACAGTGCTTTGTGCCCCTGCACCACGACTGGCCTCTTACATAAACTAGACTGGACATAAATAGGTATCTACATATATTAGGTATAAAATCATATAACTTTATTTAGACACTTTTCACCTGAGCAGTAGCGGGCTAAACCCATCGCAGACCCGGGGCGGCGTAGTTAAATGAGGCCCTCAGTGTAAAAATATTTTTACATTTCATAATTTTTCTTTGTTCAAATTAGTTGTACGTTTATTTTGTTGACATCTTGTAATAAACTTTTGAATAAGACTTGCATAAAATATCAAAATGACGTGTAGAAGAATTTCTTCTTCTTCCGTGCATTTTTCCTTTAATTAGAAGCGGCCATCTTCGTATTCCGGCGCCAAGTGAGACGATCTTAGGTTGTCCCTATATCTAATTTTGCCCGTGCCAAATCTTTGACGACGGCTGTCCACCACGTTGCCTGTGGTCTTCCTCTATCCCTTTTTGTGTCCGAGATAGTCAGGGCAGTTCTTATAGCGCAAAATGCGTCTCTTCTCATCTCATGCCCGTTCCAGCGTAAGCGGCTTTGCACCATGTTATCTACTTATTGGGTGCGACATTGAAGGACCACCCATATATTATGGGTGCGATTTTGAAGGATCCTCTAATTTACTCGTCTTATTAAGCCTTGTGACTCCCACTGCCCACCGTAGTATTTATATTTCGTCAAAAAAAAAATCCCCTATATCTTCAAGGAAAGGACTGACACAAAGTTGCATTTTGTCCCCCGCACTTTTTTTGAGAGAATTTGCAGCATCTGGAGGCCCGAGGCGTCACAACTCCCCCCCCCCCACGCGTTAGACCGCCACTGCACCTTTGTACATCCTAAAAATCAACCTATTGGCACTATAAGTAATTTGATATATAATATGAACTTTGCAATAACCACAAACAAACAAGCAAGCGTCGTATTTTATAAATATTATGTATGACGAATGTCCTACACGTGCAGTAGCGAGTTCATTATGAATGCTATGTATTTTTTAATGAAGCCAGAGCTAAGCCGGCAGCGGGCACACATTCTGTGAATGTTCTCGTTAAACCGAATTTCGTCTCAGTTAAGAACGTACCTGAGTTTTTAATTATATTTTTAATAATATTTTCTCAAGAAATAGGCGAGCTTTTAATTTATTTTCTTCGTTAATTACATATTTATTTAAGCCTTTTTCCTGATATATAATTTTGTATCACGTTTTTACGTATTTGTAGCGCAAGGAGAATAGAAATATTGTGAAGAATTAATAAATCTATCGACAAGCACTCTGTTCTCTATTCATTTTGTACTAGCTTTTGCCTACAGCTTTGCCTCCATGTTCATATAGAAATAGCTAAAAGTTATGTGTGACACATTTTAAGTGCCCGAGGTAACTCTGAACCTACAGTACCTACAGTGAAGGTAACCTACATTGAAACGATTAACGTAATGATAAATTGACTGTTCCACACAAAAATATTATTTCTTCAAACTCTTCCGCTTTATTATATTGAGTGGGAATCGAACCTACAACATGTCAACATGTATTGTTTTACAAATAATATTTCTTTATTTTTTATAATGAAAAAACTATAGTAACCATATAATTTAAGCACATATTTTAATATAATGAAAATACAGCACTATTTGTTTCCTACAGTAGATAATTATTAAAGGAAAATTTTATAAAATTTTCACCAACCAACAAAGTTTGTAGTTCATAATATAATAAAAATAAAGTTTTAATCGACTTACCCAAGGTCCAGCAACTAGGTACAATGTAGGCCACTTTATTATTTTTACTTCGCGTGGTGCTCTAACCACGTGGGATTAAAACGCAATTTAGAAAATGGCTACGCTACTTCATAAAGTGTTAATTTATTAACTAAAACGGTATGCACGTTTTTACAACATTGCCGAAGTGGCCTCACAGTATGAAACGGTGTTCGGCGTTAAGTAAACAAGGCTTGATAAAATAATCGGGACTTGTTTTTTCTTTTATGTTTTTTCTATGTAAACTCATACAGCGGCATGTATAATTTTACTATTACAATATTTATTAATAATTTGACTTTTTTATTATTATTTATGAATATTTTTTTAATGATAATCACATTTTTTAAAACATTTTTAAAGTGTTATTCCACACTTAGGAAAGAAAAATACTTATTTAGAAAACGTATAAAAATTTGAACGTAGCGGGACTCGAACCCGCGCCTCCTGGAAACCGACCAGGCGCTCTGACCGCTAAGCCGTATGGCTCACTTACAAATTACTGGCTTGGCTTACAAATTTTTATACGTTTTCTAAATAAGTATTTTTCTTTCTTAAGTGTGGAATAACACTTTAAAAACGTTTTAAAAAATATTTAAAAGATAGTATTCTCTCTTGCCAAACGATAATTCGAGAAATTTGTAAAAATCTCCCTACAGAGATGCTAACAACATAAATAAGTTGTAACAAGCGTATAATAATTTCGAATAAGCTCGATAGGAACGTATGGCTTAGCGGTCAGAGCGCCTGGTCGGTTTTCAGGAGGCGCGGGTTCGAATCCCAAAGCTACGTTCAAATTTTTATACGTTTTCTAGATAATCACATTATTTATTAATAATTTGACTTTTCCTTATAATAATTTGACTTTTCCTTATATTGTTTTTAGACGTGATTTATATTGAGTGGCACTGACAAAATGAAACATTTTCTTGTTTCCGCCCACGTTCAGGTCCGCCTTCGCTTGGTTTTATTAAAAACTAACATTCGTTTGTTTACGTAAGGATAATAAAACATATATTTATATTTTTCTAGAAAATATTTGCTTTTTAGAACATACAAGAATCTCTAGAATTTTAGAATATATATACGGATAAATGTTGAAATATATTAATATAACTTTTCTTCTTATATTTTTTGTTCAGTTTCACTCAATTTACTTGGATACAGAAAATGTATTGTCAAGATACTCCATAACCAGTTTCTCCTAAAAAAGGAAACGACGATCTATGTATAAGTTGTTATTAAATTCAATATTTTATCAGAAGTCTGTCATTTTTATAATTAGAAAGATAAATAAACAAAAAGTATATTTCATAAATGTATCTGGCATTGACAACTCCTTATATCGGAATCCAAAGGTCATGGAAGGATGAAAGGAGCTTCATGTTTTACTTAAAGCTTTTATTTATACTAAACTTTCATTCCCCCCTCCGAGTGAAAATCAAACCTACAACCGTCGCGTTTATAGTCACGCATTTTTAGGGGACTATTTGCAGCCAGTTTACATAACAAAATAAATAAAAGAAGAAAGTAAGGCCAGTCGTGGCAGGGACACAAGTGTTTTACAAGCGTGTCTTAACATTGGGTGTTCTGGTCTTCCCTCTGTCTACCCTGTTGAGTGCGGGATACAACGTGAAACTGATAAAAAAGTAAGTGCCCTTTGGTTAAGTTTTTTTTGAACTGACTTTTATACATTTTTCTTAGCAAAGTAGGCAGAGGGATCTGGGAAACTAGTGTTAAGACACTTCGTCTTATTAAAACATTTTCGTTCCCCGCTTTTCGCTGAATTCTGCAAGTATTGCGTGTTGAATTCAAGAATAAAAATATTCCATTCCGCGAGTGGGAATCGAAGCCAAAACTGTCGCTTTTACAGTCACACCCTTGTCCCCTACGCCACGACGGCCTCTCAATTTTTTTAATAAAGAAATACTTTAATTCGATTTTTTTCATATTATTTTGATTGGAACTTTTCTTCGTTGATAATAAATTATTTCTTCTGTCATAGATAATCCCTCTGGTCTTTTCCATCAGAGATTAACTTCCAAATCTTTAAGAGCTATAAATGTACGAGTACGTAGGCCGTTTAGAAATATAAATTTCATTTGCGGCAAATATTCGTAGATGCTCGTAGAGCAGACTAATATTTACCACTGAGGAAAAGTTAATACTACACTTACCAGAGTAGTCAGAGACAAACCTGGGAACCTAGAGATAAGATACTCCTTTCCCATTTAGACACTGCCGTTGCCCACTTTCCGCCGGATTCTGGAAGCATTGTGTGTTGAGTGGCGGAACTCAACGCCGCGCTTTGCTTCATTACCAAAGCGAAGAAATAAAAATATGAACAGCCTCATTTGTCTCTACAACGCCGGTAGTGTGGTAAAAGCAAGTGTATTTTACTATTACTGCGTTATTCTAGAATTATTACTGCAAATAAACATGAAATTAATTATATTTAACGCGATTGTATTCAATGTTTAAACTTGTTCACATTTCCACACAATTAGTGCATGTTTCAAAGGAAACTATAATAGAATATATATTATTTGGGCTTATTCATAAATGGAATCTTGTATTGAAATATTAATTAAAATTACATTTAAATTTAATTTATTATAATAATTATCGTTTGTTTTAATAATAATTGATCACGTTCAACGAGCTAAATGATATTGTTATACAAAATACTTGATTTAGTATTCTGTGAAAATTTCCGTGATTATTTGTATTTTATTATATAATTGAGGCCGACGTAACTAAGCACAACTATGAGAGTGTTTCACGACGGTTGTGGGTTCGATCCTCACTCGGAGTAATAAATTATTATTTAATAATATTTTCATTTCATCACTCTGGTAATAAGGCAAAACACATTTTGCCTTGTTACTTGTGTTTGCGTTGAGTTTCACCTCTCAAGACGCAATCACTCGAAAGTTCGGCGGAAAGTATTAAACGGAGTGTATTAACACTAATAAAAAGTCCACTTCATTAAAAATCTATCACCAGAATTCTTTGAGCAAGTAACCTATAAACATATGAAATAATTGAACAGCGAGTAGGTAGTTAGGTTTTAAATAGGGCAAGCGGAGCTTTGTTCTGCGTAGCAGTCGTACCGGAAGGTAGATCCGCGCGGCAGATAGCGACTCTATGCCCTTTGTTGGTGTTCATAGAAATATAAATGCGGAGAACTGGACGTTTACTGTATTCCTGTAAATTTAATAAACTCATTTACTAAATTGAGGCCGGTCGTGGCGCAGCGGCACGAGGTGTGACTGCAAAATCGACTGGTTGTGGGTTAGATCCCCACTCGAGGAGTTGAAATATTTACTTAAATTTATATTTCCATTTCTTCGCTCTGGTGTCGAGGTTAAGCGCGGCGTTGAGTTCTGCCACTCAACACGCAATGCCTCCAGAATTCGGCAGAAAGTGGGGAACGGAGTGTCTTAACACTAGGTTCCCTCTGCCTACCCTGCTGTGTGCGGGATACAGCGTGAAGCAATTTTTTTTTTTATTTACTAAAACAGGATATATATAGATTTTTATTAAATACAAAATCAATATACTTACAGTCCATAATTAAAGACTTCCATAGAAAAACAATCAATTACTAGCAATGTGAGTTTCAAGGCTAATAATTCTTCAAAATATTATTTTTGTATTAAACTACCAACAGGAGCCAGTCGTGGCACAGGGGCACAAAGTGTGACTGTAAAATCGACTGGTTGTGGGTTCGAATCCCGTTTGAAGAAATGAAATATTTATTTAAATTTACATTTTCATTTCTTGGCTCTGGTATCGAGGCAAAGCATTGCGTGTTCTGCCACTCAACACGCAATGCCTCCAGAATTCGGCGGAAAGTGGGGCGCGGAGCTCTCTACCTACCTTGTTGTGTGCGGGATGAAAGAACCGGTCGATTGATGTTCTTGTATATCGGCGGCGATAAAGGCGACCAATGAGTTTGAGCGAATGATAATCTAGTATATAACAAATTAAATCTGCAATCCTCTGTTGTGTAAAGGAGTAAGTATATTGAAATAAAAATGAGTCAAAATCACAAAAAAAAACGAAAGGGAAAAAAGAGCAGAAAGGGGCACGGACCACCAATGTCCGTGGTGTGTTTTATTTATGATAATAAAATAAAATTTAGTATACCGAAAACGCGATGTTTTTTTTTGGTTGGTTGACATTTAAAAATTTTCTATTGTAAAAATATCATTTCCAGCATTTTACTAACATAATTTATAGTTTTAGTACTCACAAAACCTATCTCACTAAATTAAAGTAATTACATATCGAAAGCTTCACGTCCTTCGAAGTTTTCTACATTTGCGTGTAACCGTATTTGCGTACTAATATCTGTTTAAACTTGCCTAATTTTCCTTAAAAGGTAAGTTTATAGGATTTTGTACTTTAAAATTATAGGGAAGAGATCAACGTTTGCATAAAGCCGCGTATGTTTTGGGGCAACTTGGGTACGCTTCGTTAAACCAATTCGAGTAGTAACTAATGGTTGTATCAACTGTTACCATTAAGCTGAAAAATCTAAAACAAATTATGAAAGCTGCTCACTTTTAGTAATTAATTATTATAATAATGTGGTATATTTCCATTTTGCAGCTCCTTTTAGAAATTATAAACGCGTTTATAAATACGACGGTTGTAGATTTTAACCTACAACCGTCGTGTTGTCGTGTCGTGTCCTCGGTCTGGCAATAAGGTAAAACCGGCGCGGCGTTCACGTCCGCCACTCAATAAGTAATGGCTTAAAAATTCGGCAATGGGGAACAGAGTGTCTTATCACTCTTGTTACTAAATACCACGCTTTCGCGCGAAGTTAAAAAAATATTCCTTAAGAACATAGACAGCCTACAACTTGTTACCTAAGGTACAACTCCAATGCTGACTGACTCGCCTTACATCGTTCGTATTTACTTTGAACATTTACATTTCACTTCATATCTAACTCATATTTGTGATATTGATATATAACACCACGAGTCGTGCTTGGAAAACTGAATTATTAGAAATTCGACTTAGTTTTGCAAGCTCAACGATAAATTTTGAAGTTCTAAACGTACGTAGAATTGAAAATAAACAAACCGTCGAAAAAAAGTGTCAGCTGAATAAATTAATTAAGGCAACAAACTATAGCTTTTTTCTTTTTTACTTTGTGATATTTCATTCATAAATCGCGTAAAAGAACAAACTCGGTCAGTTAATGTTTGTATTCGTTGAATTGATATATTTTGCCTCAATAAATAAAAATAAAACTATGTTCATATAAGAGAGACTTGACGCTTAGAAAATATTGAATATGCAAGAATTAATTGAAATTTTACAACGATATAGGTTTTATTTTTTATTTAGTTGTTCAAAATCATGAGTAGACCTAGGTATTCTTAGTTTCAGCTGGTACCCGCATATAATAGGGTAGGAAGAGGGAACCTGGGAACCTAGTGTTAAGATACTTCGTTTTCCATTAAGACACCTCCGTCTCCTATTTTCAAAAAATGGGAATTATTACATAAAATTATGTATCTATTTTAAAATAAACTATTAAACAATATTGTTTGTATGTTCACATTTCTTTAAGTAATAGATAAAAAAAATATTATTTAGTAGTGTGTAATCAGAAAGTCAGTGATTCCGTGGTTCGCTGGTCAGGACCAGGAACCAGTGTCATTCATATCCACTGAGCTATATTGATAGCTTTCATACATATCTAAAAAGTACACTAAACTAAACTAGCTTCACGCTTTATCCCTAGCGGTGTAGTCAGAGAGAACAGACCTCCAAACGCTCTCTACATTCCTCTTTCGCCTCGTCCACTGTCATCAACCTCTTCATACATACCCTCCACATACATACCACTTTTTTAATATACTTTTTTATGTATTATTTTTGAATGAATTATTATTAATATTTTCATTTATACCCTTTGGTACTAAGGCATAAAATACCACACAGCAGAAAGTGGGGAACGGAGTAACTTAATACGGTCCCTTTGCCTGCTGTTTGAGGGCTGTATGGTAAAGAATAAATCAAAATAAATAAATCAGCTTCACGCTGTATCCCGCACACAGCAGAGTAGGCAGAAGGAACCCAGTGTTAAGACACTTCGTTCCCCACTTTCTGCCGAATTCTGGAGGCATTGCGTGTTGAGTGGCAGAACTCAACGCCGCGCTTAACCTCGACACCAGAGCGAAGAAATGGAAATATAAATTTAAGTAAATATTTCATCTCCTCGAGTGGGGATCGAATCCACAACCAGTCGGTTTTACAGTCACACTTCGTGCCGCTGCGCCACGACTGGCCTCTGTATGGTAAAGAAGGGAAATATATTACTTGCTTTGAAGGGCACGAAATTAAATAAATATTTTCATTTCTTCGATCTTGAGATCAACGCTCAACATGTAATGCCTCGAAAATTCGGCCGAGAGGGGGAAGCGGAGTGTCATAACTCAACGCTCCCTACGAAGCTGAAAAAAAATATGTTACATAGCCTTATAGCTTTTCTCAACAAATAGACTATAGAATACAAAAAAATATTTTCAATTTGAATATGTCGGAAAAAATAATATTGACGTTTGAAATTCAGTGAAAAAGTTTTGGAACACAGCATGATTTGAATAACACGTACAAGCGTTCTAGCCAATTAAGCTACATGCACGTTCACATACTGTTTCGGTGAAAATATTTATACATATTTACAATTTTTATGGTTAACACCATGAGGCCATCGTGGCGCAGGGGCACAAGCGTGTGGCTGTAAACGCGACAGTTGTGGGCACAAATCCTACTCGGAGTAAGTGTGGAACAGAAGTGTCTCAACAGTAAACACTCAGTTCAGAGGCTTCCTCTGCCTACTCTTCTATGTGCGGGATAAAGTGTGAAGCATCATGAGATGTTGTGTCAATGGAACAACGTCCTCATGCTTTTTACGTGACCTCTTTTCCTCCAGTATCTTTGATACTGTGTTTTCGAAGGTCGAAAAGGAGGTCACTCCCAATCTCTCTTACCACACACTTTTCCATCATAAATCTTTTTTGCCATTCTTTCATCACTCATTCATTCGTGCCCAAACCAGCTGAGCACGTTCTTCTTCATTCTCACCGTGACATCCTCGCTAGTGCGTCCTGCCATTCTGTGTATCTCTTCCTTGTGGATTCGATCAGCTAAGCTGACTCCTCACATCCTACGAAGAGATCTCATCTCCACGGTATTCATCTTTCCTTCATTCTTCTTTTTATAAATCACAAAAACTATTACCTATATATATGTGGGAAAGTTTAGAGGTTTTATTAGTTTTTATTATTTTTAATTTAAAAGATAAAATGATATGTCTGTCAAAAATTAAGAATAAACTCGATTATAACAAGTTGTCACGATTATTGTAACTATTGTATAAATCCATACCTATATTATAAATTCGAAAGTAACTCTGTCTGTCTGTCTGTCTGTCTATCTGTCTGTCTGTCTGTCTGTTACGCAATCAGGGCCAAACCGCTAATTCAATTGTGATAAAATACTCATAAAGAGATACTCAAGGGTCTTCGGATGAACATAGGTTACTTTTTTTTCTCATATTTGTAATATTGTCGATATATACTAATATATTAAAATACTTTTTAGTTTGACAGGCAATTTATTCCGCCATGTTAATAACAACCGACCGTTGCTAAGCAACGGTTTGCAAAGTTTGTTTGTTATAAGAAAACGTCACCCAAAATGAGCTTAACGCATACATGGCGTGCGCTGACTAAACCTTATGAGATACATAAAAACAATGTTTTACAAAAATATTGTTCTTTAATGTTTAAAAAAGTCCGCTATACATATACCATGTTTATCTCTGAAGGTTAAGCAAAAGTAATCATTTTAATTAATTTACTTTATATTTATCGGGTTTTTGTTGTATGTATTTTCTATAATTTGATATTGATCCTTATGAAAATGAATATAATAGTCACTTTTAACATTTCATCTGGATTGAAATTATAGTTTACTGTATAACATTCTAATAAATAATTAAGGAGATATCACTGATTCGAAATGACCTAGCCTACGAGCGGCATAGTATGACCGACGCGAACGGGCAGATGACTTTGACAGTTTTGTAAATTTTCACACATTTTCGAACTACTATTAATTTTTATGTAATTATAATTAATGTATACTTTTCTTTGGTTCTTCGCTTATTCGAGTAGTAGTTTAATTAGATTTTCATAAATTTCATGGTGTGGTGTAAGTTGCGGCCCTGTGCGGCAGCGGCATAATATTATTTAAGTACTTATTATTTAAGGAAAGAATTGTTGGTTATTTCATCTTGGATGGTTATCTATTGCGTTGTTATACACTTAATAAAATATGGATTTAGTTTTTTGGGATTTTATTTTATATTGCTCGCAAAACTTATCATATTTAATGTAGGAAGGACTTTAGTTAGGTATTTCATATAGTATCTATGTACGCGCGCAAGGAAAACGTGTAAAAAGATTTTTCCCGGGTAAATCAGTAAAATCGATCACTGAAAGTCCAATAAAAATCAGTTCAGTTATTCTGGACATTAGCTCGGGGAAATAGAAAGACAGACAGAGACAAAAAATATTAAAATTAAATTAAATTAAATTAGCTTCACGCTATATCCCGCACACAGCAGGGTAGGCAGAGGGAACCTAGTGTTAAGACACTCCGTTCCTCACTTTCTGCCGAATTCTGGAGGCATTGCGTGTTGAGTGGCAGAACTCAACGCCGCGCTTAACCTCGGCACCAGAGCGAAGAAATGGAAATATAAATTTAAATAAATATTTCATCTCCTCGAGTGGGGATCGAACCCACAACCAGTCGGTTTTGCAGTCACACCTCGTGCCGCTGCGCCACGACCGGCCTCAAAAATATAATATTTTTTATTGTATTTAAGTATTATGTAAATAACCACATGCACTTGCAAAAACATAGCACAACACATTCAATTTTAATTCTTTTAAATATTTATTTTACTTTGATAATATTAATAATGTAGCTGGTTTTGTTTAATTTTTTTTATACATATTTTAATATGATTACGTTTACTTATAATTTTTTTCATTCAAATTAGATATTTTCAAAAACAATTTTATAAATATATCTAATAAGCATTCGTATAGTTGAAGCGGGCGAAGCCGCGTCCGGGTCCGCTAGTTAAATATAAAACATTGTTAATTCGCGTGTTCTCTTTCCCCATTCCCACATATATGTCAAACTGAAACCTGTAACAGGATGTATCAAACTATTATTACAACGCTAAAGACTACATCATCTTAGCGCCCTTATATAATATACTACAACAAGTTAAAGCAAACTGACAAAACAAATTAACCAATACAACTCGCTGTCTCCCTGGTACTACAGGTACCTGTAACAAGAACACATTATACTAACTTACTTCCCAACTTCCTTAATTAATTGCGTCACCAATCACTGTAGCGCATAGATAGATGAATAAGTTTACACGTTTCTAAGGATAACTTTAGAAACGTGTTCTCCTATGTTGGTAAAGAGATATTATATTAGTTATTTAGAAAACGTATAAAAAATTTAACGTAGCGATATTTGAACCTACGCGTTTTGAAAACCGTCCAAGCGTTCTGACCACTAAGCCACACGTTCTCATTAAGCTACATTGAAATTCTTAACTCTGTGGAGAGATTTTTTAAAATTTTGGGTTAGTGGGTTCGATTCCCATTGAGGGAAAAAATATTTCATATGCTCATTTCCTCGCTTTGGTAGTGGTGAAGTGGAGGTGGAGTCCCGCCATTCAACTCAAGAAATTGTTGCTTCGAGAATTCGGCGGAAACTCTCTTCTACTTACCCTACTACATGTAGGATACATGGTGAAGATTGAAATAAGAACATCGCCGTACCTGCGGTCAGAGTTATCTCGGGTACTATGTATGTTTGTATAATTTGTGTAATAAATAAATAAAAAAAATAAATAAATCAAATTTAGTTATCACCATTTTACCAGAGGAGTGAAGCTTTCGTTAAAAGATAAAGATTATGTTTTATAAAATGTTTTGGGAATTGTTATTATTAGTTAACTCTTACCTTAATGGCAAATCCTAGGAGCGGGTGTTTCTAATATTTTTTTAGAAAAATCTGTACCCCAATTACTTTTAAGTATCAAACGCAGCAGTATTTCGCCCAGCTGGTGCCCACTAGTTTTTCAGCTACCATAAATGGTACGAGTATATTTATACCTTTCTGTCTTTATTAGAAACCGTATGTTAAAACACTCCGTTTTCCACTTTCAGCCGAATTTTCGGAACATTGTGTATTGAGTGGCGGGACTCAACGCTGTGTTTTGCCTTTTTACCAGAGCGAGGAAATGAAAATATTAAATATTTAATTTCTCCGAGTGGCAATCACTCTAACATCCATCGCGTTGATAGTCATACACTTGAGCCACTACGCCACCACGGCGATTTCAAATATTTTATTATAAATAAATAAACTGAAATACACCAGTACATTTTTTATTAAGTATATAATACCTACTAGTATTACTCCTTCAAAGTAAATATAAAACTCATTTTCTTAAATGTTTTCCATCCATTTCCAATATGTAGTACCTACCTATATGAAAGCAGGCAAGATTGCGGTAGGCTGTATCTTGCTCTATCTACCTGTTTATGTTTCTATAATTTAAAATGCAAATGCCACGTACGAATGCTGGATACGCATCGTTCCCGTCTCTTTATACAAATAGCTTCCTATCGCAGATGAGAAGAAACTGGAAAACATTTACTTGAATATTTAAAAAAATCTAAGATTATATTATTGGGAAAGTGAGCTTGTATTTTGGTTTATATATGTATTATATTCTATTATATTTTATAGTCTTGACTTTAACACGATTTACGGTGGCACGGGATCTTAGTACCAATCCATTTCACCTCCATGTATGTTCAGCGATTTTAATTGGTTTAAAATATTTGGGAATTTGTCTTGGGAGGCCAGTCGTAGCGCACCGACCGTAAAACCGATCGGTTGTGGGTTCGATCCCCACTCGAGGAGATGAAATATTTACTTAAATTTATATTCCTTTCTTCGCTCTGGTGTCGAGGCAAAACGTGGCGTTGAATCCTGCCACTCAACACGCAATGCCTCCAGAATTCGGCAGAAAGTGGGGAACGGAGTGTCTTAATACTAGGTTCCCTCTGGTTTCCCTGTTATGTGGGAAAAATCGTAAAGCTGCTTTTCATTAATGGACTTATACAGATTTTTAAGACAATGAAATTTATTATACAATTATAGATATTCTTTCGAGAGGTATTTAAATCCAAAATCATTGTATCTAGTCATTTATATATTGTATTCTAAATATTCCACAATGAATAAACTAGTAGTAGTAAATATAACATTTACTCGATTCCATATGAATAGTTGCCACTGTCTAACGTCCTTGATGTCTGATAGTATGACCAAATATAGCCGTTGATGCACTATGCATAATTAAACCCCGTACACGTCAGGTCAAGTCGAGCTTATCTTGTGTTCACGGCACATACATACATACATATTGGAGCCGGAATTGACGCTTTGCTGTCATTCTTGTTTATTTTATCACGTTATTACTTCAAAAGGAATATAGAATTACTATTGACAATTGTATTTGCATTTTTTAAACAATATGGATTAAAATGGAAATACAAATTATTATTAATATATATTTTTTATTGGTTTTTTATCGACAATTTTTGCCTGCATAGTAAATCAATAATACACAATCCCGTTAAACAAAATTATTTTTACCATATTAAGCCTACACTCATTGATAGCTTTATTTTATCAAATTACAAATATGCAAAAAAGCAATCTGTAGCTTTGTATGACGGCGTTATGACGATTGACATCTTTTTACCGTAAAATGATTTTCTGTTTACATACGAGGGCCCAAGTGGGGATTCCGGGATCTATTAAAGCGCGTCAGATTAATATACTGGAGAATTCCTTGTACTCGGTTAAGCTCTTTTACCAAATTTGCGCCCCATATAATTCTCTCCTAGTCACCTGTCTAGAATAAAGGATCCGATTAGTAAAAAAAATTAAGCATCTGAAATTCACGGGCGCGTCAGATTCAAGTAGCGTGAGTTAGTTATATGCTAACGCCCAATATTAATAACCTATCTCCAACGTCAATCTTAGATTGTTTCATACATCTATCCAATCTCTAGATAGGATAGATATATGAAACATTCTAAGATTGACGTTGGAGATAGGTTATTAATATTGGGCGTAAATCATGTATTTTCCACTAATCAGACAATTTAAGAGTGACGTAAAGAAGGGGGAGGACTACAGAGTCGTAGAAAAATGTGGCGAGCGTGGTCATTTTTTTTTATTTTGAAGAGAATAATTCAAGGATTACGAAAAATATATAATTAGCGAATTCTACAAGCCGAAGTAATAAAAAATTGTCGATAAAGTTATGGAATACAGCTATGGATTGCCTGTTCTCTCCGTGTTTCTATTACTTTCTTACTCATCGATGAAGATGATATTTAAAAAATACTCTTTAAAAACGAATATATTTTTATTTTTTTATTAATATATATATTCTACTCCATACATAGATACATACATACATTGACATTCAATTATTGATCATAATCAATTGAAAAGCTCAAGGAATAGCGTGTCTTACAAGCTATTTCTAGAGCTTTCTTCGAAAGTATAATAGGAAATTATATCTCTATGGTAATAGAGATATAATTTCCTATTATACTTTCATAATATATTGTAGAATCATGAAGCAAAATAAACTTACTTCCTTAATTAACTCATATCCATTCCAGTCATTTATTTTTAACTAGCGGCTCGCCCACGGCTTCGCCCGCTTAAAATACATGATTATTGATTTAATAAGCAGAATTGATTGACAACTATAATGACTTCTAATATGATTTTTTTACGACATTATCGTCAAAGAATTTTTGATTGTTTTAAATAAAAAAATACGACCATTGTTGATATTTGATATTTATAAAATATACATAAAGCTAATTATTTATTACACGTATATATTTTTGTAACTTTATGTTCTTTTTACCTATATAATATACTCTGTTAAATGTGCTGATGTTAGTGAATAATTTAATTTACTCATTCAGAAACAGCCTTAAATGTTAAATTATTGATTTGAAGGATTCATAATATTTTTTGTAAAATAACTGTAATAATTGCATATTAACTCGTGTACAGTTTTTAAATTAGTTACATATATTATATGAACGAACCAACCAAAAAATCTTTGTATTTACTTGATATTTTTTTTAAGATCGTTCTTCACCTCTGTGTTGAATTAACTACGACTCCTTTCAAATGAAGATAACTTTTTTTTTAATGAACCGATTTTGAAGAACTAAACTTTAGTAGTTAAGTTGAGTTAAAACAAAGCAATTGGTGAAATTTTCAAGTAAATCAGTTCAGTACTTTCAGAGAAAAATGTGGACATAAATATGTCGACAGTCAGACAGACAGACAAGAAATTAAAAAAAAATCTTTTTGCTTTCTATTATTCTTTTTAAGTGTCCTTCCATTTCAGTCAAAATTACTAAATGTACAGACAAAATATTTTTACTGTCTTATTATATATAGAGATACCATTTATAAAAACTCTACAAATGAATACAATTAACTTATTGTTTTTCCACGTATATACGCATTTTTTAATAATTATATTACAAATGCAAATGTGAGTTACGATTGTTCGATGCAGAATGTAGCCGTCTATGAAATTGAAATTTACGCGGTAATTTTGATATTGTTTATATAAATTTACATACAGTTGTGGAGTGGCTGAAAAGTTTTACAATAAAATTGTTTATTATGCATAGTTTATTGCAGATTTAAATACCACAAAGGGAGATTTTTGATGTTTAAAATAATATCTGTCATCGTGTTACACGTTAACATGTTCTATCGATTTCTATCTATGTACTAATTTATATTAATTTAGTAAAAATAACGGCCTTACTCAAAACGCGGTGTTGATCGTTGCTACTCAACACATAAATGAAGAATTCGGTGTAAAGTAGGAAACGGAAGTGCCTGAATGGTGACCGAAGCGTTTTAACACTAGGTTCCCAGGAACCCTCTGCATGTATACTTAGTTATGTATGACGAGACGAACGAGAATGTGTACGAGATAAACATCGTGGAATGAAATAAAAGCTCCCATAAAAGTAGCGCAGACGCTTCCAACTTGTTCAAACTTCCAAATAAAAAAAAAACTGGTTAAATGCGAGTCGAACTCGCCCACAAAGGCTTGCATATCAATTGTTGCCCAGTATGGTATGTCCACGGGAAGTATACTGTAGATCTTATAAAACTTGACAAACTTAAGTTTACGGTCATATGCAGTCATTTTGTATGGCAAGAACTACGAATATAAGTTTGTACTACTTTTTTTCCTCTTATCTTTGACTCTTATGTTATAGGATGGATAATCTGCAATTCTAAAAGAATTGGTTTGTTATTGCAAAAAGTGGAAAGCGAAATAATGTGTCACTATATATAAAATGACTATGAAAACATCTATTCACCAAAAAAATATTGCATGTATCGGGACAGGAATTCGCAACTATGGAAAACCATTCAAGTAGTTACGCTACTTTCAAATTTTTATACGTTACTAAGTATTTTTAAAAGTGTAAAGCCCAAATATTTTAAAAAGTGTTTTTGATATCGTAAGATTTTTCGCCTCAAAATACTGCGTTAAGAGGTAAATGTAAGAATCCCTAAAGCAATACCCAATGGTACTGAAGAGATTTATTATCTTTCATACTATTCAACTGCATAAACTTTCATGAGACTTTTGATATAATCAAGAGCTTTGCAGATATGTGCCACAAGGAGATTGTATAAGAAATACATGTAGTCGGAAAATGTATATTTAAAGGAAGGATGCTATATGATCTTCATATTGCATATAAATAAAATTGAAATGTCTATCTGTGATTTTAAAATAATTGCGTTTTCTGAAGTTATTACAAAAACACAAACAAACCATATAAGACAAAATATTCCACCTGTTGCGTTCCGCTATTCTATACGGATATGTTAAATTTGGATTGTGTGAGGAGAACGGAGTATTTTGTCACTAGACTTTGTCTGTGTTCCTTTTCTATCGGAATTAAAGCGTGAAACTGGAAAAAATATAAAAAGGAAAATATATCAAAGAAATTACATTTAATGCCGCCGTGGTGCTAAGGTGCCAACGCGCAACAAGCTACAAGTGTGCAACAAACGTGCGACTGTAAACGCTATAGGTTGTGGGTTTGATTTCCACTCGGGGAACGAAATATTTAATTATATTTTGCCACGAGGCAAAGCGTAGCATTGCGTTCCGCTACTCAACAAGTAATGAATCGCGTATGCGGTGGAAAATGGGAAACAGAAGTGTCTTAGGTCGTTAGGTTCCCATGTTCCCTCCACCTACGAGGCTATGTGTGGGATGTAGCGTGAAGATAAAAATAACATTGCACAAACTACAAATTCTCTCCGTTCATAATTTCTGAGTAAATAGAACGCATTTCACGCCAATTACCACACGACCGCCAACGAAGTTGTAATACAATCTATTTATTGCTCCTAACATTGGTAATAAAACGTTATTTAACAAGCAATACGCCTAAAATGTTATTTATTTGTATTATTTCTGTTTAGCTTCATCCTGTACTCCGCAGACAGCAGGGTAGGCAGAGGGAACCTAGTGCTAAAACACTCCGTTTCTTACTTTCCGCCGAATTTTCTAGGCATTGCTTCTTACCAATCGAACCCAAAACCCCAAATCGCAATCACATACTACGCCACTACGGACTCATAATATCGGATATATAAAAGATATATCTTTCTTTTGTGATATTTGAACTCTTTAATATTTATTTTTGTCATACAATATGTAACACAAGAGTCACTTATATTTTTTATATAAACAAATAAATCAGTTTCACGCTGTATCCTGCACACATTAAGGCAGGCGGAAAGAACCTATTATTAAGACACTTCGTTCCCCAATTCAATTCTGGAAGCATTGCGTGTTAATAGGCGGAACTCAACGCCGCGCTTTGAAATATAAATGTAAATAAATATTTCATTTCCTCGAGTAGAGATCGAACCCACAACCAGTCTCGTTTACACTCACACTTTGTGTCCTGCGCCACAACTGGCCTCTAATTGGCTCGACAAATATTATGAAAGAGCGTGTTAAGATTTTATAAAGCATTTTGTAGTCCTCAACAAAGAGGTGAAAACGCCGTATTAATATAAGGGGATGAGAGGTGCGTAGGCAAAACAAATATTTGAGGTAGGGTAATGTGCTGTCACATTGCTGTTTTCACGGTGCGCTAGTGGAGGTAAATATCTAGACAAAGGACAGGCAAAGGATTGTATTTTATACAGAAAATTAACATAATAATGAGTTTACAGCATTATAATTTTAATTCGTACCATATCAACACGGTAAAAACGATTTCATTACGAATTTGAAACCAGTCGTGGCGCAAGGGTACACAAGCGTGTGACTGTAAGCGCGACGGGTTGTGGGTTCGATCGCAATGCCTCCAGAAGTCGGTGAAAATATGTGGTATAGGTGGTTCGATACTACAAAGGGAAACAAAATTAATTTAAGTGAGGTATTAGATGAAAGGGTTAAATTAAGCTTGAATTTTAGAAAAAGCTCGAAACTTGCAATTTTTGTTCGAAATCTTCGGTGGGGGATGCGCGCTGGTCCGTTCTTTAAAATTGAAATTCGTACAAGTAAGAAATTGTTAATTTGATTTGTAAAAGAATGAATTTATAGTGTAATAAAATTTAAAGAAAAAATATCTTTTTAAGAACAATTTTATTTTTTCTTTTATTTATTTATTTTTTTTACTTTTTAATATTTTTAATTCAAATATTCCCCATCGAATCAAACGAAACTCCGGAATTTTGGCGAAATTCCGGAGTTACGGAGGTCCCATGGCCACCTTCCAGCTCCATCATCAGACCCTGGTTGTGGACCCTTACCATAAAGTACCAAAGTACTCGTCAAGACGAATTCAAACTCGAATTCAAACTCGACGAATTTGTGTCGTTTAATTACGGAGTTCTTATGGCCATCTTCCAGCTTCATCATCAGATCATCTCTATATCATAAAAATATAGCATTGTCATCCGATTTATATATGTATGCAAAATTTCAGCTCAAACGGCAACCGAGAAGTGGGGCAAATTTAACTTGCAAGATTTGGTTACAGACAACCGGACAGATATATAAAAGCTTGTAAAATAGTGAATTTGATTATTTCTAGTGAAAAATCCATATCTATATATGTACAAAAGCAAAATATTTTATGTATTTACGAGCATACATATTTAATTTTATATTATGCTTATTTATAAGTAACGTCGCACAGTCTGGTAGTCACATAAAATGGGAGCTGTCGAGCTCTGAATTCTCAACTAAAATTAGAAATAATTTAAAATTCGTCAGCTGTTACATAATATGTTTAACATATTATTTCACTATTCATTAAGACTTAGTATATTTGGATCCCTCGTCAGGCTGTTACTTAGTGACTAAAACTAATTTTAATGTAATACGATATATAATATAATGCAAACTAATTTATAATGTTAATATAGAAAAGGCAAAGCTTAACATAGTTGAAGGTGCTATCTAAAATTGTCTCAAATTTATTCATGAAAGTCTCAACACCTTGCAGCAACAAAAGAAACTATAATAGCTAGTAGCAACGAGTGCAAGATGAACTTACAATTAATGATATTCGTTTTGTATTTTCATACCAAAAATATGCGAATTTTTATATACCGATATTTGTTTATAAGTTAAGATTTCAGATTAATATAAGGGCAAAAATATTTTCGTACTGTTCATACAAAGGAAAACATTTTTTTATGTATAATTTTGATTAATTTTGATCGATGACTTGTTGCCATCTTATGAGTAGTGCCATGATTCATCATGCACATGATTCTAAAGGAATGATCCTTTAGAAATTTTGAGATTTTTGATAAACAAATCTGACAAGTAGTGTTCACAGTGTTCTTTTGAGGTTAGCTTTATGTTTCCTAAAGAGTTCTGCAATGAAAACAGGTGGAATTCTGATGGGGCAAGGTTAGGGCTATACGGAGGATGCCTCAACATACCCCAGTCAAGCTCTCTCAATTTTTGCTGCGTGGCTATAGATAATTGTCATGGTGGAACACCACGCCCTTCCTATTCACCAGTTCCGGCCGGTTTTTCTCAAGAGCCTTTTTAATCTCATCAGTTGCTGACAGTCAAAATCGTTAGTCAGATAGATAGATATAGTTCAGAATCGATAGTTTTACCCGGAGGCAAAAGCTCATAGTGGACGATTCCTTTTCAATCTCACCATATACGTAGCATCACTTGATTTTCGTAAATGACGTAAAACTGTTTTATGATCAACATCCAGTTCTTCAGCAATATCGTAGCTACTAATATATCGATTTTGCTCCACTTTCTCAATGATGGCATTGATTTTATCTGTGACAGGGCGTCCAGAGTGAATTTCATCTTTCGCACTAAAATTTCCAGACTAGAAATTCTGGAACCACATTTGTGCCACTCTTATTGATACTGCATTAGGTCTGTAAGCCGCATAAATTTTATTCGCGGCGTTCGTTGCATTTTTACCTTTTTTTGTAATAAAACTTTAAAATGAACCGAATTTCATCGTTATTATAATACGTTCATTTCGCTTGCTTGAAAAACAATTGAATAAAATGGCGGGACTACCTTTTTTTATTGCATCTTCAGAATGTCACATTTAATGGTATTAAAACCAATCAGAAACATTCAGTACAGCCAAAGAGGTTACTAATACTAGATTCTAAATACGAAAATACTTTTGCCCCGACCTATTATAATCCAATCATATCATTAAATCGAGTAAAAAAGATTAATAATATTTTTTTATCGAGATAAAAAAAGATCAATAATATTTTTTTCATAAACATCTTTTTATGGTTCCGTACCTTTTAAGGAAAAAAGGAAAAGTGTAATTGTAAACGTGACTATAAATGTGACGGTTGTGGGTTCGATTCCACTCAGAGGATTAAATTATTATTTATTAATATTTTCATTTCTTCACAAGGCAAAAATGTGTTGAGTGGTGAAAGTGGAGAACGGCAAAGCAAAACGGCAAGGCAAAGGCGTGTTTTGTGGTGAAAGTGGGGAATGGAGTGTCATAACACTAGTTTCCCTCTGCCTACCTTGCTATATACAAGTTACGGTGTGGAGCAAAAAAAAGCAAGGCATTTAATAGCTTTTAACGTTTATCTAGTCAATTTAAGGGCAAACTTTACACTAACAAAGCGAAGTTACCTCTACAAACTGCTAGTTGAGCGTCGCGTCCGCTTACCGATATCTGATATTTTAAGTCTTTATTAAAACACTGCGAGTTTATACGCTGTGGCCTGTGTGATATATAACACCTAATAATAGGTAAGAGTTCTCTAATATATTTTAATAAGTAAATAAAATTTAAAAATACCTATATTTCTTTGTCTATTTCGATAGCTTCATTTGAATTAGATCAACAATTATTGATGCCACTCGTGACTCGTGACGCAGGGGATGAAGCGTGTGACTGTAAACCCGACAAGTTGTGGGTTCGATTCCCATTCGAGGAAATGAAATATTTAATATTTTCATGGCTTCACACTGGTGTCGAAGCAAAGCGTGGTGGCCACTCAACACGTTTCTCCAGAGTTCGGGCTCCCTCTGCCTATCCTACTAATCCGCATGGTCTAATGTATGTCCTAGGTAGAGAGAATCGAGTGTTACTCCGTTCTGCACCTTTCGTTCGAATTATTAAATATTGCGTATAAAGATGCGGAACTCACCACCGCGCCGTGCTGGCTTACCACAGCGAAGAAATTAAAATTATTGATAATCTTCGAGTGGAGATCAAACCCACAATCATCGCGTACACATCGGATGATGATTCAGCTGCTGTTCCACTGCGATACATCAAACCCAATCAATAATCAATTATTTGGTATTAAAACAATTCATATTTTAAAAGCCCAGGTAGCTACATTAGTTTCACAATCAAACTTTTCAGAAAGTTTTAAGTAAGCCTTATTAGAATGGTTTGGAAAGTATAATTCTATCAAGATTAATTTTAATATTCTAAGTTCCTTTGTAGTATTAAATGAAATTAGTTCTACGTTTTATACTTAAAAGTAATGAGATTTGTAAATGTTCTAGAACAAATAAAATTGATTTATGGGTCTTCATTTGGATTGTATGATCAATTATGTTAATGTTTTCAGACATACAAGAGGTTTTTCAAATAGGTTATACGTAGTACTAATATTTGACGTAATCATTGAACAGTTAAAAAAATTATTCAAATTTTTTTATATATAAATAATAAAAAAATAGCCAATAGTCGCCAATATTTATCTGCTGTCAAACACATGAAGTGATAAATAAGTATATGATTATAGACCAAAGTTTAAAAAAAGTCAGTTCAATATAAAATTACAGTCCTAAATACCCAGTCTTATTGGCTTTCTATGGGACGATGTCTACCAAAATAAGCACATGAAAACTGCACCGGCTTCTAATTTCACCATGATTGTATTGCTTTTATTCTCTCTCAGTGATATGTAGATTAGATGATATATATGATATTATGGAGCCATCGAGCTGGTCTGATGATAGAATTGGAAGACGACTGATGAAACCTTGAGCTGCTTAATAGTAAACATAATATTGAATTCGTGCTTATTATATATATTCTGTTGAAAAAAGTGTGTTTTTAGTTTTTTTATTTTTTACCTATTCATTTATTGTACAAAATGGCAACACACATAATGATGTTACCGTACCGTCAGGTAACGAACTACGCGACACGATAAAGATTAATAAAAAATAAAGTTCTTAATACCTTATTTTTTTGTCCAACAATATTGTATAGGAAAGCGCCCTGAACGCTCTTTGAAATTGGTCACCCGCTCGCCACATTTTCACACGTAAAATAAAAAATGCAGTACCAGGTCGCCGGTTAAAAAACTTTGTATACAATTTTTGATCGAAATTTTCTCTAGTTCCTGTAACATCGTCGAATTAGAAAAAAAGGTAATTTTAAGTTACATTTTGTGAAATGATAATCATTTGGTGTTCTGGACATTTTAAAGTTATTTATAAGTTTTAATTTAGAGTGTGAAAATATAATTAATACTAGCTATGTATACAGTTGAATTAAATTGAAGTATCTGTCTGAGATTTCAAAATAATTACACTTTTAACCGTCTTCTGTAAGAAAAAGAGGTTATCAATTCGACAGATTTTTTTTTATGTTTGTTATCTCAGAACTTTTGAATGGGTGAACCGATTTTGATGTTATTTTTTTAAATTTGAAAGCTAGTGCTTCCCGTGTGGTAACATTTCTTAAATTCCTTTCTGACAATGGTATCTATGAGAAAGTCACATAAATCTTAAATTTGCATTAGGTATGTGCGCGACAAATGGACGAATAATTCAATATCACTCCATCCGATTCTAATGATTCTTTTTTTATTTTTTTATTTGCCTATATGTTTTTCTGTTGATCCACTTTTTATCTCCACAACTATTACGCGTATGAAGCAGCTTTTTTATATTTGAATTCTCGTGGGATTGCGATTTACACGGGAAAAAGAGCATTTGCCGCGCGCGATTACCTACCGCTCAGATTTTTGTGAGCCAAAACAAATAAAAAGGTTTACATTGCAATGTATTTTGTGGTTAACAGTATAGATAACCGTACCAAAATAACCAACATTTTTTCCCTAAATTTTCTTTAAATAAATAATTAATCGTAAATATCATTTGGGGCATGTTGCGGAGAAGTTGTTATTTTATATAGTACTTTTATAATATTTTACAGTATTTTCACATATTGAGGCCAGTCGTGGCGCAGCAGCACAAGGTGTGACTGTAAAACTGACTGGATGTGGGTTCGATCCCCACTCGAGGAGATGAAATATTTACTTAAATTTATATTTCCATTTCTTCGCTCTGGTGTCGAGGTTAAGCGCGGCGTTGAGTTCTGCCACTCAACGCACAATGCCTGCAGAATTCGGCAGAAAGTGGGGAACGGAGTGTCTTAACACTAGGTTCCCTCTGCCTACTCTGCTGTGTGCGGGATACAGCGTGAAGCTGATTTATTTTTATTTATTTCATAAAAATATATATAAATTATAATTGTTTTTATGAAATTTACAATTGAAACCTACGACCTCTTCGATACCACATGGTCAAGTATTTAAATTCTCCCGCTGTGATTTCTACGGGACTCTTACAACTTTATTGCTAATATCTTTGTAGGAAGATTTTTATGCTCTGTTATTCAAAGTTAATTGCTTTTAATAAGGATATAAAGGAAATAAAATAAAAATGTAATGCTATTATATTTTTTTTTAAAATTTTAATATTTTGGGGGGCTTAGATCCCAAATCAGAGTTTTATGATCTCAATAAATAAATATGTATTTAAATCTAGGTGGATTTATATATACTTCTGACTACAAAAAGTAGTCAAAATTACTATTTAGGTAGTGCTCTATAAACTTGTTCAAAAACGGCAGTAGGATGACATTTTGCTATTTCAGAAGAAAATAAATTGGATCCATCCAGAGTTACGCTGTAAACGCCCAACGCGTTCCGCTCTGCTGCTCTTTCATTTAGCCAGAACTTGTTCAATATTTTTGTTACAACAATACGAACAAAAGATAAAAGTAATAGAAAAAGTCCCAAATAGTGTTTTGAATAAAATTACATTTCCCTGTACCGCATTGATCGTGAAACCTCGTCCATATCACTTGTATTTCCTTATATTCATAATATACTAACCTCTTCACTTTAAATTCCATCAAATAAGATGATTCCGCCAACCTTACGAGGAGAATGTATCTCTATGGATTAATGAAACATATAAGATATAGAATAAAGCGATAGCACAGATTTTTTTATCTTCTCCTAGTAAACCAGGTACAGTAAACATAGATTTTTCTTTATTTACCTTCCAAACTTGAGACGGCATGCTGATCTTAACGCTACGCTTGAATTATTTTAATTTTTCAGTGTTACCACCAAAGCAGGGAAATCAAAACATTTTTTTCCCCGAGGTCGGATCGAACTTACACCTATGTAGGTTTCAGGCGCACGATGTCCCACAATGCCACGATGGCTTAAAAGTTAAATAAATAAATAATAAATATAGATAAATATTACATTTGCATAAGTGTATCATCTGTTAAAGCTTAGCTCAAATTGTCTCATACGGGATAGTGTAAGTTTCAAGTCGTGTAATTTATCCTCGCTGGCTCGTCGCCAAAGGCCATCACCATACGTCAGGAGTAAATCGCTATGGGATTGTGCGGTTTGACAGGGATTTGTGAGGAGTTTCTTTTCTAGAATATCTTGGAATCCCATTAAAGCACTCCCGTTTAGCAGTTTCCGTATAATTCTGGAGGTATTACGCGTTGCGTATTATAATAATAAGTAATAACAGGAATTTAGGGCGTCGTGGCGCCCACGGAACCACTTCCTCCAAGGAAGGAGGAAAAATTTTCGAGGAAATTAAATATTTGATATTTTAAATTCCTTGCTCTGGTAACTAGGCAAAGCGCGTCGTTGAGTTCCTCCATTCAACACGAAAAACCTCGACAATTCAGCGGAAAATGTGAAACGGGAGACATACTCCGTCCGTGTGTCTTAACATTTCCCCAGTTCCCTCTGTCTACCCTGCTTTGTGCGGGATACAGTGTTAAGCTAAAAAAGTAAAGACAAAATATATAATATACAAAATAAATAAACACACTAAAATTACATTATATACAGATATAAATATATAAATATAAAGTATAAGCGTAGTGTTACATAAACCTGAGAGGCGAGATAGCATCGTTACACGTAATGAATAAATTTTCCTTACGACTACTTTGTTTAGTACCTACATTACTTAGTATTCTAGAAAGATTTAGAATCTTAGATAAAAATATATTATATTATTCAGTTCATTTTTCGACTAGTAAATGTATGGTACGTGATATTTTATCAGGTGTTCTAATACTTATTTTTTATGAATATTAAACGATTAATACTAATATTGTAAATAAAAGTTATAACATAATAATATATTAACCATAATGCGTATGGCTTAGTGGTCAGAGCGCTAGGACGGTTTCCAAGAGGCGCGAGTTCAAATACCGTTACGTTAAAATTTTTATACTTTTCTAAAAAAAAATGTTCTTTACTAAGTGTGGAATAACATTTTAAAAATTTATAAAATAGTTATAACAAATATTTTTTAAACATGTCCAATACTCGATATCGGCCATTCAACATTCTATTTACTCACCCGTCCGAAAATTAATTACCGCGATGTACGCCGGACCACGTTTATTGTCAGTAGATTGCCACAGACTGTGTTAGAGAGTAAATATGATATAGCCGTGTTCAAATATTACTATATATTTTTAAGGAAATTATTTTATCTTGATTGAATGACGTATTATGATGATGTCTTTCATGTTTTGGTGTGCGGAACTCAACACCGCACTTTATCTTTCCAGACAGTAAACGCCACAATGGTCTAAATAAGTATTTAAAATATTTATTACATTTACCTGATAAGTACAAAATTAATTATTGTGACAGAATCAATCCTACTAGTTGTTCGCGTCACTACTTGGTACCAATAATATAATCTGGTTGTACCGTCATGCTTGTCATCAGAACTCGGTATTATAATTCAACGAATTCCTTTCCTTTTCTCTTCTTGTGTTTGCCCATTCCGTTGAAGTATATGTATATATTTTACATTTAATATGAAGACGGAGTGTCTTAACACTAGGCTCCCTCTGTCTACCCTGCTGTGTGCGGGATACAGAGTGAAGCTGATTTTTTTTTTTTAGTATGAAGACTCGAACGGACAACATAAAATATATAAACTTTTATTTGTAGCACGTGCGACGGCTACGACACGCAAACGTAGAATGAAGTAAGATGTCATACCAGTAATGAGGTAACGTATTATGACGGTACTGAGAAAATATTTTTTCTTGACTATCTCTGAATATCTGTGGATGGCTGCTACAATTTGTAATAGATCGTGAATAATATAATAAAAGATGAAGGGATATTCTAACAAATTTGAATTACAATTGATTTTGTAAGCTATTTAAAGTAAGAAAATCAAAATGATTTCTAAAATAAGCATTGAAGTTTCTTTAAAACTTACTTTAACTTATAATTATGATCATTTACATTACATTTTATTCATATTGCTTTGGCTGCTTTTTAACAATCTATACAGAAGCTTGTTTTTTTATTTACAAAAAAATAATAAAGACTCTTAACGTATAACTATATTTTTTAAGCTTAAATGAATTATTAATAAAATAATAATCTCATAAAGAAAAAATCAACCCACTTAATTAAAAGAAACAAATTTAAAACTGGAAATCTCTTTGATATTTCTAAATAAACCCTTTTTTCTGCAACTTTATCGTCTCTTGCTTAAATAATACAGTGAGCCAGTAACGTATGTGCATGAATTGAAGAGCGCTCCAATATTTCAACCATATTTCTAACATATTGACAATTTGTAGTAACGTCTGTACATGTGAGTCAACACGAAATACATATTTTTTTTTATGGTAGTTTTTTTATTTTATCTATTTTATCATAATTCAGGACTCTATATTATATATTTTTGTGAAAGCATTATGAGTTATATAAAATCTTTATAGACTCTTCCTTCTGCTTTTTGCCAGAATTTAGGAAACTATGCGTTTAGGCGCAACTCAACGACGCACATTGTCAGGAGTATTAAAAGTAAATGTGTCGATTCTTCTTTCTACCTAGCATTTCTGGCAGTCCCGGCTTTTGTTCTCATGGTCTGTCTTCCGACTCAATCCTAGTCCACTTTGCACGACCTTTAACATGTTAATGTCGTCTATTAGCGTTCCTTCCATATCATCTCAGGCCTCGCTTTTGGATTTGATGTGCTACGTCTCTGATTCCAAGACTACCCGGAATGAATGTTTATGATCAATCCGCGATACGCCACACATCCAACTCAACATCTTTATCTCCGTGATGGGAAGCTCCCAAGTGTGTGCCGAAATGATGCTACTCATAATTCGTTTTGTATACATATAAAGAACCGGTCGGATCAAGATCTTTTGTATTAGCCCTTGGGCAGCATTCTGTGAGCGCAGACCACACCGGCGACAACTTTTGACATCCCGTTGTGTGCTTCCGGACACGTACTTAACGGATCCGAGGTATCTGAACTTATCCAACTTAAAGACTGATAGTGGTTGTTTATATTATATTTTATTAATATTTCTATGACCGCTTTTTAACAATCAATTATTAATTATCTGGTAAGAATCTGTAACCGTTTGGTCGACAAGTTATCAATTTGGCTTGAGTGGGCGCCCTGACTGAGATTACTTCGGTAGACGGTCAAGCTAGCAGGGTCGTCTTATATTGCTCCAAGAATGACTCCTCGGTTGCAGCCGACCTGAGCCTATGTCCAGGCACACACGGTACTTATGCACTGTGTTAGATTGGACTAACATCCTCAATGTCTCAATCAATACCTTTACCCGCATCAAATGATCTCAGTGACGATCAACTTCAAGCAGACCATTGTATATAGATTACAGACTAAAACTTTGTTATTTTTTAATATAATCGAAACCGAAGTTTAATCTCATATATTTAATATATCAGTTGATTCAAAACAATTCGTTCAAAATAGTTTATAAAATATTTGAATTTATCAAGCAAGCGCTTGGAATTTGACACAGTACAGTGAATAGTGTTAGTTAGCAAATCGCTATTAAGTGGTTTCACCAAAGTATTGAACTATTGACGTTGCGACTCGGAGGAATGCAGCTCACATTCATGTTACAATTCCACGTTGATCTGAATATCATCATATCTATAATATTGCAATATACATTTGCAATATATTCAATGCTTTTATTTGTATGTATGATAAATAGAGGCCATCGTGGAGTAATGGCATAACGTCTGACAGTAAACGCGACGGTTGGTTGTGGGTTCGAATCACATTCCGCAGATTTAATTATTTTAATTTCTTTCGTGTTACACTGTGTGAAACAATATATAACACGTAATATGAATTGAAAAGTCCTAATAAACAGTATGTGTAAGTGTTTTGTTAATAGTGATCGCAAATCTCACTCGAAAAGATTAAACATTTAATATTTCCATTTCTTTGCTCTGGTGTCGAGACTCTCGACACGACGTCGCCGCTAAACACGCAATGCCTCCAGAGTTCGGCATAAAGTGAGGAATTTCTTAACACTAGACTCCCGCTATATGCGAGATACAGGAGAAGCTATAAAGAATGTTGCAAACATGTCATTCACATTGATATTTTTCTGGAAACGTTTTATTGGTGAATTTAAGTTTATAAAAGATTTTTTTACATTATCTTATAAATGAATAGAATAAAAAATATGATGAATATAATAAAAGTTAATGTATAGATAGTCGTCTAAGTAAACGGTCCTTGAAAGCAGCAACGTAGTGCTTGTAAGTTTTTCAGGGACAGAGTACCCTCTTCCCTAACCATCCGGTGTCGCTGTAAAAGTAATAAAGTATTCGGATAATTAAGACAACGTTCTTTTGCAGTGGTCATTTTATTCAAATCTAAAATCAAATCAGCTTCACGCTGTATCGCGCACACAGCAGGATAGGCAGAGGGAACTTAAAGTTAAGACGCTCCGTTCTGCCAAATTCTGGAGGCATTGCGTTTTGAATGGGGGAACTTAACGCCTCACTTTGCCTCGATACCAGCGCGAGGAAATGGAAATACAAATTTAAATAAATATTACATCTCCTTGAGTGAAGATCGAACCCACAACCAGTCGATTTTACAGCCACACTTTGTGTCGCTGCGTCACGACTGGCCCCTTACTTTATCACTGATCGCAATTAGCGCTCACGACTTAGGGGCGTGGTCTCATATACATAATTCTTTTGCCATTATTTCGGAAACCTCTAAATTACATACAACTATTTTATGAACAAACATAGTTTTTAAAGCAGGCGGATTATATTAATAAAACAATTAGTGAGACATTTAAATCTTATATTTGATATTTTTCCTAGGTCGTAGGTCATCATGTTTTTGTGAGGATTCACTCGATAGCTCGTTACTATTACCAGTATTAATGGTAGATGTGGTATGAATGTCTTACAGTGTTCGGCGTTAAGTAAACAAGGCTTGATAAAACCATCGGAAAGTATTTTTTTATATTCTTTTTCTTCATTAGACTCACATACAAAAATTCGATAAATGGAATGGATAAAATATAATAATCCAGTAACTTGAACTAAATTGATATAAAGATGAAAGTATAAAGATTTATTTGTTTTCTTTAGATATTCTGTACACATTGGATTGTCATAAAATATTATACTTATTTCCCTCTTTTGCTTCCAAAAATCTCCGGAGTAGGTATATATTTTATTTAGCCCTAAACAATAGTGAAAGTCCTCTTATATTATGGTAAGATTACAAGGATCTAGGTAATAGAAACATATGCATTTCCTACGTTTTCTTTATATTTACGAACTTAATTCTTTTAGGAGACTACTTGCAATAGTTTACATAGCAAAATAAATAAAATAAAAATGTAACTGCACTTTAGTAAAAATTTTCTTGAAGTGACCTTTATACATTTTTCTTAGCTTCACACTGAAAAAATATATATATTTCGTTCCCCGAGTGGGAATCGAACTCACAACTGTCACTTTTACAGCCATACCCTTGTTCCCACATGCCACGACGGCTTTTCGTTTTTTTAATAAACAAATAAACTTCTTTTTTTCGTATTATTTCGAATGGACCTTTTCTTCGTCGATAATAATAAATAATTTCTTCTGTCATAGATATGTAATTCCTTTGGTCTTTTAAATTAGAGATTAATTTCCAAATCTTTAAGAGTTATAAATATACGAGTACCTACTTGGTGTTACGAGTGCTTACTTGGATTTGTTCATTGATTTTTTGACGTAATTATTTAAATTTCATTTGCGGAAATAATCGTAGATCGCTCATAGAGCAGACTTACGTTTACCACTGAGGAAAAGTTATTACTACGGCTACCAGAGTAGTCAGAGAGAACCTGAGAACCTATAGATAATACTCCGTTCCCATTTAAACACTTCCGCTGCCCACTTTTCACCAGATTCTGGAGACATTGTGTGTTGAGTGGCAGAACTCAACGCCACGCTTTGCCTTATTACCAAAGCGAGGAAATGTAAACAATAAATTTTTAAATTTCTTGAGAGGGAGTCGAACCCACAGCCGGTCGCGTGTACAATAGCTTGTGTCACACAGCAGGGTAGGCAGAGGGAACCTAGTGTTAAGACACTCCGTTCCCCACTTTCTGCCGAATTCTGGAGGCATGGCGTGTTGAGTGGCAGAGCTCAACGCCGCGCTTAACCTCGACACCAGAGCAAAGAAATGGAAATATAAATTTAAGTAAATATTTCATCTCCTCGAGTGAGGATCGAACCCAAAACCAGTTGGTTTTACAGTCACACCTCGTGCCGCTGTGCCACGACTGGCCTCCATACTACATTACATCAATACTATTAATACATTATTCTAAAATTATTACTGCAAATAAATATTAAATACAATATACTAAATGAAAATGTATTCAATGCTTAAAGTTTTAACAAAATTAGCGCTTGTTTTAAAGGAAACTATAGTAGAATATATTTTGCGTTATTCATATATAAATGGAAATTTGTATTAAAATACAAATGAAAATTACATTTAAATTTAATTTAAAAAAATTAAATTAAAAAATTAAATTAGCTTCACGCTGTATCCCGCGCACAGCAGGGTAGGCAGAGGGAACCTAGTGTTAAGACACTCCGTTCCCCACTTTCTGCCGAATTTTGGAGGCATTGCGTGTTGAGTGGCAGAACTCAACGCCGCGCTTAACCTCGACACCAGAGCGAAGAAATGGAAATATAAATTTAAGTAAATATTTCATCTCCTCGAGTGGGGATCGAACCCACAACCGGTCGGTTTTGCAGTCACCTCGTGCCGCTGCGCCACGACTGGCCTCAGAATTTAATTTATTATAATAATTATCGTTTGTTTTAATAATAATTGATCACGTTCAACGAGCTAAATGATATTGTTATACAAAAAGCTTAATTTAGTAGATATGTGTAGTACTGTGAAAGCTCCAGTTATTATTTGTATTTCATTATGCAAATGGATTGCAAAAAAGGGCAGTCACACGTTTGCGTATACGCGGCGATAGGTCATGGGTTTGATCTGCACTCGGGGAAATAACTTCTAATTTATTAATATTTTCATTTTTTCACTCTGGCAACCAAAATCCCGGCGTTGAGTTCCGCCACTCAAGGCGCAATGTCTGGAAAACGAATGTGGGGAACGAAGTCTCTTAACACTAGATTCCCTCTGCCTACCCTGCTGAGTGCGGGATACAGCGTGAAGCTGATTTAATATTTTTTTACAATGTATAATATGATTTTAAAAGTGCACCACATTAAAAAGCAATCAATAGAATTCCATGAGCAAATAACCTATAAACATATGAAATAATTGAAACCCGAGTAGGTAGTTAGTTTTTAAATAGGGCAAGCGGAGCTTTGTTCTGTGTCAGCTGTCTGTACCGGAAGGTAGATCCGCGCGGCAGATAGCGACTCTATGCCCTTTGTTGGTGTTCATAGAAATATAAATGCGGAGAATTCTACTGTATTCCTGAGAGTTTACTCTGCTTATACGCTAAAACAGGCTAAGAACTAAAATAGTATATGAGCAAGAAGTATAGAGTAGACCGTCGATAGCCAATGTTAGGAAAAATATTTTTTAACTAAAATTCGATATTTATTTCCATAATTAAATATTTCTAAGGATATTTTTTATTCCTTTCGCAATATTCATCGCGACATTGAATTTCGCCACTCAACATGCAACGTCTTGAGATTTCGGCAAGAACCGGTTGTCTGAACTCTAGGCTGCAGCGTGAAGGCTAAAAAATAGCTTTTATCAAAATGGTATATTTAGAAGTTATATATTATAAAAATATTATTTCCATCATAACTAAACATAATTTATAGTTTTAGTACTCACTAAATCCATCTTACTAAATTTAAGTAATAATATATCGAAAGCTAAAGACACTTCACGTCCTTCGAAGTTTTCTACATTTGCGTGTAACCGCATTTGCGTACTAATATCTGTTTAAACTTGCCTAATTTTCCTTAAAGGAAGTTTAGAGGATTTTGTACTTTAAAGTTATAGGGCAAAGATCAAAATTTGCATAATGCGGCGTATGTTTTGAGGCAACTTGGGTACGCTTCGTTAAACCTATTCGAGTAGTAACTAATGGTTGTATCAACGGTTACCATTAAGCAAAAAATATAAAACAAATCATAAAAGCTACTCATTTTTAATAATTAACTATTATAATAATGTTATGCATTTCTATATTACAGCATTTTAGACGTTATAAACGTGTTTATAATTACGAACACGACAAGAAGAAATGAACCTACAACCGTCGTTTTGTCATGTCGCGATGAATTATTTTTCTTTGGTAATAAGGTAAAAAGCGGAGTGCTGTTTAGTTCCACCACTCAATATGTAATGTCTCGAAAATTCAGCAGAATGTAGAAAACGTAGTGTCTTATCACTCAACATATGGATACGCGTGAAGTTCAAAAATATATATAGCTTAAGAACATGGACACCCTATAACTTGATACCTAAGGTACAACTCCAATGCTGACTGACTCGCCTTACATCGTTTGTATTTACTTTGAACATTTCACTTCATATCTAACTCATATTTGTGATATTGATATATCACCACAAGTCTTGCTTGGAAATCTGAATTATGGTATGGTTCTTTGGTTATGGCGTTCCGAGTGGAACTGAATTATTCATTATTAGAATTTTGTCTTAGTTTTGCAAGCAAAAAAAAAACAGGTTTAAGTAATATTATTCGAATTATTTTATATAAAAATGTGTTTATTTATTTCCTCAGCTGTTTTATTCCATTATTGTATAGTAAAATATTTATATTTATTTTTACCAATTGTTTTAACTTTATGCTGTATATGCATATAGAAGGGTAGGCAGAGGGAGGGTGTGATGAGTGACAGAGCTCACCACGCTTTATTTTTTACAAGGTCGAGAAAATGAAAATATTTCCCTCCCTCGAGGATCGAACGCACAACAGTTACATTTATAAGATATTGTCTATATTAAAACTACACAGCTAATGAAATTAAAAATCAGCTTCACGCTGTATCCCGCACACAGCAGGGTAGGCAGAGGGAACCTAGTGTTAAGACACTCTGTTCCCCACTTTCTGCCGAATTCTGGAGGCATTGCGTGTTGAGTGGCAGAACTCAACGCCGCGCTTTACCTTGACACAAGAGCGAAGAAATGGAAATATAAATTTAAGTAAATATTTCATCTCCTCGAGTGGGGATCGAACCCACAACCGAAGGTCGAAGGTTTTACAGTCACACCTCGTGCCGCTGCGCCACGACTGGCCTCAAATTATTTAAAATATATTTTTAAATCGTAATTAAGTTTATACGTAGAAATGAAAATAAATAAGCCGTCAAAGTAAGGTGTTAACTAAACTAAAGAAATTAATTGAGGCGATAAACAGTTTTTTCTTTTCTGCTTTGTCTTATTTCATTAATAAATCGCGTAAAAGAACAAACTCGGTCAGTTAATGTTTGCGTAGTATTCGTTGAATTGATATATTTTGCCTCAATAAATAAAAATAAAGCTGAGTTCATATAAGAGAGACTTGTCGTTTAGAAAATATTGAATAAGTACTTGAAATTTTACAACTATATAGGTTGGAGAACGGTTTATTTTTTACTTAGTTTTTCAAAATCATGGGTAGGTCTTGGTATTTTTTTAGCGTTACACTATATTTCGCATACAACAATATAGGCAGAGGGAACTTGAGAACCTAGTGTTAAGACACTTCGTTCTCCATTAAAGACATTACCGTCCCACATTTTCCCGTTGCCATTTGCGTGTTGGCGTGATGAGTGGCCGAACTCTGCCACACTGCCAACGAACGCTGCCAAAATTTCATAATTCTAGGTAAACCGAAACTACACTATTAATTTTGATTCTCTTGATAATGTCGAAATACGTGTTTTTTGTGATATAAATAGCCATATATATTTTTTAAGTAAATATAGAAATACGTTTTTATGGGAAATCAAGGGTCAATCCGTCAGTCTGTCTGTCTGTCTGTCTGTTGGTCAAGATCCTTTCTAATCAAATCTACGGTAGATTTGAGCATATGGCTTGAATTCCAGCTCGATATCTCCAACTGTTCCTGTGATGAACGATCTTGACCAACAGACAGATAGACAGACGGACGAACGCACGGACAAGAAAGTGATCAGGAAAGACAAGAAGGTGATAAGGTGACCTTTTTTGTTTAAAATATACGGAAACCTAAAAAAGAGAATTATTACATCACATTATGTATCTATTTCAAAATAAACTATTAAACAATAGTGTTTGTATTTTGGCATTTCTTTAAGTACCTAATAAATAAAAACAGATATTATTTGATAGTGTGTAATTGCCTTTCTCTATACGTATATGTAATCTGGATAACAGACAATGAGTGATTTCGTGGTTCGCTGGTCCAGAACCAAACCAGTGTCATTACATTCAAATCCACTGAGCTACATATATTGATAGCTTTCTCATACATGCCATTTTTTTAAAACAGTTTTTTATATTTTATTATTGAATGAATTATTAATAATATTAATATTATTATATAATTTTATTCCATCTGGTACTAAGGCAAAAAGCGAGGCGTTGAACTCCGCCACTCAGCTGAAATTGGGGAACGGAGTATCTTAATACATTCTCTTTGCCTGCTGTTTGCGCGCTTTATGGTAAAGAAAAGAAATGTATGTAGCTATGAAGAGCACGAAATTAAATTTAATATTTTCATTTCTTTGATCGTGAGATCCTGCATTTGAAGGAAAGTGCGAAGCGGAGTGTCGTAACGCCCTTGCTATATGCGGGATGCAGCGCGAAGCTGAAAAAAATACTATATAGCTTTATAGCCCTCCTCAACAAATAAACTAAACAAATAGAAAACAAAAAGAATTTTCCAACTTGAATATATTGGAAAAAATAATATGGACCTTTGAAATTCTGTAAAAAAGTTTTTGAACACAGCGTGATTTGAAGAACATACAAGCGTTCTAGCCAATTAAGCTACATGCACGCTCACGTACTGCTTCGGTGAAAATATTTGTATATTTTTAAATTTTTTATGGTTTAGAGGCCATCGTGGTGCAGGAGCATAAGCGTACGACTGTCAATGTGACGATTGTAGTCTCGATTCCAACTCAGGGAAATGAAATAATATTATCCTCATCTCCCCGCTCTGGTAACAAGGCGGTGTTCAGTTCCGCCACGCAACACACAAAAACGCCTCGAGATCTCGGCGCGTCGCGGATTTTTTAAATTTATAATATTTTTATATTTAAAAGACGACACTTATACAACATGGCAGCTTAACCAAAGTAAATATACGACGAAAACGCAACTATGAGAAGTGATTAAATTAAATTTGTTTGTTAAGAGAAAAGCGACGTTAGGTTTCGTCACCCACCACGCAATGTGGAGTATGCAGATAGTAAAATGAAATGTGAATGTTAGAAAATTTCCACAACACAGTTTAGTTACAAAAAATACAATTTATGTATATTTAACGCATTTAAAGTGTTATTCCACAAAAGATAAAAAAATACTGTTTTAGAAAACGTATTAAAATATGTAAGGAATGGGATTTGAGCCCGCGCCTCTTAGAAACCGTGCAAGTGCTATGACCACTAAGCTATACGTTCTTATCAAACTAAGTCGAAATTCTTATACCTACGCATAATTAAAAGGTGTTTTATAGAAAAATAGTTTACAATATATGTACTCAAAGCTATAACAGGATGTAACAAACTATTATTACAACGACAAACGACTACATCATCTCAGCGCCCTTATATAATATACTACAACAAGTTGAAGCAAACTGACAAAACAAATGAACCAATAGAACTCGCTGTCTCCCTGGTACTACAGGTACCTGTAACAAGAACACATTATACGAACTTACTTCCCAACTTCCTTAATTCATTACGTCACTAATCACTGTAGATATATGAATAAGTTCACACGTTTCTAAGGTTATCCTTCTCCTATATTGTGAAAGAGAAATTATATTTTTGATATATTACATCAGTGTAGGCCGCCGTGGCTCGGTAGCACGGTAGTCCCGTCGTGACGGTTGTGGGTTCGATTCTTATTTGGGGGAATTAATATTTCATATTTTCATTTCCTCGCTCTGGTAAGAAGGCAAAGCGCGGCGTTGAGTTCCCCCATACAATTTAATTTCTCTGAGTGGCAACCACACCACCATCCATCGCGTTTACAGTCACGTACTTCTACCACTATGCCATCACGGTAATTTCAAGTAATTTATATACATAATATCACTAGGACTCAGAAAAAGTAAAACTCATTTTCTTAAAGGTTTCCCATCCATTTCCAATATCTATATGAAAGCAGGTAGGATTGCGGTAGGCTGTATCTTGCTCTATCTATCTGTTTATGTTTCTATAATTTAAAATGCAAATGACACGTACGAATGCTGGATACGCATCGTTCCCGTCTCTTTATGTAAATAGCTTCCTATCGGAGATGAGAAGAAACTGGAAAAATATTTACTTGAATATTTATAAAAAAAACTAAGATAATATTATTGGAAAAGTGATCTTGTACTTTGGTTTATGTATTAATGATGATATTCTCATATACTCGTATGTATTTTTAAAGTCTCGATTTAACTCGCTTCAAGGATCAACGATCGAGAGGACAGAGGACGAACGATCAACGGTGTCCATTTCATGTATGTTCAGCGATTTTCACTTGTGGGAATTTTGAATTTACCTTGAAAAGAAAAACAGATTTTTGAAGAAAGTTGAAGGATACCGCGTGACTGTTGGGTCTGCGCTCGTGGTTTTTCCTCTATATACCTCAATAACATACCTTTCATATCATTCAATACTTCAATACATTCTACAAATTTAGGAAATAACAGCAAAAATAATTTATGTGAAAGGTAAATTCTAACAATAAGTTTCAGGAGCTTTATTTCGCCACTCAACACGCAATGTCTCAAAAATTGTACCGGAAAATAGGAAAAACGTCATAACACCAGGTTCTATACGCGAAAAAACGTAAACCTTTTTTTCATTATTTTTCATTAATAAGGACTTATATAGATTTTTAGGACAATCAAATAAACATAATAACTACTTAATTATAGATATTCTTTCGAGAGATATTTGTATCTAAAATCATTATGTTTAGTCATTTTTATATTATATCCTAAATATTCCACAATAAATAAACTAGTAGTAGTAAATGTAATATTTACTCGATTTCATATGTATAGTTGCCACTGTCAAACCACTGCCACTGTCTAATAGTATGACCAAATATAACCGTTGATGCACTATGCATAATTAAACCCCGTACACGTCAGGTCAAGTCGAGCTTATCTTGTGTTCACGACACATACATACATACATATTGGAGCCGGAATTGACGCTTTGTTGTCATTCTTGTTTATTTTATTACGTTATTACTTCAAACGGAATATAGAATTACTATTGACAATTTTATTTGTTATTTTTATATAAATAATAGATTAATGTGACAATATAAATTATTATCAATAATTGTTTATTTAATTGTTTTTGGTCTTAATAGTACATAAATGATACATATCCAGTGTATTATTTTTGGGAATTTTAGGTCTAGATTCCACCAATAATAGCTAACTTAAAATTAAATCTAACTAAATCAGCTTCACGTTGTATCCCGCACACAGCAGGGTAGGCAGAGAGAAACTAGTGTGAAGACACTCCGTTCCCCACTTTCTACCGAGTTCTGGAGGCATTGCGTGTCGAGTGGCAGAACTCAACGCCGCACTGTACCTCGACACCAGAGCGAAGAAATAGAAATATAAATTTAAGTAAATATTTCATCTACCCGAGTGGGGATCGAACCCACAACCAGTCGGTTTTACAGTCACACTTTGTGCCCCTGCGCCACGACTGGATATAGTCAATCTCACCTAGATAAATAAAAAAAATATTTATGACTACCTGAATGTTTTTTCTTATTTTATTTAATGGCCTGATTTACCTGAATGTTATGAACAGTTCTTTGTATGTCAAAGTTACCCATATGATGGGGTTGACTTTGACAGATTACAAAATTTACATCTATACTGATGTATTTTAAAAGGTTTATATGATTGTCTATTGGTGAAAAGTGTTATGAAAT
Organism: Heliconius himera; assembly: GCA_021202915.1. Classification (NCBI taxonomy): domain Eukaryota; kingdom Metazoa; phylum Arthropoda; class Insecta; order Lepidoptera; family Nymphalidae; genus Heliconius; species Heliconius himera. The sequence goes on from JAJHJA010000827.1 coordinate 884,012, forward strand.
CACTAATAAAACAAAGCTAGCACTGATAAAACAAATACCGTCTTGAAATGTGCTTTAAATTTTAATATATAATGTAAAATATCGCTCGTGTCTGTCAAAGTTACCCAGATGGACTGTAACTAATATTCACATAACAAAAATATAATTCACTGAACTGAACTGATATAATTTACTATAATATATTTAAAAAGTGCTTACTGTAGAATCATAAGTAAAAAAAAAACTGCATTAATAAACTCATATCCATTACAGTCATTTATTTTCGTTAACATTTATAAAAAGTGTAAAAATGGATATAATTTATAACTTATTCTTTTTCCTGTACGTATTTTTTTGTAATTATATTACAAATGCAAATGTGAGTTACGTTTGTTCGATGCAGAATGTAGCCGTCTATGAAATTGAAATTTACGCGGTAATTTTCATATTGTTTATATAAATTCACATACAGTTGTGGAGTGGCTGAAAAATTTTGCAAAAAAATTGTTTATTATGCATAGTTTATTGTAGATTGATATCCCACAAAGAGAAATTGTTGAAATTTAAAATATGTATAGGTATTCTGTCTGTTGAATTACATATAGTGCAGCCATTTCAGTTTAACATTATTATTTGTCAATTGTTTATTCCGCACGAATTTATATTTTTTTTTTGTAAAAATAACTTCCTTACTCTAAGCGCGTCGTTTAGTTCTGGCACTTAACACACAATGCCTGAATTAAGTCGGCGAAAAGTAGAGAACGGAAGTTTTCTTAATGTGAAACAGAGTGTCTTAACATTAGGTTTCCAGGTTCTCTCTGCCTATCCTGCTATGTGCGGGATACAGCGTGAAGCTATAAAAAAATACATAAAAAAAAGTAATTTTTCACTAAAGATTAAAAATATCTTAGTATAATTATACTTTATTGTGATAATAATAAGCGTTTGCATTAACAGCTATCATTAAAAGTTTTAAGGTTCCATACCATTATGTATATAATACACGTTTTATCGCCTTAATTCGAAATATCCTTCTGTTATTCAGTGTACAAAGAGCAAGATCCCGAGAGGGTTTTGTGTTGTATGTTAGGGAAAGCTTCTTATAGAAATGAAACGTTCCAATGGAAATGGAGAAATACTCTATACCTAATGCATATCTGTATTTAGATCTAAAACTAGTGTAGAGAGATGCACAAAAATATATTTATAGCTTATTATTTTGAGACTTAACTTAGCTTCACGCTTTATCCTTAGCGGGGTAATCAGAGAGAACGGAGCGCCACACGCTACATTCTCTACATACCTCTTTTACCTCGTCCACTGTCATCAACCTCTTCATACATGCCTTCCGGGGAATCCTCATGTTTTTTACGTGACCTTCCTTCATTATCTTTGATACTGTGTTTTCGAAGGTCAACCGAGGTCTCCCCCTAATGGGGTGCTATGTCGGTTACCTCCTCGTGGTGCACCCTGGGCAACGGGACGGACAGCAGCATCACATTCGTGGTGCTGCTGCTCGTCGCGGCTAATAAACCGACACGCGGGAATGCGCTCCGGCGCTCTGTATCGTAAGAGTTGTCCCGTGAGCGCATTGTAGGGAGGGATTCCTTTGATGGCTCTGCGCTCATGCGCTAGGTCATCGTGGAGGTAGGGCGGGTTCGGCGTGCGCTTACCCCGCCGTCGGACAGAGCGAGGCTCGCCGTCCTCTTCGTAATTCCGTGCGCGGTGTCTGTGGTCATGTCTCGCGGCCACGCACGGGACCGAGGGGCTTGCCTTCACCGGCCGGACCGCGAGGAAGACAACCTCTATAAAAAATTACCCCAATCCAAGCGGCGACGCAGCGCGAGGGATGCATGGCTGTTGGGTGGTTCAGTCGCTACTGCTATCCCCGACCGGGCAGAGGCCAATGTCCGGGTCGGGTTACGGGGCTGGGGCGGCTGTTTGGTCGTCCTGGCTCGGGGCTTACCCAGGTACAGGGGGCACTACCTGGGTGGACCGTCTTTTCCCCCATACTCGTGGGATTCAAAATGGATGATTCACAAATTTTTTCGTTAGGTTTAAGTTGTTTGTCGGATAGTCAGGCTGTTCTCGATCCTGATAACAGTCTGCCATTAGGGAATAGGAGCTCACAGGTATCCGGGCCTGCGAGTGTCAAATTGGTGACCGATGGATGCGCAGGGGTAGGCGACCAGGCCTCTGTAGCGGATATGAATACTGGAAGCGTTGAAAATCGGTCGCGTGTTACGTCTTCTGTTAAGAAACGTCCAGTATGCCAGACCTCAGACGAGGAAAGCCTGCCGGCTCCCAAGTTGCCAACTTCGAGAAGGGGTCGGCAGGCATCGAGAGGGGCGAGTGCTTCGCAGCCGCGGAGGGGTAAGCACGGAAGGCTTGCGCGCTCCAATACTACGGCGGCTAGCGAAGCAGAGAGTGACATGGGGGTCACTACAGAGGACCCTGGCGATGGCGGTGAAAGTGGTGCCTCGCTGGGGAGCTCAAAGGCGGAGCTCAGCGCCGCTAAGAGGGAGCAGCGCAAAGCCGTCGCGGCTGACGAAGTGTCGGAAATGGCCCGTCGCGCTCGAGAGCGACGAGCGGCTCTTGCGGCGGAAGGGGGAGAGCCATCTGCGGTGGCCTTGAGCCAGTTGGCTCTGGATGGGGTGGACTTAGTCCTCAAAGTTGCCACCAAGTCAGGAAGTCTGAAGGGCACGTTCATCCGTGGCTTAAAGGAGGCTGCCGCGGATATCAGGGAGGCGGTTGACATCCTCCTCAACAGAACGGCCTCGGACGAAGTCGCAAAGTTACAGGAGGAAAACAGTCGCCTCCGAACTGACCTGGAGGACCTCCGGCGGCAAGTCGCTGCGCTAAGTGAGCAACAGCAGCAATGCACGTCCACCGCTGCTGCACCCGTAATGGCGCCGACTGCCGCTCCACGACCGGCAAGCCTTCGTACCGACGAAGAGGTTGAGCGCATTGTCCAACTCTGCATGCTCAAGTGCGGGAACATGGTTGACGCTAAGCTTGAGGCGAATCGTCGTCGTCTCCCGGCGGAAATACTCCGTCCGCCTTTGGCGGCTGACAAGCGGAGGACTGAGCAGCCGCCGAGACTTCCACCTCAAAAGGGGAAGCCCACGGAGGGTAACAAAAAGCCCTCGGAGGGAGCTCCTCCGAGCGACCATCCCACGACTGCTGGGTCAAAGGGTGAGACCTGGGTAAAAGTCGTGGGTCGCAAGAAGGCCCGCAAAGCCACTAAGAAGGCCGCAGTAAATACATCTGGTGGAAACGCAAAGATGATATCGCAGCCTGTGCGGCGGAATGCTAAAAGCGGTCGCAAAGGACCAACGATACATGCCCCACGTTCCGAAGCTGTGACGCTCACGCTACAGCCCGGAGCTGCAGAGCGGGGCGTAACGTACCAGTCGGTCATTGCCGAGGCCAAGGCCAAGATCAAATTATCAGATCTTGGCCTCCAATCCGTCACCCTCAGGCAGGCTGCCACGGGTGCGCGGTTGTTCGAGGTAGCTGGTGCTGCAAGCGGCAGTGCCGAAAAGGCGGACGCTCTGGCCGCTAAGTTGAGGGAGGTCCTCAACCCAGAGGACGTCCGGGTCTCCAGGCCAATAAAAACCGCAGAGGTGCGGATTGCTGGTCTGGATGACTCTGTGACACCTGAGGAGGTGGTAGCGGCCGTTGCTCGAAGCGGAGAGTGTCTGCCGGACAATGTGCGGACCGGCGACATACGCGCAGACGCCACCGGACTCGGCGTAGTCTGGGTTCGGTGCCCTGTAGCGTCGGCGAAAAAGATAGCCGATAGTGGCAGATTGCTGGTTGGCTGGGTTGCAGCGAGAGTGAAACTCCTACAGCCCCGGGATTTGCGGTGCTTCCGGTGCCTGGAGAAGGGGCACGTCCGGGCAAAGTGTACCGCCGAGATTGACCGTAGTGATCTTTGTTATCGCTGCGGTCAGCCCGGTCATAAAGCGGCTCAGTGTTCCGCGGCACTCAACTGCAGCTTATGTTCGGCTGCGGGGAAGCCTGCCGGACACAAAGTGGGTGAAGGGGCCTGTGGCGCGCCTGCCAGCAAGGCCATGAATAAAAAGAAGAGGAGATCTAAACCTGCCGGGGAAACCTCGTCACCACCGCAGGCTAGTAGCTCCGCGGCCGACTCCCGGCCGAGGACTGTTGCCGAGGGAATGGAATGCCAATAATGGCACAATTTCATTTTCTCCAGGGCAACATCAACCACTGTGCCAGAGCTCAGGATCTCCTACTCCAGAGCATGGCAGAGTGGTCGATTCACGTGGCTGTGGTCGCCGAACCGTACTTGGTTCCCGCCCGTGACAACTGGCTGGGATGCGCTGACGGTTTGGTTGCCATTATCGGCGAGGCTCTGACCGAGCCGTCTCGGGGTCGCGGCTGGGTGGCTGCGGTCTCAGGCGGCATTGTCATTGTGGGGGCATATTTCTCTCCCAACAAGAGTCTCGCCGACTTTGAGGGTTTCCTTGGCGAGTTGGGCACCGTCGTGGGCCGCTATCACCCTCGTCCCGTTCTGGTGTTCGGGGATTTTAACGCCAAGTCATTGGCGTGGGGATCTCCGGTCACTGACCCGCGGGGCGAGGTGCTAGAAGAGTGGGCGGTGACGACTGGTCTAGTCGTCCTGAATCGGGGCTCGGAATACACGTGCGTGCGGCAGCGGGGCGGGTCGATAGTGGATGTCTCGTTCGCTAGTCCCTCTGTTGCGAGCCGAGTCCGCGACTGGCGTGTCGCCGTGGAGGTGGAGACGCTGTCGGACCATCGGTATATCCGGTTTGACGTCTCTGCCCAAACCGCGAGCGGCCATCGTCCAATAACCCTAACTAACGACGGACCACGTTGGGCGCTAAAGCGCATCGACAGGGAACTACTTGAGGAAGCTGCCTTAGTCCAGTCCTTTTAGTTGCTCGAAGCGGAGAGTGTCTGCCGGACAATGTGCGGACCGGCGACATACGCGCAGACGCCACCGGACTCGGCGTAGTCTGGGTTCGGTGCCCTGTAGCGTCGGCGAAAAAGATAGCCGATAGTGGCAGATTGCTGGTTGGCTGGGTTGCAGCGAGAGTGAAACTCCTACAGCCCCGGGATTTGCGGTGCTTCCGGTGCCTGGAGAAGGGGCACGTCCGGGCAAAGTGTACCGCCGAGATTGACCGTAGTGATCTTTGTTATCGCTGCGGTCAGCCCGGTCATAAAGCGGCTCAGTGTTCCGCGGCACTCAACTGCAGCTTATGTTCGGCTGCGGGGAAGCCTGCCGGACACAAAGTGGGTGAAGGGGCCTGTGGCGCGCCTGCCAGCAAGGCCATGAATAAAAAGAAGAGGAGATCTAAACCTGCCGGGGAAACCTCGTCACCACCGCAGGCTAGTAGCTCCGCGGCCGACTCCCGGCCGAGGACTGTTGCCGAGGGAATGGAATGCCAATAATGGCACAATTTCATTTTCTCCAGGGCAACATCAACCACTGTGCCAGAGCTCAGGATCTCCTACTCCAGAGCATGGCAGAGTGGTCGATTCACGTGGCTGTGGTCGCCGAACCGTACTTGGTTCCCGCCCGTGACAACTGGCTGGGATGCGCTGACGGTTTGGTTGCCATTATCGGCGAGGCTCTGACCGAGCCGTCTCGGGGTCGCGGCTGGGTGGCTGCGGTCTCAGGCGGCATTGTCATTGTGGGGGCATATTTCTCTCCCAACAAGAGTCTCGCCGACTTTGAGGGTTTCCTTGGCGAGTTGGGCACCGTCGTGGGCCGCTATCACCCTCGTCCCGTTCTGGTGTTCGGGGATTTTAACGCCAAGTCATTGGCGTGGGGATCTCCGGTCACTGACCCGCGGGGCGAGGTGCTAGAAGAGTGGGCGGTGACGACTGGTCTAGTCGTCCTGAATCGGGGCTCGGAATACACGTGCGTGCGGCAGCGGGGCGGGTCGATAGTGGATGTCTCGTTCGCTAGTCCCTCTGTTGCGAGCCGAGTCCGCGACTGGCGTGTCGCCGTGGAGGTGGAGACGCTGTCGGACCATCGGTATATCCGGTTTGACGTCTCTGCCCAAACCGCGAGCGGCCATCGTCCAATAACCCTAACTAACGACGGACCACGTTGGGCGCTAAAGCGCATCGACAGGGAACTACTTGAGGAAGCTGCCTTAGTCCAGTCCTGGGTCTGGGAGTCGATGGACGGCCCCGTCGACGTCGAGGCGGTGGCACTGTGGTTTCGCGGAGCGATGATGCGGATCTGTGATGCGTCCATGCCCCGCGTCCGCCAACAGTCCGCAGGGCGCCAGGTGTACTGGTGGACCGCTGAGATTGCGCAATTGCGCGTAGCGTGCGTTGCGGCTCGTCGCCGGTACACCCGATACAGGAGACGGCGTCGACGGAATCCCACCGAGGAGGATGCCTTGTATGAGGTGTATCGTGAGTCTAAGGAGAATCTGTGGCTGGCCATTGGTGACTCAAAGTTGCGCGCCAGAGAGGAGTTGCTGGGGTCACTAGATCGGGATCCGTGGGGGCGCCCCTACCGTTGGATACGGGGCAAGTTGCGTCCGTGGGCACCTCCATTAACGCAAAGCATGCAACCCCAGTTGCTGGAGGCAGTGGTATCGACCCTTTTCCCAGAGCGAACAGGACACGTTCCTCCGCCGATGGCTTCATCCTACGCCACAGACTCTTTAGAAGAGGAGAGCACTGATGTCCCCGAGGTAACGCAAACAGAGACGAGAGCGGCCGTGTCGCGACTCCGGGCTAAGAACACGGCACCCGGACCCGACGGAGTTCCTGGTCGAGCTCTTGTCCTTGCTCTGAAGGAGCTAGAGCCCCAGCTGAGGGGGCTCTTTACGGCATGTCTCGAGCAGGGTCAGTTTCCCAGTGTGTGGAAGGAGGGGAGACTGGTTCTACTCAGAAAAGAAGGGCGCCCTGCGGACTCGCCGTCTGCTTATCGGCCCATAGTGCTGCTCGACGAGGCGGGCAAACTATTTGAGCGCATTATCGCAGATCGCCTCGTCGGCCACTTATCCAGGGAGGGGCCGAACCTGGACGACAACCAATTTGGTTTTCGTCGGGGGCGCTCCACCATAGACGCTATCATGCGCGTGAGGGTCCTGGTGGAGGAGACGGTGTCCCAGGGTGGGGTGGTGCTGGCAGTGTCTTTAGACATCTCCAATGCATTTAACACCCTACCCTGGAGTTGTATTCGGGAGGCTCTGAAATATCATCGCGTGCCTCTCTACCTCCGCCGTACAGTAGAGACTTACCTAGAGGGTAGATGCGTTATCTATCGGGGACGTGACGGTGTTGGCCGGCACCTCATGTCGTGCGGTGTTCCACAGGGTTCGGTCTTAGGACCGCTTCTGTGGAACATTGGTTACGACTGGGTGCTGAGAGGCGAACTCCCGTTGGGCGCCGACTTGACGTGTTATGCGGACGACACGCTCATAACTGCCCGGGGGAGTTCGCATAGGGAAGCGACGTTGATAGCCACGGCTGCAGTGTCACAGGTGGTGAACCGCATCCGCTGCCTAGGACTGGAGGTGGCCTTAAACAAGTCGGAGGCCATGGTGTTTCATGGCCCCCGACGTGCGCCGGCGCCGGGATCACACATCGTGGTCAGTGGGGCCCGGATAGCTGTCGAGTCTACCATGAAGTATCTAGGATTGGTACTCGACAGTCGATGGGAATTCGGGCCACACTTCCGGCGGCTGGCACCCAAGTTGATGGGCGCAGCGGGCGCGCTTTCATCGTTGCTTCCCAACTTGAGTGGCCCGAGCGCCGACTGTAGGCGGTTGTACGTAGGAATCGTGCGTTCTATGGCCCTGTATGGGGCCCCTGTGTGGGCATTGGACATGACGGCCGGCACTCTCGCCATTCTGCGCAAGCCGCAGAGGGCGATGGCCGTCAGAGTCGTCCGCGGGTATCGCACGATTTCCTACGAGGCGGCTTGCGTATTGGCCGGATCTCCGCCATGGGACCTAGAGGCGAAAGTACTCGCGTCATTATATCGATGGCGCGAGGAAGAGCGGGCACGGGGCTCGAGCCCGGTGCAGCGGGAGATCGCGCTGCGCCGAGTGAAGCTCCGTCAGATCCTGGTGGCGGAATGGCGGCAAAGGCTTCTGCGCCCTACCGCCGGCCTCGCTACCGTCGAGGCGATCCGACCAGTACTCGAGGACTGGCTCGGGAGAAGGCACGGCTCCCTGTCATTTAGGATGACGCAGATGCTGTCGGGGCACGGCTGCTTCGGCAAGTACCTGTGCCGCATAGACAGAAAGCCGGACGCTCGGTGCCACCACTGCGTCCATTGCGAGGAAGACACGGCGCAACACACGCTAGCCGAGTGTGTAGCTTGGGCGGAGCAGCGCCGTGTCCTCACAGATGAAGTAGGGGGCGATCTGTCGCTGCCTGCCGTAGTGCGGAGGATGGTTGGTAGCGTAGAGTCTTGGGACGCGGTGGCGTCCTTCTGCGAAGACGTGATGTCCAAGAAGGAAACTGCGGAAAGGGAGAGGGAGATCTTGATTCCCTTTTCCGGCCGCAGAAGGCGCACAGGGCGCAGGAGAAGGGCTGACAACGCCCTTTTCCGGCCTCCATGAATGGGTCTAGGGGCGATGGACTTGGGGAAGTCCTCGCCCCCTATTCGATAGACCCGTGTTGTAGGTACGCGCGGGTGTCGACGCGCGCCTCTGAGATGATGCACGAGTTAGCTCACCATCTCGCTAACCCGCGCAGGAGACGAGGCCAGGACAGACCCGGCCAGCACTAGTGAGGGGCTGCGGATGAATGTGGACTCCCGCGGCCCCGCGCTCACGTGCGAGGTGACACCGGGGTGGTTTTAGCCGGTAAGAGTCCGGCACGCCCCTCCGTCTTTCCTAGGCGGAGGCAGTCCATGAGGATTTCCCCCCGTAAAAAAAAAAAAAAAAAAAAGGTCTCCCCCTAATAATTTAGAGGAAGTTGGAAAAAGGTAAGATGCACGCGTCTGTAAAGTGTAGGTTATTATATATAAAAAAATAATAATAAAAGTATATCTGTATATAACCAAAGAAATGTTAGTTGCAGCACTTTGACTGTTATGTACAGCATGTGGATGGATGGACAGGCTAAATTACTGAACGAATTGGTCTATTATAGCGAAATATGGAAAACGAAATAATGTGTCACTACAACTTTAAGTGACTACGTAAAAATCTAATGTAACGGGACAAAACTCTGCATCTCTTGGAAACCATCCGAGTAATTTTCCCACGTTCAATTTTCTAAACAATACTAAATATTTTTCCTTCCTTAGTGAGTGACTAACTTTTCCCCAAATATTTTAATAAATATTTTTGGTGTCGTAAATTTTTTAGTCTCAAAAAGAAAAATCAAGAGTCCCTAAAGGATTACCTAATGGTACTGGAGAGATTTCAAAACACCGACACCATTCATGATACATCTGATATAATCAGGAAGGAGTATTGAAGATATGTGCCACAAGGAGATTGTATAAGAAATACATGTATTCGGAAAATGTTGTTTAAAGGAAAGAAGTTCTATTTGTATAAGCCATTTTTATTTATCTATACATATTGTGCGGGCTCTCCTTCTGGCCTACCAAGATAGATATGAAATAACTAAACATTTTGTTTTAAATACGACAAATGTTACGAGAAAAAACATATAAAATTCAAATAATTTAAATTATGATTTATTAACCAAACTAAAATATTAATCAACGAATTTTCCTTAAATACACTTTAATAATATAGAGAAACATTAGAACGTATGCTTAATTTTTATATTAATTCCAGATATTTTATTTAACAGTATACATTGTGATTGGTCTGTAGTCAATGAAAAGTTTATTTCTATTTTTAGAATGTAGAGTTCTAGTTAGAAAGAGTGTCCATCAAACAAAATCGCTAGGCTCTCTCAAGATGGGATATCTTACCACCACCACATCCACCTTTAATAAATTATTTGTTTAGTTCAACTTAATCTTACATTCCAAGTTCACTATTTTAAATCTAAAATTTATCCCTTTTACTTCAAATTGGCACAAGTAAAAAATTGTTAATTTGATGTGTAAAAGAATGAATTTCGTGTGAGAAAGAGCGAATTTGGAATAAAAAAATTATATACAAATAGATAAGCTAAAAATTTTATATTATATGCTCGTAAAGCATATATATTTACAAAATCCATTTTATCCATTATAGAAAAATAAAGCTATTTGTATTTTACGAATTAAGAATAATAATAATTTTATTTTATGCGTATTTATAAGTAACATTGCATAGTCTAGTCGTCACGTTAAATGCGACAGCATATAACATATTCACATGCACAGAACAAGCACAGATGAGGTGAATTTTACAAGATTATAACGAAATATTTGAATTTTATCTATATAATTTATAAAAATCTCTTGTCACAGTGTTTGTTAAGGATAAACTCAACTTGATTAAATTTGACCTATATCTGTAATTTGGTTCAATTTAAAAGAAACTAAGTTTTTATTTTAATATTGATCTCTGATTTTTTGTGTGTATGCAGCTTGACAACGATAAATATTTAATCTATAATTTATAAGAGTGACAGTGACAGGTTATGAGTAACCGATGACAGGTGACAGATAATATAATCGGCGTTGGATCACGGATTACGGATGACGAATGACGATTTTTATTTACATTATAAATAGTAAATAGTCTATTAATCGATATCAACTCATAAATGGTCATATGTATTTTTGAAAATGAATTCTTAGCGTTACACGCAAAATGTCTAGTATTCCTGTCTAAAGCACTCATATGATTTAGGTCTGACAGTTGGCCTTTCGGCATCTTGTAATTCTTTTTACATATAGAATGATTTTGAAGGAATTTATTTCTATGATAAGACTTATATTTTATGTGGTTTTTTTTGTACCCAGAAAAAAGTAGTTTAATCAAAGTACGTAAATATATACTTATTTTAATTAGGTTTTATTGATTGATTAAAAATAAATAGAATTTTTATTATATTATGGATCAGAGCAAATTGTATATTAAACTTTGCATTTATAGTTTAAGACAAGACGATACAGGGAATGAATTACTTTAAGTATAGAATGAACCAAATAAAAGTCAACATTAAAAAAATATTTAAATTTTTGAAAAAGCAATTAATGAGACAATAATTATATTAGCGTTTCTTTTTTTCATAAAAGTCAAAGTTTTACTTTTTCATTTTATAACTAAAAAGTTGAGATTAAATCAATTGATCTTACCTGCGATATATATGCTGGACACATACATACAGCATAAAAAATCCTAACACGCTTTTCTACACCTGAACCACATGTTAACTAGTAACTCTTGAAGAGTTTCATCATTGAGATGCATCATCAGACCAAAATGCCAAGTGTCTAATTCAGTTTCTTAAATTTTATTACAGACATACATAGCTCGAAAATTTCAGAGGAAAATGGAGAACGGTGTGTTTTAACACTAGATTCCCTCTGCCTACCGTGAAATATACGGAATATAGCGTGAATTTGACATATATAGCTACTAAATAACATAATTTCTATTTAAAAGTGGAGTGTTAAAAAGAAAAATTATGTAGATCAACAAAGCAATAAGAAATAATTAATGAGCTCTCCTTTCATTGCATTAGGTAAGTTGTAAGTCCAATTAATTGATAGCGATTTATTTAACGTCGGTGATTAGAGTTGTACGAGACGGAAATTTGTCAACGCTGATATTTTTAGTTTGGCATTATTTTTATACTTTATCAGATGGAATATAGGTACGAGTTTTGAATTTTAGCTTCACGCTGTATCCCGCAAACAGCAAGGTAGGGAGAAGGAGCCTAATGCTAGGACACTCCGTTCGAATCCTGGAGGCATTGTGTGTTGGTCTTCGCTTCGCTTTGCCTCGACAACAGAGCGAAGAAATTAAAATATACATATACATTAAAATATAAAATATGCTAATCACTAATTCATAATATACCTATAGAGTTCTGTCGGTTAATTTTGTTCATATTTGATATATTACGTAAGAATCGTATTTATATTGATTTTATTTATTAGATCAAGAAATAGATATAATAATATAATCTGAAACATATAGGCACCGTAGGCTATATCGAATTCAACGTACAAATAATTTTTCAATCAATTTATAAGGAAACTGACTTAAAATATATAGAAAAAACAATTAAAGTCTAACATAGTTGAAGGTACTATCTTAAACTGTATTAAATTTATTCATGAAAGTCTCAACACCTTGCAGGAGTAAAAGAATCAATAATAGCTAGTAGCAACGAATGCAAGATGAACTTACATTTAATGTTATTCGTTTTATATTTTTATACTAAAAAATAAAATAATTTTTATGTCCAGGTAAAAAAGTTAAGTCTTTAAATTATTTTAATTCAATGATACATTTTTTTATAAATGAATATTTTTATAATAATTACTAAAATATTTTTTAAAAACAAGCAATGCGTCTTTGATTGGAGAATAGTCTTTTAAAAATCTTTTTAATAATTAATATCTTTCTAAATTATATTACAATTATTATTATTATTTATTTCTTTTATCTCTATCGAAATTTATTTTTCTAATTCTTTATATATAAGTAAATGATGGGTTGATCGTATTTTGCCAAATCCTTTGTACAACACAGTGTATAATAAATAGCTACTCATTGAAAGCATATATCCTTATCAATCGCTAACAGATTAAGGATCAACAATAGGCTTAATAATACAAACCAATGAACGCCCAATTTACAAATATAAAAATATAGTTTACTTCATTCCGCCCTTTTGTAATGACAGCCCTAGAAAATCTTCAATTATAAGTAGAATTGTTATCAAAACAGTTTAATGCTTTGGAGATGAGATCCAGACGAACATTTTTATTACTACATGATGTCCCTGAAATTAAAACATACAATGAAAACATATCTGAGTGTGTTATTATTGTGTAATTAACAGATCATCTCAAGGTTCCACATATATCGGTCACTTCATTTAGCCGCTGCACGAGCCACTGCTAGGGCAGCTATATGATGTACATGCTCCCATTAAGTCGATAAAAATGAAACACTTGCCAGCTCCTTGGATAAGCTCTGAAATTAAAATTCTACTGCTTAAAAAGAACATGGAAAGGCACAAATATAAACCTAATGATAGTGATACTAATCGGGAAAAGGATATAAAATCTCGGAATAATGTAGAGATGCACTAAGACGCCATCTATAATTCTGTCGACGGCGACACTGCTAAAACTTGGAAATTTCTAGATACAATTGGAGTTGGTAAATCACATAAATCAGTTTCAGTGAACATTGATGTTGATCTCCTCAATGACCACTTTAAGGCATCTAATATAATTGATACTGTTTGTAAGAAGCATCCTATAAATGTTCGTTCATCACAATCTACTCCTCATTCTTAATCGGTTTGCTTCAAGTCTTTTACTGAATGTGTAACAGACTTTAGCGAATTCAAAATTTTGATGGCCTCCGTAAATATGATCATGTATCTAAGTATCGCTCTAAGTGGCTCCCTGTACGTCGTCGCTGGAATTTACATCTTCTTGCCTTCTTGTACTGTTTGTTATTTAGTCCCACTGCTCCCTCTTACTTGAAAGATATTTGATTTCATTAGTTCACCAGAAAGTTTAGTTAGACACACCAGTCAAATTTTTCACTTTGAGACAACTTGTGTGTATATATTTATATGCATTTATTATATTTATTTTACTTTATGTATGTATATTGTTTATTAGACTATGTATTGTATTATATTATAATAATATTAAATATACTTTATTGTACCTTTAAAAAAAAATAAAACAATATAAAATCTTAAAAAATAATAAAAAATGTACAACAAGGCGGCCTTATCGCTTAAAGCGGTCTTTTCCAGGCAACTTTTGGATGTTGGAATTGTATAAAAGTGAGCGGTGCACCAAGTAGAATTTCTACATAACTATATTATATGTTGTATATTTATACACAATGTTATATATTTAAATAATTATTTTTCAGCATTTTTAAAAAAATATATAGGCTTTTGGCACATTTTTTGGCTATAATATCCCTTTAGGATTAGAGAAAAAGGAAGAAGAATGCAGTGTAATTTCTATCAATAGATTGTTGTCGGAGCGTGGGGAACGTAAGTGGGCGTCATGAAGAAACATGAATTATTTCTTCAAGTATCCTTACTTTACTGTAGTGGAACGATTAAACAGCACAGAATAGTTAAGGTGAAGTATGTGAGTATTCCTGCGGAGGCGGATAAGGAGCCACTTTAGCTTATTTAGAAACTCGGAAATGTGATCATATTTACGCGCACCAAAGATGTTATAATAAAAAAAATAATAATAAGATTTATTTAATTGCTTCTCTTTAATGTCAAGATAACATACATACGCATAATAAGAGTTGGTAAAAGGAGCGAGTTTGCGCAATTTTGGTTGGTATTAGTAAGAAATTGCGCAGCCTTCGTAAACATGCAGAAGCAACGTAAACCTTTCTACTAACCACAAGTAAGAGAGTTTTGTGGTTCTCAAGGTTTAGGTTCTCTAGGTTTTGTCTTAGACCTAGGTTTTGTCTTGATTAGCAAGACAAAACCTAGGTCTAAGACAAAACCTAGGTTCCTTACAGACTCGCTAAATAGAATAAAAACCCCATTGATTGTTACAGGCGCTGTCTTTGATTTGTAAATTTTTTAAATAACCTAAGACTACCGATCAAAATAGATTGACTTTTTAAAACGTAGAGAGAAGAAATTTTATGATATATAGAATTAATATAAATTGAAAATAGAAAAGGAAAGAACCCTGAGACCGTCGTAGTGCACAAGCCGTACCGGTGTACGTGTAAGCGTGACGGTGACGGCATGACGGTTGTGGGTTCGATTCCCACTGGGAATAAAGGATTATTATTTATTTATATTCTTCTTCCTTTACTCTGGTAACAAGGCAAAAGCGTTTTGAGCCCCGCCGCTTAACAAGCGATATCTCAAAAAAATCGACTGAAAGTGGGAAACGGAGTGTCATAACACTAGGTTCCCTCTGCCTACCCTGCTGTGTGCGCAATAAGTGTAAAACGAAAACAATCAAGGCATTTAATAGCTTTTAACGTTTATCTAGTCAATTTCCGTTATGTGGAACTAGGAGAGGAGGAAAGGCAAACTTTATACTAACAAAGCGAAGTTACCTCTACAAACTGCTAGTTGAGCGTCGCGTCCGCTTACCGATACCTGATATTTTAAGTCTTTATTAAAACACTGTGACTTTATACGCTGTGGTCTGTGTGCTAATATATAACACCTAATAATAGGTAAGAGCTCTCTAATATATTTTATTTACTGGTTTAAATATTAAAATAGGTGTATTATTTTTTTTATTTAACTCGACAGCTTCATTCGATGAAAAAATGAGATTAACAATTATTGAGCCCAGTCGCGGCGCAGAGGTGGCACAAGCGAGTGACGCGGTAGATTGTGGGTTCGATTCCAACTCGAGGAAAAGAAATATTTAGTATTTCCAATTTATCTCTCTGGTGTTGAGGCAAAGCGCGGTGTTGAGTTCCGCCACTCAACTCGCAATGCCTCCAGAATCTGACGAGAGGTGGACAGGTGGAGAATCTTAACACTAAACTCTCTCTGACTACCCTGCTACATGCGGGTTACAGCGTCAAGCTAAAAAAACGATTTTGAAGAATTTTGTGATTAGAAATTTGTATATTGTAAAATATATTTCAATGATTCCTCATTTAGTCATTCGGTTCAGTTTTACCCATTTAAATACAACACAGTGTGAGATGATAGCACCGCTTCCGCGGCCGCGGTATGTCTTACCAGAGTGAAAATGATATATATTTGTCAAGTGGAAATCAAACTCACAATCATGGCGTACACAGTTAAATGCAACCTACTGCGCCACAATAGTTAAAATCAATAATAAATTATATGATATTAAAACAAATATTAACTTTTAATACATAGGTACATTAGTTTCACAATCCCTAGAAAGTTTTATTAAGTAAGCCTTATTGGAATGGTTTGGAAAGTATAATTCTATCAAGAATAAGTTTAATATTCTAACTAAGTTCTTTTGTAGTATTAAATGAAATTAGTTCTACGTTTTATATTTAAAAGTAATGAGATTTGTAAATGTTCTAGACCAAATAAAATTTATTAACAGAGCCCTCATTTGGATTGTATAATAAATTATGTTAATGTTTTTAAATACAGAGCTGTTATATATAATATATATATAATATACTAAGCAATACAATTAGCTTTACGCTGTATCCCGCACACAGCAGGGTAGGCAGAGGGAACCTAGTGTTAAGACACTCCGTTCCCCACTTTCTGCCGAATTCTGGAGGCATTGCGTGTTGAGTGGCAGAACTAAGAAATGGAAATATAATTTAAGTAAATATTTGATTTCCTCGAGTGGGGATCGAACCCACAACCAGTCGGTTTTACAGTCACACTTTGTGCCACTGCGCCACGACTGAATACGTAGTACTAATATTTGACGGAATCATTGAACAGTTAAACAATTAATTCAGGTTATTTTATTTATTAATCAATAATCAGCCGATAGTCGCCTTCACTTTTAATTTTCGGTTACGATTATTCGTGAAAAATTTATAAGTTTATTTTTCAAGGCAGTCGTGGCGCATGGGTACTAGGGCGGGACTGTAACGCGGCAGTTGTGGGTTCGATCCCTACTCGTAGGAATGAATTTTATTTTTTTCTTCTCTCTGCCAGTTAAGTTTCGCCAATCAACACACAATTCCTCGATGATGAAAATTCGGCGCAAAGTGGGTAACGGAGTGTCATAAGACGAAGTTCCCTCTGTCTACCCTGCTGTATGATTCTTTCTCTATCTGATTTTTTTTCTAACGAACGACGTGACACGATAAATATTAGTAAAAATATTAAATTCTAAGATAAAATCTTAAACTTTTTTTCCAACAATAATATTGTAAAGGAAAGCGCGCCGACGCTCTTTGAAATTGGTCACCGGCTAGCCGCATTTTCACACGTTAAATAAAAATCGGGTCGTCGGTTAAAAAGCTTTGTACATATTTTTTTTATCAAATATCCTCTAGTTTCTGTATGCTTTGTGTAAAAAAAAGATAATTTACAGTTACATTTTATGAAATGAAAATGGTTTTTTTTTAGAATAAAGTAATAGATAAATTTTACTTTAAAGAGTTAAAATATAATTAACATTATTTTTAAACATTTTTTAAAGTGTTATTCCACACTTAGGAAAGAAAAATACTTATTTAGAAAACGTATAAAAATTTGAACGTAATTTGAACGAATGTAACCGTCCAGGTCGGTTCTGGTCGGTTTTCAGGTGGCGCGGGTTCGAGTCCCGCTACGTTCAAATTTTTATAGGTTTTCTAAATAAGTATAATTAATATTAGTTATCTACACAGATAAACTAAATAGAAGTCTGATATTTTTAAAGATTTTGCGCTTTTTAAGTGTGTAGTTGTTTACTCGATTTTAAAAGGATTTTATTTTTTTTATCTGTCTGTATGACTTTAAGTTTACCTGCATTTAACTCTAGAACTTTTACGCATGTGACGCAACGTATAGGCTACTTTTTTATCCTAGAATTACAGCGGAATTGCGGTTTACGTGGGAAAGAGAACATTTGCTGCACGGAAGCACCTACCGCCCAGATTGATCTCAAAAGGTTTAAATTACAATTATATTTTAAATAACAGAATAGATAACCATACTAAAATTTATCTAAAATTTTCCTTAAATATACTTAAATACTTTTAATTAAATTATCATGTATTTCATATAGGCGTTAAGTTATTATAAAGCTAGTTTTGTATGGTAGATGTACTTCTACAATGTCTTAAGGTATTTTCTCATATTGTGCATTGAAAAAAATACATAATATGTTATAATTCTTTATACAACATTTTGAATTGGAATTCATGACCAATTCGATACTCTCCCGCTGTGGTTTCTACGCGGTTCTCACAACTTTATAGCTAATATCTTTGTAGAAAGAATTTTTATGCTTTGTTATTCAAAGTTTATTGCTTCAATATAAAGGAAATAAAAAAAATAATGCTATTATATATTTTTTTCTAATTTAAATATTTTAGGAGGCTTAGACCCAAATAAGAGTTTTATGATTCTAATAAATAAATAACTACCACATAGGTACTATATACAAGTACATATATTTCTGAATGCACAAAGTACTCACAATTAATGAAAATGTTAGCGTATTGCTCTATAAACTCGTTCAAAAACGGCAGTAGGACGACATTTTGATATTTCAGAAGAAAATAAATTGGATCCATCCAGAGTTACCCTGTAAACGCCCACCGCGTTCCGCTCTGCTGCTCTTTCATTTAGCCAGAACTTGTCGAATATTTTTGTTACAACAATACGAACAAAAGCTAAAAATAATATAGAAGGCCTCAAAAAGTGTTTTGAGTAAAATTCCATTTCCACGTACCGCTTTGATCGTGAAATCTTGAAACGTACGAGTTTATACTTAGATTTCATAAACAGGAATTAAAAAATCCTAAATTTATGTAAAAATGTAACAATACAGCAAAAATCAAGTGAATGAACAAAATTGACAATGAACGCTGTTATTTACTTTATTTTGAAGACTTTGTGTCGTCGTTTAAATTGGGATGGGATTAATTGCATTGCTTTATGTAACGAAACTGATACGAAAAAACGGGACCTTTGAAATTTCATGCCATCTACTCTTCTTTATTTATTCTGATTAAACACATCTCTTTCTCTCTCTCTGTCTCTATCTCTATCTCCAATGACTATTTATATGTTAATATGACACCAATAGACTATGCTTTGTAAGAATTTCCTAGTAATATTTGCCATTGATATTGTAAATTTTACTTACCTTCGTAAAATAAATTTTTCAAGTATTTTTATTTACTCGCCCATGTCACTTGTATTATTACCTTATATTCATAATATACTAACGTCTTGTGAATTTCTTAATTGCAAATTCCATCAGATAAGCTGATTCCGCAAATTTTATGTGGATAATACAGCTCTAGGGATTATGGAAACATATAAGATAAAATAAAGCGAATTATTAAAATTTTAATAATTCGCTAAAATTTCTAGAATAAAGCGAAATTATTTTCTTGCATTACGCGAGAGGTAGGAAAAACATAGATTTTTCTTCATTTTCTTTTCAAACTTGAGAAGGCATTCTCTTCTTAATGCTACGCTATTATTATTTTTATTTTCTCCTCTTACCAGCAGATCACGGAAACGAAAACAATTGATTTCTCGAGTTCGGATCGAATTTATAACCTTCTAATTGATAGTCTTACGATGTCCGACAATGACTCGATAAATTCAAAGGTCAATAAATGAAAAATAAATATAGGTAAACATTATATTTGCATAAGTGTATTATTATCTTTGAAGCTTATTCTAAATTGTCTCATACGAGATAGTATAAGTTTTAAGTCCTCTAAGTTATCCTCGCTGGCTCGTCGCCAAACGCCATCACGATACGTCAGGAGTAACTCGCTACGGGATTTTGCGGTTTGACAGGGATTTGTGAGGAGTTTTCTATCTAGATATTGCACCCATTAGTTTTGTAGTTATTGTTGTATCTTTACACGTATAAATTGAGAGGGAATAAGATAAATATTCTCATTTAGTGGTAAACGTCACGCCTGCGCACAGCAGGTACGCAGAGGGAACCTAGTGTTAAGACATTCTGGTCTCCATTTTCCAAAATTTCATTTCGATTTCTGGAGCATTGGATATTGATACGAGAGCGAAGAAATGAAAATATTAATTATTCATTTCGCAGAACAGGAATCGAACCCACAACCTGTCGCATTTTATCTCAACCTAACTTTTATGCTGCATAGTACGTTAAAATATACATACATAGTACGTTAACTTCAAAATTGATCCAGAAATAAAATAACATGAAATTGAACAGATGTAGAGACAATAAAAAATAACAGAACAGAAATTATTTTCGCTAAAATGTTAAGCTAAGCTGAATATTAAGTATTAATTTAGTGCAAAAGCTTTTCTACACAAAATTTTTTATCTAAAGATATAGATTTTTTTATAATTTGAATTGTTTTCATCTTTATTTTGTCAACTACAAACTTCAAATTTTAATTATAGATTTAAAAGAGAAATTAAGGCCATCCAGGTGCAATGGCACAAGTGTGCGTCTATAAGCGCGACGCTTATGTATTCGATTCCCACTCGCGGTAATGAAATATTTAATATTTTAATTTCCTCGATCTGGCAACTAGGCAACTCGCCGCAACTCAACATGCATTTGCCTCGAGAATTCGGCGGAAGGTGTGTAACAGCAGTGCTTTAATGGAAACGCAGTGTTTTAACACTAGGATACCAGATTCCTTCTGCGAACCCTGCCTTGTGTGGAAAACAGCGTGAAGCTAAAAAAATATATATTGTATAAAAAAACGGAATGAAATTACTACTGTATATTGATATAAAAATTAAGTATAGAGTGGACTCTCATCATGGAGCAGGACCTGTAAACGCTGCTGGTGTGGGTTCGATTTCCACTCGAGGAAATAAAATATTTATCCTCTGGTTCGCGCCGAGGCAAACCGTTGTTCCCCAATTTCCGCCGATTTCTGGAGGCTTTGAATGGCGGAATTTAATGCAGCGCTTTGCCTTGATACCAGAGCGAAAAAATTTAATATTAAATATTTCATTTCCTCGAGAGGGTTATCGAACTCATAATCAGTCACTTATGCTTATGCCCTTGCGCCACGACTGGCTTCTGACAATTTTTTATAAATATTAAACGATTAATACTAATATAATAACTAAAAATTATAACATACATTTTTATACGTGTCCAATACCTATAGAATAGATAGGAGCCATTCAACATTCTATTTACTCACCCGTCCGAAAATTAATTACCGCGATGTACGCCGGACCACGTTTATTGTCAGTAGATTGCCACAGACTGTGTTATAGAGTAAATATGATATAGCCGTGTTCAAATATTACTCTATATTTTTAAGATAATGCTTATTTATTTATTTTTTGATAACGGTGTGTCTTAACTCGAGGTTCCCTCTGCCTACCCTGTGTGCGAGATATAGCGTGAAGCTTATTTTTTTGTAGTAGTATAAAGGACATTTCTGATTAGTCTCTACAGTTCTTGTTGTGTTTTTAATTGCGGAACTCAACACCACAATTTATTTTTCCAAAGCAAAGAAATAAAAATAATTTAATTAATTCTTTCAAGTGGAGATCGAAATATTAGGTTTTTAAAATATATATGAGTACATACCTCTACGCAGGACCTCAAGTAGCACATAATAAATTTATTTGAATAAAAAATTTAAGATGAAGGGGTCTTCTATTAAATTTGACTTACAAATAGTTTTATAAACTATTTAAAATAAGAAAATCATAGGTATTTCTAAAATAAACATTGCAGTATTTTTTTGAGACGGTGAGAATAGCTAACGTCGTGTGCAGGTGACACGATCATTTACATTATATTTTATTCATATTTCTTTGGCCGCTTCATAAACATATTTTATAGTACAGCTAGTTTTTTTTTGCATCTTATTTATAAATCAATAATAAAAAAAAATCTTAAAGTATAACTATAAATGTTTGACTAGGCTATAAATGTTTAATAAAAAAAAAATCAGCTTCACGCTGTATCCCGCACATATCAGGGTAGGCAGAGGAAACCTAGTGTTAAGACACTCCTTTCCCCACTTTCTGCCGAATTCTGAAGGCATTGCGTGTTGAGTGGCGGAACTCAACGCCATGCTTAGCCTCGAGACCAGAGCGAAGAAATGGAAATATAAATTTAAGTAAATATTTCATCTCCTCGAGTGGGGATCGAACCCACAACCAGTCGTTTTTACAGTCACACTTCGTGCCGCTGCGCTACGACGGGCCTCATAAATGTTAAAGAAAATAACATAGTCTCATAAAGAAAAATTCAACCCGCGTAATGAACAGCAATAAATTTTAAAACTGTAAAACTTTTTGTTATTTCTAAATAAACATTTTTTTCTGTAACTTTATCGTCTCTTGCTTAAAAATACAGTGAGCCAGTAACGTATGTGCATGACTTGTAGAGCGCTCCAATATTTCAACGATATTTCTAGCATATTGACAATCTGTACATGCGGGGTCAACACAAAATATAAAGGATTTTGATGATTAAATGATTTAGTTTTCGTTTTTTAATTACTTTTCCTTATTTCAAGATATTTCAGAAATTACATAGCTATATAAAGAAATTAAAACTGGTCACATTTAACTGAATATGAGTTATATAAAAGACCTGCAGATTGTTTTTAATGTGTCAAGATCGCTTTCTTGGACGTTCCAGAAGTCTAACTCTATGGACAAACATAGCAAGGTACTTCCTTCCGACATAGTTCATAGGGCGGCGCCCAACGTGGTCTTACCATCTTAGGTGACGCTCTTTTTTTTTTTTTTTTTAAATTTGTAAAGCTCTTTGCTTTACGTCTGCGTCCCTCTGACGTAATCAGAGACTTTGTGCATCGTTTCTTTTATTTTATTCTACCTAGTTAAAAATTTTAGGGAGGTGGCGCTAGGCCAAGGATGAATTTCTAAAAATATGATTTTTCTAAATTAATTAAATTCTTTTAATCTCAACTCTATTTTTATCTAAATTTTGGTTCATTTTACCTTTAAATTTCTACGCTTAAAACTGAATACTACTTTTAATTTCGACTAATAACGACAACACAACAAGAATTTTGGCAGGGAGGCAGAAGAAGTTTGATCGGACGGACGGAATGACACTCTGTTCTCAGCTCCTGAGTCGGTATTGGCCGAGTTTCCTTATCGCTGGCTCCCTCTGCGTCCGAGGAAGCTATTACTTCGCGTTTCTTTATGAAGCTTGAATGTAATATCTGTTTCGATCGCAGAGGGAGTCTGCGATGGCTGTTTTATGGGGACTGGGTGCGATCGCGAGTCTGTTCGAGGCTAGGCTGTATTTCGTCACCAGGACATTGCACCGTGTAAGTGGCGGATACAAAGAACTTTGTATTCCGTCATTTAACATTTTCGTGTGACGAAGCTCGGTTCCTTTGGGCTGCTGTTTCTTCCGAGTAGAGGTGAACTCGGCGAGTATGGAGGGGAGAGACGTGCCCTTAGCAATAGGCTATGCTGGCCCGGGCTAGCGCATCCCATTTGCGTCTGACTGGGCAGTCGGCGCTGAACGCGTTGTGGTCAGCGCGTTCCGCCTTTGCACCAATGCAGTTACAGCAAGATGGGGGTGCGCTATTGAGCCAGCTATCGCACTTTGTCCTCATGTGAGGTCCCCCACAGTGGCTGCACTTTGGGGCGGTTTCTTTGCAGAACCGCCTGCCGTGCCCGTAGCCGAGGCAGAGAGAGCACTGCACGAGCGGGGAAAAATCCGCCGCTCTGACTTTCTGCAGATCTATGTGCAATGCTCCCTCCGCAACGACTCGGTTCCACACTGTGGGGGACACCCGCATGACGACATGGCCGGTGAGCGGGTTCCTCGCCTTTCGGCGAAACCGAACCTCCGCCCGAAACTCGGCCTCGGAGATGCCGTCGAAGAGGCTCCGATTCTGATTCTTTAGGGCGCCCAAAATGTCGGCGTCCGTGTTGTACGCCAGGACGTCCCAGAGAATCAGAAGCGGATCCTTGTTCTTCACCTCCTCGACGTTTAGCCTATCGCTCGCCGCCTTCAGCCTCTCTTTAACCCTCTCCCGCTCCTCTACTGAACTACAGCCCAAAATCACCCTCTGATCCTTTGCCTTCCTCACCTTCTCGACCCGCACCCATCCCTCCTTCGCCTTTACCACCTCAGGTGACGCTCTTGGAGCTTATCCGCTACGTCACGGATCCTAAGGTTACCTCGAATCGATGTGTATGAAGACTATCTCTAATGAATGGGTTTCGGTCAAACAGCGTTAAGCCATTTTTAAACATTTTTAAAGTGTTATTCCACACTTAGGAAAGAAAAATACTTATTAAGAAAACGTATAAAAATTGGTCGGTTTCCAGGAGGCGCGGGTTCGTGTCCCGCTGCGTTCAAATTTTTATACGTTTTCTTAATAAGCGTTAAGCCAATCAATCACCTCAGCATCTTAATTTCCGATATACATCTATCAAATCAAAGCACTTTATTCGAAATCTATATATATATAAAAGGACCTGTACCTGACTGACTGAGGTAAGACGCACGCACAGTCGTAACCGCTGATGGTAGAAACGTGAAATTTGGACATATGCTTATTTTCATAATCTGGACATCCACTAAGAAGGGATTTTGAAAAATTTTAACGCTAAAGGGATGAAATAGGGGTTGAAAGTTTGTATGGATTTTTTTTTAAATCGGCACCCATTTTTATAACATTTGAAATTAGGGCTCATAAAAACATTTCATTGATCATTTCATTCATCTGAATTTGAAATGAAACACATCATGAAACACATAATGGTTTTTTTAGAATTCACCCCCTAAGGGTGCAAATTAGAGGTTCAACTTTGTATGGAAAAATCTTTAAAACGTAAAATAAAAAATAAAAATCGATGGGATTTTTATAAAAAATTAAATTCAGACTGTTAAAAATATTTTATTGAACACGTTCCGTGTTTTTTTTTAAATTCACTCTTA
The DNA here is from genome assembly GCA_021202915.1 of Heliconius himera. NCBI lineage: Eukaryota > Metazoa > Arthropoda > Insecta > Lepidoptera > Nymphalidae > Heliconius > Heliconius himera. Next base: position 908,655 of record JAJHJA010000827.1, read on the forward strand.
AGGGTGCAAATAAGCGGGCGAAGCCGCGCGCGCCCAGTATTAGTTAATAAAATACTTTAATTTTTCAAGCAAGCGCTTAAAATTTAACACGGTACAATGAATATTGTTACTTCCTTAAAAATCTTGTTTTTATATAGACAGTCCTCAACGTTTGTTATTATTTCCACGAAAGGTAAGGTTCTAGGTACCAGCAGAAAGTTTAAACCTTTAATTTACTTTAATATCTCAATAGTTGTATTATTAAAAGTTTGTTTTGACAATAGAGTAGTATTCAGACAGTATTTGCGAATTTGTTCCATCTTCTGATCTTCCATCGAATTCTGGATATTTAAGACTAAAATCATTTTACATCCTAAAATGTTCTTAATATTTAGTACTGATATAATTGTAGGGCATCAACGCTAAATTATTCTACAAGGGTCCTGAAACTTCTCAAGATTAAACTAAACTTATAGAATTTCATATAACCCGTCAATGCGAGGAATTCAAATGTCTCAGGTGACCATCCACAAAATGTACAGCGCTATATTATATATTTTTTCTTGTTCATAAATCAAAACATAATGATCAAGTAATCCTAAAAAAAGACTTAGATATAAAAGGCCAGTCATGGTGCAGGGTCACAAGAGTGCGACGGTAAACACGACAGGTTATGGGTTCCGTTCCCAGTTGAATAAATGAAATATTTCAATTTAATATTTCATTACTTTGCTCTGGTGGCAAAGCACGGCGTTGAGTTCCGCCACTCAACATGCAATGCCTCTTCGCCGGAAAAAGTGGAGCGGAAAGTTTTAACACAAATTTGAGCTGTCTTTGCCTATCCTGCTACTGATCTAAATTAAAGGACTTATACATCATAATATACTAGATATATGTATGCATTTTAATTTAGGGCTGTCGTTGCACAAGCCGCACGGTTGTAGGTTGGATTCCTACTCGGAGGAACGAATTATTATTATTTTTTCGTCGTTCAACACAATCTTAATAGTAGGTTCGCTCTGCCTACCATGCGAGATATGCAGTACACGGCGTAACGTAATTTTTTTTTTAAATAACCAGTATTTTTTTTATTTGCATTTAAGTAATGTTATTTATCACTTAAAAATAAAAACTATATATCTTCATGCATTACTAAAATTGTTAAATATATATATTTTTATATAATTAATTTGATATTAGTATTTTGCCTGGAAGATCGCCTTTATTTTCATATTACACATTCGAAGAGTCAAACACTCGAAACCTCACATCACGAGCGCCCAGCGACGTATAGAATTTGTTAATTATAGACAACAGTTTAACTTGTGACCATTCATATTATTGTCCAGACATTCCTTTTTAGCTTTTCGTGTATCCCGCACGTGGCAGAGTAGATAGAGGGAACCTGGGAACCTAATGTTAAGACACTTTCGTACCCCACTTTTCACCGAAGCGTGTTTAGTGGCGCAACCCAACGCTGCGCTTTGCGTATATTAAATAGATAATTTCCTAGAGTGGAAGTCGAACGTACATCTTGTCACGTTTAAAGATACGCTTGTGCCGTTGCGCCAAGACTGAACTCAAGACAATTAATAGACAAAAACAAGCAATTTTTGTGAAGTCGTCTTGGCGTAGAGGCACAAGTGAGGCCGTAAACGCGACGGTTCAGGATTCGTTCGGTGAAATATTTAATTTCCTCACTCTACTGTACCTAGGTAAAGGTCGAATTCCATCTACCCTAATTCGTCTCACCGGACACGTATTATAAAAATATTATACGTGTACTTTAATTATTTAATAGATCATTAATATATGAAATAGCTTGTATGTAACAATTTCAGGTGAGAATATTTTCTCGTTTTATATTTTTTAGAGGTTAGTTAATTTTAGTCGGCTTCTAGTCATCGAACTTAATATTATTAACTTAGATCTGCTAAGAATATTTAGTTTGAATATTTTGGTTTTGGTTCTTAGTGATATTCTTGCCCAAATTAGAATATCCTGGCTAAGCTACCACGGTTTGTACAGCTACAAGTTGTGTCATGTCGCATTCCTCCATTTCATAGCAACAAAATGAATTTTGGATATTCTAAATAGTTTAATCCTTTTTCAGTTTCTATTATTTTAAATTTTGATATAATTAATTAATTGGCTATATTTGACAAAAACTTACAAATGGCCGGCAATGACGTAAAGAAAATGTTACTCATATAAAAACTACGTGAAATACCGGTTTATAATTACAAAAAATCGGTAAACATAGAAACATAATATATTTTTAACATTTTTAAAGTTTTATTTCACACATAGATAAGAATAATATTTTTTTAGAAACGTATTAAAACTTATAATTATTATTTGCCTTGTAAATCTTGGACGGTGTAGAGCGGATTTCATATAAAGCGCGTTTCTAAAAAATAATCTAACAAAAGATATGTATGATGTATATATGTAGATATCCAAGCATTAGTATAAGACGTACGTAGGTGACAGACAGGAAAGATGAGAAAGGAAGACGCCGGTGCTGTCACACACCGTCACATCAATTCCTTTTAGTCTTGCTAGAACTTCTTTGAAATTTTTCCGACGTCACAAGTCTGGGAATATGAAATTGTATGAACTTATACTTTAAAAGTTGGTTTTAATATGTAATAATGTTGGTTTTATGGTAAATATGTTGGTAAATGTTGGTTTTAATATGTATACATTACAGATTTTTTTTGCAATTTTGTTAGCAAGTGATAACAATACAAAATATTGATAATACTTTCAAGTTGATTGTTGTTGAAATTGCAACTAAAATCTCATATTTGAAAATATAAAACAAAAAGGAAGTTTTGTTTCATAGTGTTGTAAACAAAAAAAATATGTTACCGTACATTTTTCCCAGAACTTTAACAATAAAGCAAGTGGAGAAAAATGAAAAATATTATTAAGCACTTCCTTCCTCGTTACAGCCGCTGTTATACCCTGCAACGAATATTTTCATATTTCCGTCAGAATTGTGAAGAGCAGTTATATTCCTGTGAAACAGTTATGTAGTCTTAGATGGGAGCTTTGCATAACTAAATGAGTTAGTCTAATTGCCTTGTATAACTTTAAGAAAAAAAAATTAAGGAAAAATATATACTTGAGGCCGCCCGTCGTGGCCCAGGAGCACTAGATTCCCACTTGAATTATTGTTTATTAATATTTTCATTTCGCGCTCTGGCACAAAACCAAATACCCGGCATTGAGTTCCGCCACTCAACACCTAATGCCTCGAAATTGGCGAAAAGTGGGGAACGCAGTGTCTTAACACTTAGTTCCCTCTGCCAACCGTGCCATATGCGGGATACAGCGTAGAGCTCATTTTGATTTCATTTTAAATATATACTTTTACGCTGAATTTGCCGTAGCGCAGTTGTTGGAATGTACGCCATGCTACACTATAATTCTAATATTTGAGTTAAGATTATTCTCAACTTCTCTAAAGATCCCAAAGAGGGTCGGAGCAATATCTGCAATTTAGTTTAGTTCAGATACAACATCCACCAGCAACAATTCTCTTACAAAATTAGTTGATATTAATTATATTATAATAATCGTTTGCGTTCAAAATATAGTATTGAAATTTAAATTTAACTTTTTTTTAATACGTAAACCCTCTCACGCCATAACAAAAGAGGATAATGCTTCAGAGATTGATATTCGAAAATACATTTGTTTTACCTAGAGGTAAAAGGATATGCCATTAATTCGATAAAAACAGTTAGATTGTAAACGTGAAAGCTCTAAAATGGACGAAAATAAAAAAAATAATAAAAAAAGATGTAAAATGAAAAAAGAAAGGAATCGAGTATTTTTTTATTTCTCTGAATTACGTTTTTTTATTCATCTAAAAAGACATCATTGGGACATAAATAGTAAGCATAAGCACCGATAGCCTGGTTCTATTCCATATTTTTTTTAATATTTACGCATATTTACGGTCGTAGCGCAGGGGCGTGAATGTAAAATCGACTGGTTGTGGATTCGATCCCCACTCGAGGAAATGAAATATTTATTTACATTTATATTTTCATTTCATCTCTCTGGCGTCGTGTGTGAGTGGTGTGTGGCGAAACTTAACACCGCCCTTTGTATTGTTACGAGAGCAGGGAAATTGAAAATATTAAATATTTCATCTCCTCGAGTGGGCACCGAACCCACAACCTTTACAGTCACACGCCTGTGCCCCTGCGCTACAACTGGCCTCAAAAATATTATTATATACACATTTAAAACGCATTATATTATAAGTAAGTAGAGTCCAGTCGTGGCGCAGTGGCACAAAGTGCGATTGTAAATCCGACTGTTTGTGGATTCGATTCCTACTCGAGGAGATGAAATAGGTACTTAAATTTATATTTTCAATTTTTCCGTCTGGTGTCCCTGCTATGTGCGGGATACAGCGTGAAGCTTATTTTTTATATTATAAGTATGTTTGTATATTACAACAAAGACACCAACTCACAGTGCTAGCTGCAGAACTGGCTCAATGTATGCACACAAATAGCACTCAGGTGTAGGCACAATTAATGTTTGCAAATTTAATGCGAAGTTATGTGTTTGTATTCCATTGAATGTAAATATGACCTAGCAGCTAACTGGAATATTAGAAGTTTCTGTTGCCTAGATTCTAGAAATGTAGTTAGAGTTATTACTAAGAAGGTTAAGCGCGGCGTTGAACTATGAAAGATGGCGTCTGGCCCGCTCGACTTGTGGATGTCCAAAAAGGACAGAGCTCGTCTAAGCCTTAGCATTGGCACCGCGAAATCGTCGGCGGTGTTGTTCCTTGATCAACCAAAGTCGAGCTCGAGGCAAAGAAAGCGCCCAAGAGATCGACTTTTCTTTCACTGTATGGACCAAGATATCATTTCGAGTGCGTACTGGCGGGAGCGAAGGCTTTAGTTGCCAAGTGCCTACCATCGTTGAGAACGTCCAAAATTTACGAATTCCGAACGCTAGCTCCCAAGCTTCTCGCCGAGTTTTGGCAATATGCTAAAGGAAAAGAATTTTGAACTGCCATCGCTATATATTATTATAGTCTTGTTTTAAATGTTTAGTAAAATAAACATACATTTCAAAAAGTTACTGAATTAATAAAGTTACTTTAATTTCTAAGTAGAGCTACCTTGGCTCAGAACCAGATTGCATGCACGATAGATGTAGGTTCAATCGCTACTCTACAGAATGAAATATTCTTATTTTCCCGTTGAGATAACTTCCGGTTTTTGGGTTTAAGGTTTAAGGGTTCAGCCTCGAAGTTTTTCGAATTCACGTTGACTACACGTTTCCCTGAACATTGTTAAGCAAAGACAGCGTTGTTATAAGTTTTGTTTCGGCACTTCTGTAGCAACATTTTTATAAAAAAATCAGCTTCACGCTGTATCCCAGCACACAGTAGGGTAGACAGAGGGAATCTAATGTTAAGACACTCCGTTCTCCACTTTCCGCCGAATTCTTGAGGCATTGCGTGTTAAGTGGCAGAACTCAACGCCGCGCTTCGCCTCTACACCAGAGCGAAGAAATGGAAATATAAATGTAAGTAAATATTTCATCTCCTCTAGTGCTAATCGAACCCACAACCAGTCGGTTTTACAGTCATACTTTGTGCTCCTGTGCCACGACTGGCCTCACAGTTTTATAAGAATGGATAATATATGTGTGTGTATTAGCTGTAAGTTTATCCTTTTTTTACTGTGTTCCATAACTTCAAACAAATTCTTAATAAAAAAATAAGTGTAATAATAAAGTGTTTCAAAAGTAAAACTCACATTCACAATTGTAGGATAACTTGGTTCCTTCTCATTCCTCGGGGGCGCGTTAAACCGACTTAGCTGAAACATTTTAAAGGCAGTTAATGTCTTAGTAGATGAATGTTAGCTGGAACGCTTGCTGGCTAATTTCTAACGATTTGTAGTGACCAGATGTATCTTTTGGGTCAGATTTTTGGTTCGATTCCCACACGAGGAAATGAAACATTTAATATTTTGATTTCTTAGTTCTGGTTCTGGTGGTGGTGGGTGGTGGTCACGCCACGACTGGCTTACTAATTTCAATTAAATTAACTATAAAGTAGTAATTTATTATTATTTAAAATATTTATCATTATTAAAAATGAATAATAATGTATCTATAAGAAATGGGAAAAGATAATTTGCTTCCCATAGTCTATATAAAAAATATTGTGAGGACAAATTTTATGATACGTTTCGATGTACGTTTCTCTTAATAACTGACTGTAATAAAGACGCACAAAAACGTATTTAGTGCTTTATTTGTTCTTTTTTATTTGAGTATCGTTTTTACATGTATTTTGCGATAGGTATATATACACATAACCTTACACATAACAGAGTTTCTGATACATGTAGGTAATATATATCACAAAAATAAATAAATATTCATCTGATTTATTTAGTAGATTTGAAAAGAATTTTGAAAATATAAATTCAACTTGCATATTTTTATATAATTTTAAATCTTTTTAATGATTATCCCGCTAAAGAATAAACTTATTAAAATTTCATTCAGTTATTCATGTTTAAATTTTTACACTGAATGAATTCGAACCGACAACCATTGCGGCAGAATCGTAAAGTTAAAAAATACTCACAAAAAGTGTCATAGTATCTTGCCTATAATACTTCTTGTACAGTAGATACAACTAGCTAGATTTAATCTGTCGATAGCCTTGTCTCAATTAGTTATTAGTAATTTAAACTTCATTGCTTCGGTAGATTTTATAATCGAGTACACATCGTGTTCGAAAAATTATAAGAAATAATTTTAAAATGTCCCTAAATACAGCTAGCTTCACTTCAGAGTAGGGAGAAAGGGAGCCTAGTGTTTAGACATTCCGCTTCCAATTTTCCGCCGAAATTTGAAGGAATTGCGTGTTGAGTAGCGGAATTAACGGCCGCGCTTTGCCTCGAAACCAGAGCGAAAAAAAAGAAATATTAAAAAGTAATAATACATTCTTTCGTGTGGGGATCGAACCCCCACAACTATCGCGTTACAGTCACACCCTTGTGCCCCTGCGCCACGAAGGCCTCGACTATTTCGAGTGACGTAAATGTATGTAGAGAGATAGGTCCCTAACTTTTACCGTGATTTTGTAGTAGAGTGATTGAACTCAACGTCGCATTTTGTTTCAACAAGGTGGGCAAAAGTAAAATAGAGGAATTATTATTTTTTTGTTTATTTAACATAATTAATAGTAAATTATACATTAATTACAAGCTTTTATTTACTTTCACCTGTCCCGTTGTCTGTAATCAAATCTTGCAAGTTAAATTTAATCCACTTCCCGGTTTACGATTGAGCTGAAATTTTGCATGCATGTATAAATCGGATGACAATACGATATTATTACGACATAGAGCTGACCTGATGATGGTGCTAGAAGGTGGCCATAGCAACTCCGTAATTAAACGACGCAACTCCAGCGAGTTTGAGCTCGTTTGATTTATCTTGACAAGTACTTTGATACTAAATAGTAACCAGGGTCTGAAAATGTGAGCTGGAAGTTGGCTACAGGAACAAAGTAATCAAACGACACAATTCCATCGAGTTTGAGCTCACTTGATTCGTCTTGACGTACATTGATACTATATGGTAACCAGGGTCTGATGATGAAGCTGGAAGAAAGGAAGGCTGGAAGGAGCCATAGGAACTCCGTAACTCCGGAATTTTGGCTCGTTTGATTCGATTGAAAATTTTTGAATTAAAAATACTAAAAAGTTAAAATAAAATTAAAGAAAAGAAGGTTTTTTTTAAGAACAAGCTTTTATTATCTATATATATAAAAGGACATGTACCTGACTGACTGAGGTAAGACGCACGCACAGCCGTAACCGCTAATAGTAAAAACGTGAAATTTGGACAGATGTTTATGTTCATAATCTGGACATCCACTTAGAAGGGATTTGGAAAAATTTTAACCCTAAAGGAATGAAATAGAGGTTGAAAGTTCGTATGGATTTTTTTAAATCGGCACTGATTTTTATAAAATTTGAAATTCAGACTCTTAAAAATATTTTGCGAAGCTGCGCGCGCCCACTAGTTTGTTAATAAAATGAACTAAAAAGTTAAAAATAAATTAACTCTACTAAGAAATATAACACTTAATATAAACATATTACATTTTGATGGCATACAATTAAGAACATTTATCTCGCTATCAAAATGTAATATTCATATAGCTCGTTCTTAAAAAAGGTATTTTTCCTTTAATTTTATTATTATTAACAATTATATACATTTTTTAAGTATTATCAATTTATGAATACAACATTAAAATATTAATCTGTCAAATATATACTTATAAGTATTTTTTAAATAAATTTAATACAAACGTTAGTATTTAATACACCAACATATCAATTTGTATTAAAAATAGCTATTTTGTAATACTTACTGTGAGAAACGACTGCAATTAATATGTACGTTTGAGAACAAAATCCTAGGTCTTTATAATTGTAGACTATAACAAAGACGTCCATTTCACATTTTAAAACGAATTTTACAAAGAAATTTCCTATATTTGAACAAGGAAATGAAACACGAAATCTCTTGTACGTACTAGTAGTTACCGTCCATTTTAAACGTCGCGTCGTACAACTTTATTCCCGTTAGTACATAGTTCGAGGTGCATCCTGAAAACTAGTTTCAGGTTTAATCTTACGTGTTTACCACTTTTACAAGTACTGTGCACGAGAATGGCTGTGTGACCTGAATTAAATTATAATATTATTTATTTTGAGGTCGACTTGGCTGTAATCGTCGTTGTGGGTTGGATGCCCAATGAAAATAATGCGGGTTGCATTATTGCATTATTTTCATTTTATAACTTTCGTAACAAGACAAAGGCAGCGTTGAGTTCCGCTGAAATTAGAGCACTGAAACCAGAAGAACAGAGTGTCTTAACACTAAGTTTCGTCTACCCTAGCCTAGAGTGAAGGTAAAGAACATTATTTGTTTTGTGTGCATATCCTTTTTTGGAGTATTTATTTCGAATGCCAACTGATTTTAAATAAAAAATAAAAATAAATTAGCTTCACACTATATCCCGCACAGTAGGGTATGCTGAGAGAACCTTGTGTAAAGACACTCCGTTCCCCACTTATTGTAAATATAATCTACAATGAAGTTAAAATAACTGTTTTATAAATAAAATGAGAAAAATATTTTATCAATCTTCTTATTAGAAAAAGATTAAACAGATATGTTAATCGCCATTTTCTCAAATAATTTCACATATACGTAGTTCCACTGCTTACAACACTACTCTACTTGAGCAATACTTGCATATACTGAAATATAGTAAAATTTTAATAGTTTCATTAATTTTAATATAGAAACATGACGTTTCACTTTGTTCTACGTCCGTCCATCTCTCCATACTATGTATCTCAAATTTGCTAGGAGCTGAGATTATTATCAAATTTCCAGGTCTTCGATGACGGTCTATGAAATTCACCTGCAAAATTAAACATTAATTCTACAAAACCTACATACTTTCCGTAGATTTATGAAAATCAGAAATCAATCCGAAAGAAATAGGAATAGTGAAAATTTATGTTTGTGTTACAAAAAAAATACAGAACAATTGATAGCCTCCTTTTCTTACAGAGGTCAGTTAAAAATAACTTTTATTAGCTTATGTTTGTATTTAATTTCATCCTACTAATATTATAAATGCGAAAGTTTGTGAGTATGTATGTATGGATGTTTGTTACTCTTTCACGCAAAATACTACTGAACCGATTACGATGAAATTTGGTATGTAGGTAGCTGAAGACCCAGAATAACATATAGGCTACTTTTTATCCCGGAGTTCCCGCGGGATTGATTCCTAATTGAAAATAGATACATTTATCGCTTCTGAAAACTAAATGCTCTCAGGGTCCAACCTTGAAGGTAGCAGACCTACATTTGGACACGCCATGTTTTTCTCATGGGCAGCTCTATGTGGCTTGCTCACGTGTTTCCAAAGCGAAAAATCTGCATGTTTATGCTGAAGGAAAATTCAAATCGTTACATATAGTTTATAGGAGAATACTGCAGTAGCTACCAATAGACCTATGATTAGTGCTTTACAATACTTAGTTACCATATTTCTTTTGTTGTTAATATTGTTACGTTATCATAGGGTTTCCATGCGGACGAAGTCGCGGGAGGCCTCTAGTATGATATAAATGCAAACAGAAGCTTGTAATTTCTTATAACTAGTAATTTCCGTTGACCTACAATCCTTAAACTGATGCTGAATCGTCGGAAGAATAGCCCCATTCGCACTTAACCGATTTTTTTATTACTAAATTTATAAAATTTTCGTATATAAATAATATTCTTTTTTACCGCATGATTATTCTTTGCAATAGTTATTGATTACATATTTTTTTTTCTATGGAAGTAGTAACAACAAAAGTTGTAACAACTGTACAGTAGTATTGTCTGGGAAGGATGTGAACGTGTAATCTAATTGGATAGGCAGCTGAGACATGCTGTCTAAGGAGCGAGGATTTCTTCGATATATTTCTTAGAACGAATTCCAAATTCACTTAAAGAAATGTCTATTTTTAAAATAAAAGATTACTATCAAGACAAAGTGTAGCCTTAAATAAATGAAAAATGGAGAGTTGAAACATAAAATTTTCTTAATCTGCGCCGCAAAATGTCGGAAATACTTAAAAAAAATCTATCCATTTTACATTAAAAATATTTTTTAAAGCAAAAAATATTTAATACTTCTAATTAAAACTTGCAGTGTCCCTTTATTTTTTTTTCGCAAGTTCCGTTTCTTTTTGTGCAGAACTTCTGTTTCTGATTACGGTACTACGACGACGTCGAGCTCCTTATTGAAGCTAGACTAACTACAGTTATTGTTCGTTTATTTTTCAAACTAAAGAAGGAAGTTAACAGCAACTTTTTGTGGAATATTTTTTTAAATATCAAGAGAAACTATAATATAATGAAAATAATAATTTTGGAATGTTCACTAACTCGATGAAACTCTTAAAAAATACAGAACATTTATATATACTATACTATGAATGTACTTATACATTTTCATGGTATTCGGAGATTTTGGAAATCTAGGCAAATTTAATACAATTTCTTTATTTCAAACATGTCATTATTTATTACATTTCAAAAATTTTGTTCAAAACACAAAAAGAAATAAAATGATTTTGTGCTCAACTGGTACGCTCGGAACGCCATAATAAAAAGAATAGAACAGAACAAAAAGAAATAAATTCGTGTTAAACTAAAAGAAGGAAATCGTTACTCGTCTCTATGTACTATTTTGGACATTGTTCAGCAAATATTATTCCTATGCTTTAGAGCAATTCTAAAACATTCATTAACACGTATAAATAAATTTTTTTTTAATGTTTATATGATATTTCTTCTAAAAATACAATGAAGTTGGTTTATTTTAAATATTTTTAGACAACCTGGTATACTCGTTTATCTCACAGTCAGGGAAGTTTATGTATTGCATATTTACCTTACAAGTAACTTTACTTGATTCTCAATATTAGGACAGTTTTTGAAAATAGTAACAAACAAAACATAAATTTTATTTATAAAAATTACATAATATTTGTAAGTGAATGATTTAGTAGTAGTTGCCATTGTAACGCAGGGACTGTAACGTGACGGTTGTGGGTTCTATCCCCACTCGAGGGTAGGAACTATTTAATTAATATTTTCATTTCTTCGCTCTGGCTCCAAAGCAAAAGCCCTGCGTTGAGTTCCGTCACTCAACACGCAATGCTTCGAAAAAAATCGGTAACTCTTTCCTGTAAAACATATATACATATATATGAACATGTATTTTGCAGTAAAATCATTGTGAGATACAATTTGCCTAATGTGAAGGCAACTACATAAATTTAGAAAATATTTTTGATTTTTATTATATTATTATATATATTTTTGAAAATATATTTGAGAGTTTTGAGAGTGAGTCGTCTAGCGGGGCACCTTTTGACTGTAAAAGTGAATGTATTTTTTGTCTTGAAGGAAGATTTCATTTTAAATTGCTTTAATTTCCCCTCGCGTTGGCAAAGTGCAGCGTTGATTCCCACCATTCAACACAAAATATCTTGAAATTTGATCAAAAAATGGAAAAAAATGCCTTAAAACTAGTTTCCACAGACTCTACCTACTATTGCATTAGTACGAAGCTAAAATGATATACGAGGGGCTCGCCAAAAGTAAGGTTCCCTATTTTGTAATTCGGCTTCGGAGCGCGGGAAAAATTTGAAACTTGGCGGGATATTCCGCTAGGATGTGGTGGCCACACTGATTTTTGGAGGGAAGTGATCCGATAACCTGGTCGACCGTATCAGTCTTGTAAACATGTCGAGTGCAACCCCATCCGTGTCCGCCTCTGAACTGAGAGCAATAATTCGTTTTTTCACGTTAAAAGGTAAATCCGGGACTGAAATTCACAAGGAACTTTCGTCAGTGTATAGTGAAAAGTGCATGAGTGTTCAAAAAGTCCGGAAATGGAGAGAAAGTTTTCTGAACGGCCGAGAAAATGTTGAAGACGAACCGCGCTCCGGGAGGCCCTCTACCGCTCGGGAAGGAGAAATTGTTGAAGCTGTTGAAGAAAACTTTCTCTCCATTTCCGGACTTTTTGAACACTCATGCACTTTTCACTATACACTGACGAAAGTTCCTTGTGAATTTCAGTCCCGGATTTACCTTTTAACGTGAAAAAACGAATTATTGCTCTCAGTTCAGAGGCGGACACGGATGGGGTTGCACTCGACATGTTTACAAGACTGATACGGTCGACCAGGTTATCGGATCACTTCCCTCCAAAAATCAGTGTGGCCACCACATCCTAGCGGAATATCCCGCCAAGTTTCAAATTTTTCCCGCGCTCCGAAGCCGAATTACAAAATAGGGAACCTTACTTTTGGCGAGCCCCTCGTACATAATAATATTTCCTGAAGACACAATTTATCTAGTATTCCTTCAAACTCTATATAATCACGTACAGTATACAATCTAGACCGTGTTAATTGCCGTCAGATTGCCCCCGACGCCTACATCGAGGTGCTCATGTCAGTCCTATGCAATTAAAGGATGGTTTTCACTGCAGATTAAATTTTAGCTTATCAATTTATTTGATGCCACGGATTTAGTTGTTTTACATTCTACCTATGTTATATAAGATGAAATGATGCTGAAATGGGCAGAAAGTAGAAGACAAAGAAGTAGAGGAGTGAAGAGGAGAAAGTAGTAGAGGAATGTTTTTACACTACAATCCCTTTAACTGATGGACATACTTGAACAGAATACAAAAGTAAACAACAAAAACAGTAAAACATTTTTTTTTCTTTTCCAAGTCGTTTATATTTATCTATTACTAAAAAAATGGATACGCTCTAATTAAGTATGGGCACTATTTCTGTTTTTAATCCAGAAATTAATTTAGAACAATTTAAATCCACAAAATGATTATCTGATATATTCCGGATTCTGTTCTGTTACTGTCAAAGTTAATGAGTTCTAAGAGTTTAGTGCTAAAAGCTGACCGTAGATTTAAAGACAAGAAGCTTTCGATCATGAAATAAAAAAATGTATTCTGTATTTTTTTTTGTTTATTATTAGAAATTTAACAGTGCACACAGATCTAATACGTCACTTCATAATAAAGTATTACTTACAAACACTCCAGTAATTTCAGACATTAGTAAATAAAAATTTGAATTTTCACCTCTACAAAGGCCATGCAGCGAGAGTCCCCCTAAAGTGGTACTCGATATATTTGGCGACAACGAAACTACGTGATGCGTGATATTGGCTTCGAGGTACTCTACAGTGTAGATATAAACATGTTTCACTTGCATTATCTCTAGAAGCTATTTGTTGATACTTTGCACTGCGTCTTCCTAATAACGTTTGTTATAGTTAATGTGCTACAGGGGCTTGTAGTGAATATTATCTTTTATAAAATTAAATAAATAATAATAATAATAATACATGTAAATTCCTATTTCATTCGATATTAATATTATATACTTACACTACATTCTATTTTCAAATTTACTTAAAACTAAAGTGTTAATATTTATATTTATTAAAATCATCCACACGCAGCGCATTCGCATGACAAACTTGTTTCGAGTTTTTTTGCTGTGCGTGACGTAGCCTGCTTGCTAGCTACGAGTAAAGAGTTGGCTTCTATCGCTTGCGACGTTCACTTGTTTAAATATTGTACTCATTGCTTGTATTCAATTTTAAGCCTTATCTTCTTGCTAATACGTATCTGTTTCGCTTATCTGTTTCTTTTACTATTTCTTTAAATTTCTTTCTTTCCTTCTGTGAGTGTGTAAAATTATTTTCTTTGTATATCTTCTTAAGTGTAAATAAATTTGGACTATTTTTCCACAATATTCTGGAACTTTAATTTCACTTCGTAATTAAAAAATATAAAATATTATAAAAATAGCGTAAATCACAAAAACCGCTATATTGGTGACCCCGAAATTAGTGAGCACTACATTAAATATCTACATTTTCTGCTGGCAAGAAGATTAAAAACGGCAAGAGGCCATATTGACGACCTTTGCAAGGTGACCTCTAGTACACGATGGAGGACGCGACTACATCCAACGTTTGTAGGATTGGCGTGCGTATTCCACCATTCTGGCCGGAAGAACCAGCCCTTTGGTTTTCACAAATTGAAGGTCAGTTTGCTTTATCTAATATAACAAGTGATGCTACAAAATTTTATTACGTTGCCGCTCAGTTGGACAATCAATTTGCTGTCGAGGTGAAGGATATAATAATTTCTCCTCCCGAGACGGATAAATACGTCACTCTGAAAACGCAGCTAATTAAAAGATTATCTGCGTCTCAAGAAAAGAAAGTGATGCAGTTGCTAAGGCATGAGCAGCTAGGTGATCGCAAGCCATCGCAGTTTCTGCGATACATACAAGATCTTGCGGGTTTGTCTGTTCCCAAAGATTTTTTAAAAACATTATGGTCTAGTAGATTACCACAAAACATTCAAACTGTTATAGCTTCGCAGCCTGATCTACCTATAGAAAAATTAGCTGACCTGGCAGACAAGGTGCACGAAATAGCACCCTCATCACCACAAGTCGCAAGCACGTCTGCGATGGCCACACCCCCTGCACCCTCCATGTTGGAAGAAATGGCCAAGCAGATCCAACTCCTGACCAAGCAGGTATCTGAACTCTCGACCCAGGTACGTCACAATTCGATACCATTCAAGTTCAAAGAGCGTTCCCGGAGCCATTCCAGGCATCGTCGGAAGTTAACTTCCCACCAAAAATGTTGGTACCATTTTAAATTTGGTTCCAACGCAAAGAAATGTGTACAGCCATGTACTTACGGAGAGTCGGAAAACTCTCTGGGCAGCCGGAAGTAGCGGCCAACGTCTGCCCTTTACCTACAGGCCGCCTTTTTATTACCGACCGTATTTCAAAAATGCTTTTCCTCATAGATACTGGTTCTGATCTCTGTGTTTTTCCACGGTTGGCTACCAAGGCGCCCTGTACCAAGACGAAGTATGAACTTATGGCAGCCAACGGTACAGTCATTCACACTTATGGTCCTACGTTATTGCACTTGGACCTAGGACTGAGACGTACTTTCACCTGGAAATTTACCATCGCTGATGTTTCAAAGCCGATTATTGGCGTAGATTTTTTGATATTTTACAATCTTCTTGTAGATTGCAGATATCAGCGCCTCGTCGATGGAACTACTACTCTGTCAGTGCAAGCATTACAAGAAAAGATCTCCGATGACCTTGCGTCAGTCAAAGCCATTTCGGGAGAATCAAAATACCATCAGCTGCTTCATGAGTTCCCAGAGGTAACGAGACCATCAGGTACGGCTTCCCTTCCTAAGCATAATACTGTGCATTACATCAAAACCATTCCCGGACCACCAGTTACCAGTAGACCTCGTCGCTTAGACCCAGTTAGACTGAAAGCGGCCAAAAAAGAATTTGATGATATGCTCTCACAGGGAACTGCCCGCTCGTCTAACAGTTCGTGGTCTTCTGCTCTGCACTTAGTTAAGAAAAAGGACGATGGATGGAGACCATGTGGAGATTATAGAGCACTCAATGCTCGCACAGTACCTGACAGGTATCCTATTCGCCATATTCAAGATTTTTCCTACCAACTCTCTGGTTGTTCAGTATTTTCAACTATCGACTTGGTTAAGGCGTACAATCAGATACCGGTACACGTCGATGATATCCACAAAACAGCCATTACAACTCCTTTTGGACTTTTTGAGTTCCCGTACATGACCTTCGGACTGCGCAATGCAGCACAAACCTTTCAAAGGTTCATGGACGAAGTACTACGTGACTTTGATGAGTTTTGTTTTGGTTACTTAGACGACATTTTGGTATTTTCCAGTTCTGAAGAGCAACATCAGCGCCATATCAGACTACTCTTCACCAGGCTCAAGGAGTATGGTGTTTTGATAAACACATCCAAATGTGTCTTCGGGCAGCGACAAGTAAAATTTCTTGGTTACCTAGTGTCAGGTTCTGGGACTCAACCTTTAGAAACGAACGTAAAGAGCATACAGGAGTGCAGCGTGCCTAAAACTGCTAAGGAATTACGACGTTTCCTTGGTATGTTCAACTTTTATCGTCGTTTTATTCCCGGCGCCGCAAACATTCAAGCACCATTAGACTCTGCGCTTTTAGGACCCAAGATGAAAGGAGCTAGGCCGATCACAATGACACCTGAGATGATGGAAGCTTTTGATAAATGTAAGACTTGTTTATCTCAAGCCACGTTATTAGCTCATCCAGATTCATCTGCAGAGCTAGCTATTGCCACTGATGCATCTGATGTCGGTATTGGAGCAGTACTTCAGCAACGTGTCAACAACGTATGGCAACCTCTTGGTTTCTTTTCTAAGAAATTAACATCTGCACAAAAGAAGTATAGTCCTTACGACCGAGAGCTTTTAGCTATTTATGAAGCCATTAAATATTTTCGACACATGGTTGAAGCTAGAAACTTTGTGATTCACACTGATCATAAACCTCTCACCTATGCATTCAACATTAATAGGGAGAAATGCTCACCGCGCCAATATCGGTACTTTGACTATATTTCACAATTCACAACCAGTATTCAATACTTACCAGGACGTTTGAACGTAGTGGCTGATACACTGTCACGACTGGAAGAGGTGAGTCGTTCTATTGATTACCAGGCTCTGGCACTTGCTCAAGATACTGATCCTGAACTGCTAGGTCTGCTTCAAAAAGGCTCATCGTTAAAACTGGTTAAGGTAGATTTGCCAGACTCTAGCCAGAAGATATATTGTGACGTATCAATGTCTTCTCCACGCCCGTTCATTACTGAGAAATTTCGCCGACAAGTTTTTGAAGCGTTACACAGCTTGAGCCATCCTGGTAGGACAGCTACAGTGCGGCTGGTAACACAAAGATTCGTATGGCCAGGGATTCGCAAGGACTGTAGAGAGTGGACACGAGAGTGTATACTTTGTCAAAAGAGCAAAGTTCACCGTCATACCCTTGCTCCCTTATCCTCAATCCCAACTCCTACGTCGAGGTTTGCACACATCCACCTCGACATCGTCGGACCTTTAACCATTTCGTCTGATTTCAGGTATTGCCTTACAGTCATCGATCGTTTCACACGATGGCCTGAGGCATACCCACTCAAAGACATTACAGCTGATTCCTGTGCTGCCGCCCTTCTCTCTGGTTGGATAGCAAGATTTGGTTGCCCTCTTCGAATTACAACCGATAGGGGACGTCAATTCGAGTCGCATCTCTTCAAGGCACTCTCAGCCATGATTGGTGCACATCATTTTAGAACCACTTCATATCACCCAGCTTCCAACGGCTTGATCGAGAGACTCCATCGGCAGCTAAAAGCAGCTATCATGTGCCATTCCTCTTCAACCTGGACGGAAGCACTTCCGTTAGTGCTGCTGGGCATCCGTAGCGCCTGGAAGGACGACATTCAGGCTTCAGCAGCTGAGCTGGTCTACGGGGAGCCCCTTCGTCTTCCAGGACAATTTCTCGCACCCTCTGAAGATTACAAGACAGGTGATATCACAAATCTGGTTACTCGTCTTCGTGCTAGTATGGCACGACTCTCGCCGAAGCCCACGTCATGGCATAGGACAGGTCCTTTTCATATGCCGGCCGACCTTGCAGACTCGACACATGTTTTTTTACGGCAGGACCACGTCCGCAAGCCACTGGAACCACCATATGCAGGCCCGTACAAGGTTCTTAAAAGGACGCCTAAATATTTTCAGATAAACATATGTGGTAAGCCTAACAACGTGAGTGTGGACAGGCTCAAGCCCGCATATGTTACGCGAGAGGCCGTTCCTGTATCAAACAGACCAGTTACTGCACCAAAGGCAATCTCTCAACCTGATGTGGAGCAGAAACTTGAAAAGCGGACACGAAGCGGAAGAAGAGTTAGATTTCCAGACTACTATCGCCCTTAACCAGGTCTCTGGGGGGGAGTACTGTAGTGAATATTATCTTTTATAAAATTAAATAAATAATAATAATAATAATACATGTAAATTCCTATTTCATTCGATATTAATATTATATACTTACACTACATTCTATTTTCAAATTTACTTAAAACTAAAGTGTTAATATTTATATTTATTAAAATCATCCACACGCAGCGCATTCGCATGACAAACTTGTTTCGAGTTTTTTTGCTGTGCGTGACGTAGCCTGCTTGCTAGCTACGAGTAAAGAGTTGGCTTCTATCGCTTGCGACGTTCACTTGTTTAAATATTGTACTCATTGCTTGTATTCAATTTTAAGCCTTATCTTCTTGCTAATACGTATCTGTTTCGCTTATCTGTTTCTTTTACTATTTCTTTAAATTTCTTTCTTTCCTTCTGTGAGTGTGTAAAATTATTTTCTTTGTATATCTTCTTAAGTGTAAATAAATTTGGACTATTTTTCCACAATATTCTGGAACTTTAATTTCACTTCGTAATTAAAAAATATAAAATATTATAAAAATAGCGTAAATCACAAAAACCGCTATAGGCTAAAGGTTCCTGTCTCTGTATGTATATACGTATATATTTTGTGTTAAGATGATGATATTTATTTTGCTTTTAGTTTATTTAACACGAATTATTCCTAATATAAAATAAATAATAATAATAATATTACCTAATTACCCTCTTGTACATTTATTAGTTTACGAAATTGCATGATGAATGTAGAAGTTTTAACAAAAAAAATAGTGGAAAACACTTATTTTTTCGAGCTGCACGCTGTCTCCTGCACGTAGGTATGCACGTGGTAGGTAGAGGAAACCTGGGAATCTAGAGTTAGAACACTCCGTTCTCCACTTTCAACTGAATTCTGGAAGCATTGCGTGTTGAGTGGCGGATCTCAATGTCGCGCTTTGCCTCGCCACCTCGGTAGAACCAAATGAAAATATTAATATTTAATTTCCTCCAGTAGGATCGCACTCACAACCTGCCCCGCGTTTACAGTCGCACGCTTGTGCCCCTGGGCCAGGACTGCCCTCTATCTTAGAGATTAACTTTCTCATAATGATTTATTTGAATCAACAGCTTTAAAAAAATTGAAAGTTTAACAATTTGAAAATAGGATATTCTTAATTTAAACGCTATTAGCAATCTATAATTTTTTTCTAATGGCGAAAAATGAATAAAAGGTACTTTGTTCCTGAGTACTAACAACTACCTCTGGTATAGAAGTTGGCAATACAAATTTTACAAACCAAATCCTATGAATAAATTAGCTGTTTCTTTTTCCTTTGAAAATTTTTAAAGTATTATTCCACTGAGGTAAGAAAAAAAATTCTTATAAGCTTTTCAATTTTTTTTTGACGTAGCCCAATCATACCGTATGTATGGCGTAGTTGGTCAGAACGCTTAGACAGTGTTTAAGAGGCGCGGGTTCAAATCTCGCTACGTTAAAATTTTTATATTTATATGTTTTTTTAAAAAGTTAACTAGCTATCTGTTTCAATTGATTATATTTTAGAACACAATTTGTACCTAGTTATCATTGACATTTGGTGGATATTCCAACGTAAAAAATGTATTAAACCTAATTTTTAGAGTCTAACCTATTTAGTACTATCAAAGAAGTTAATCAATAATAATGTTTTTTTAATAGTAAAACGGGTACATTTATTACCATATAAATCTTTAATTACAAAAGAGTTATTTAAAAAAATATATATTGTTTTTGATTTAAAATTAATAAATATGTAATACAACAACTTGCCTTATCGAACCATAAATTATGAAACTCAATCGGAGGAAGGGTCCAGAAAGCTGTTAGCTCTGGTTATCAAAACGGACACGTACGTGGCCTCAGGAGGTAAATCAATTATTAACTTCTTAACTGGCTTTTACTCCCTTGAATATGTTTAGACAGGTATCGCTAACTGTTCGATTATTTTAATTGAATTTATCTGCTATGTTCTATATATACATGATTTTATAGCAATAAAGGCCGGTCGCGGCAGGTTGTGGGTGCGATTCTCACTTAAGGAAATAAAATATTTATAGTAATAAATTAATTTAGTCACTCTGGTGGTCTCTGGTGTCGGCAAGGGGAGTCTAGTGTTAAAACATTCCGATCTTCACTTTCCACACAATTTTCGAAGCATTATGTGTTTAAGTGGCAGAACTCAATGCCGCGCTTAGTCTTGTCACCAGCGGAAATGGAAATAATCCATTCCTCCGAGTGAGAATCAAACTCACAACCCTTGCGATTACAGTCAGAACCCTCATTTATATATTTTTCCCATAATATATATATCATTCTTCAAAAATAGTATCACAACTTTATATGTAATTTAACATTGTTTCTTCAGAATTTTTACACAGTAAAGATATACAACACTCCTTTGCTATTCATACAACGATCTATAAAAGTCAGTCAGTCACGTGCGCGTCCCACTCGTTATTATGACAAACGCGGATATTATACATAAAATGGAGCTATAAATTTTATAATATTAGAATATTTTAATTACTAAACCATGTTGTAGTCGGAATTTAAATTATATTCAAAATTACAGCACTCTATTGGTTGTGACACTTTATTGTGGTTTGATTAATCCGTCGTAATTCATCGTAATTAAATAAGTGTTCATTAATTAATGTAATATATCTAATCTAAATTTGAGAAAATTATATTTTGAATCAATTTTTATAATAAATCTCTTAAAACTTGAAACAGATTATGAAAAAATTGCCTTAAATTTAAATATATTATTGGTACCAGCTTCAGGTACCATGGATAGTAAATTCGATACTCACAACTTCACGCTGTATTCCACACACAGCAAGGTAGGCAGGGGGAGCCTAGTATTAAGACACTCCGTTCTCCACTTTCCGCCGAGTTCTGGAAGCATTTTGTGTTGAGTGGCGGAACGCTGCCTTGCCTCGAGACCAGAGCGAAGAAATGAAAATATAAATGTAAATAAATATTTCATTTCCTCGAAAGGGGATAGAACCCACAACCAGTCGATTTTACAGTCACACTTTGTGCCTCTGCGCAACGACTGGCCTCAATTCGATTGTCACCAATTTTTTGTGTAATAGCATCAGCATGATATGTTTTGGCTTTCAATGTATCCATATATGCATTTTTCTGATAATCAAATGAACGATATTAAACTATTTTCAATACATTTTTATTTTAATTTCGCTAAGTCTTATGCATGATACTGATGGACTAAAATAATTTAGTAAGTAAGTTTTTATTTAAAAAAGCATAAAAGAGTATTCGAGTAACTAAGAAAACGAAAATATTTATAGTAAGTCTTCAACATAATTATAATAGCACTCATGTCTTCCGGGCTTAGTAGGAAAAGAAAATAAAAATAACATTTTAACTCGAAAACGGAAGGCAATGAAGAAAAAGTTAGTAGCACTATCAAATTATTGCGTTTTATTTATTTATGTTTTTAGTGATTGAACATTTTCTGCTTCAGCTTATATGTAAGTCTATTTCAAAGCATTAAATATCTGACATATTTCATACCTTGAAATAGACTAACATGTATTTCTAGCTATTATAGTCTCTGTATTAACGTCATCTAAGCAAAAATGATCCGACTATCGGGCAGATACTGCCCGATAGTCGGATCAAAATATATACATGTATGAATTACCAAAAATTCGCTGTAGCTGAAGAGCGAGAGCGAAGAGCTGTATTTTGGTTGAGACCTTGAGGTACACCATCAAAAAAAATATAAAAACAAGACTAGTAGATAAGTTTAAGATGTATATTTTTTGTTTTTCTTTCGTAGTATAAAATATCCGAACACTATATAAGAGAACAATACAAAAAATTTAAAATTTTGACCTTCGATTTCGATTTTTTTAAGTACTTTTGTAACATTAGGTTTGTAATGGTGTACCTAAGGTCTCCAAATTGCAGCTGTTTATATTTTATTCTACAGTTTGACCAATATTTTTATAAAAATAGATATTTTTATTAAAATAATGGTCAATAAATAATAGTTACCTAGAACTAACTAGACAATACGACGGAACACGATAACTTTTAATATGAAATCCGTCGAGGTAAAAATATGTGATTTACAACAACTGCATGTATATTTATAAAATCATATACTTACTGAAAGTTAGATATGTGCATTCAATTAAATAATAGTCAGCTTCACGCTGTATCCCGCATACAGCTGGGTAGGCAGAAAAAACCTAGTGTTAAGACACTGTTCCCCACTTTCCGCTGAATTCTGGAGGCATTGCGTGTTGAGTGGCGGAACTCAACGCCGTGCTTTTCTTCGACGCCAGAGCGAAGAAAAATATAAATTTAAGTAAATATTTCATCTCCTCGAGTGGGGATCGAGCCCACAACAAGTCGATTTTACAGTCACACTGCGTGCCGCTGTGCTACGACTGACCTCAATAAGTAATATTTAACCTCAATAAGTAATATTTACAGTCACTTATTTTTTTTACTCGCTCTTTATCCATGCGACAAATCTTCAGATCTAATCCTAATAGAGGAGCTCATTTCCGACTTAATAGAAAACTGGTTAAATTTAGCGAACGAAATTTATATAAATAAACACATTTGTTTTGAGACCGCTAGAAGACCTTCGTGTAAAGGTATCAAGTTCAAATTTACGAGTATATCAAATATTTAAGCCTAATATAAGGTCAGTCGTGGCGCAGGGGCACAAAGTGTGACTGTAAAACCAACTGGTTCTGGGTTCGATCCCCACTCGAGAAGATGAAATATTTACTTAAATTCATATTCCCATTTCGTCGCTCTCGTGTCGAGGCAAACCGTCGAGTTCTGCCACTCAACACGCAATGCCTCCAAAATTCGGTCCGGACACTCCGTTCTCCAAAGTGGAGAACGGAGTGTCTTAACACTAGGTTCCTTCTGCCTACCCTGCTGTGTACGGAAAACAGCGTGAAGCTGATTATTTAGGTCTATGATCCCACAGAAAAAAACAAGCTCTCCAAGTCAGCATTTTGACGCATTTCATATGAAATTCGCCACGTAATCAAAACCTTCAGGTTACTTTCCTTGGACCTACAATTATGAAATTCACCATAACTCACAATATAAATAAAGCAAAAAATCCGAAATAATATAGTTATTTCACACACAAAAAATCAAACACACACATATAAATAAAGTGCGTATGTCCGCAAACTTAAGTTTGTCAATTTTTATAAGGTGTACTTCCCGTGAGTCCGACTTGAACTTGAGTGGTTTTTTTTTAAATAACATAATTAGAAACAACATTGCAATAAACTTAAGAAAATGTGCTCCGTTTTTTCATATATATTTATCAAATTTCCCTAATCATCAAACCTAACAATCAAAAAAGGCTTTACGATAGTTAATAGAAGCCTTAAACCTTAAATTTTTAACTTAAAAGTTAAATAAACGTAAAATAAAATATCAACATAATTAGGATTTTTTATTGTTTTGTCAACATTTCTTTTGTTAGGTCGTAATTGTATCAATTCATCGCGAAGTAGGTTAAGGATCACTCTCCCAGTGCGCCGCGCTCAGATAATGATAATATATTTAGTGAGTCCCATGAACTTTGTTTCCTTTGTCCTATGAAATGGAAAACTGTTATATGAAATAAAAAAATGGTTTTTTTTATCTTCAATTTTTTTTTCTCTACTCCCAAATTTTATGAAGTTTGACAGAGTACCTAGCTCCTTCCGCCCATTGTAAAAGAAACTGTTTGTAGGCGGCGGTACCTAACATTTTTTTAATTAGCTTCACGCTGTATTCTGCACACCCGCTACGTAAGCTGTGCTAACACATTTCTTTTCCCTTTCTTAAGTGGCGTAACTAAACCACGCAAATAGTCTAGTATTTGCTTTTTTTTGTTTTTTATTCACCATGCTGTGCCTATGCGTCACGTCCATGGGATATGACCAGAAATTTTCGTAATAAATTTTGCCCCCGACGATTTGGCCACGACGGTCTCAATATTATCAATACAAGAATTTGTCTTGTTAAATTTGACCGTAATTTACTGAATAAAAAACATAGCACAGTTTTAATTACTACCAAGTTAAAATGTTATTTTGTATATTACTTAGGGAGAATAGAGGGGCCTTAAGAGACCGTATTTAAAAATTTCTACGGTTTGAAAATTTCTTCTTATTTATAAAGCTAAAAAGCATTTGTATAATACATTAAATAACTCTGGAAGGAAATCATAATATTATTTACAACTTAATCAAATATACCAATATGAAATATTTTTCTTTTTTTCCAGGAAAATGTCGTGGCAATGATTGGAAGTTTATTGTAAAACGATCAAAACATTCAAAGAACACAAATCAAAAACAAGTATTGGCGGTACTTGAAAAGAAAATAACACATTTTGACGTAAACACTTCGTTTAATTAAAAAAAAATAAGTATGTAAATATTTACATACCGGTACAAGTATCAAAGATTCCGAAAAAAGGTGTTTCTGACGTGACCTTACTCGTTTTCGTTGACTTTTATTTTACATACTCTATGTATGAAAAAGTTGACGGTAGTGGACGAGGCGAAAGAGGTATGCAAAGACTACAGAGTTTGGCGCCATATTCTCTCTGGCTTGGGGCACCCCGCTTGGGATACAGCGTGAAACTAAATTAAGTTTAAAATCGTTAAGTTTAAACTACGGTTACTTTAATATTTAAATTAAATCAAAAATCAGCTTTACGCTGTATCCCGCACACTGCAGGGTAGGCAGAGGGAACCTAGTGGAGAATGTAGTGTCTTGAACACTCCATTCCTCTCTTTCAGCCGTATTCGGGAGGGATTGTGTGTCGAGTGGAGGATTTCAACGCCACCCTTTGCCTCTGCATCAGGACAAAGAAATGGAAATATAAATTTAAATAAATATTTAACTTCCTCGAGGGGGAATCGAACCTTGCGGGTTCGAATACAAGTCGCATTTACAGTCGCACTATGTGACCCGCGCCACTACTGGTCTCAAAAAATATATTCACTTAATTATCTTACATTTAAAAGCATCTAATATTAAATACTATACATATAATAATAGAGCTATTAAGATCTTATTCTCACTGCAACTAGCTTCCGGTCTCTTTCATAGCGTTTTGTTGCAGAAAAAAGTTCAACAGCTTCAGCTCGGAATACTTGTAGGTACTATATACTTGTAAGTATATAGATAATTACATCGCTGTGTAGGTGACGGAAACAAAATATTAGGCAATAGCTGAAAAATATTCTGAATGACACTGCTTAGGTTTAGTTTATGTATTTACATTCGGTGGTTCCCAGTTCATTTTCCATTTAATTTCGTTCTTGTGGATTGATTTGATTAACATATACTCATATATATAAAAATGCCTATCAAGCTTATACACTTTTTCTAATATGCAATTAATATAAATATTACTATATTTTTTACGTGTACAACATATTTTATATTTTTTTTATGTTGAAGAGATGCAACATCCAACATTAAAGAATATTATTGGAATATATTAAATTTCGCTGGTGGAATTGGAATCCCAACCGTCGTGTGTACAAAGGGACTTTGTCCCACTGTGCAGTATATATTTTAACAAATATTGATAAATATTTCATTGACAATTTTTCATAGCTATAAAATCCTGTAATAAAATCCTGTTTTTATAATTTCTTTTTCAGGTTCACGTTGTATCCCGCATATAACAGAGTAGATATGTTTACTCTGTTACATGCAGGAACCTAGTGTTAAGAACTTTTCATCGCATTCGTCGCTGTATTAATTAAGTGGCAGAACTCAACGCCGCGCTTTGCCTTCTTACCGAAGCGAAGAATTAAAAATATTAAATATTTAATTTTCTAAGTAGGAATCAAACCCGCAACCTTCCGCTTACATTCGCACTCGTGTGCCCCTGCGCCACGACTGGCCTATACTCTTTTGAATGAATATTTTAATTTAACTCATTGTATTGGTGACAGGTGTTTTAAAATGGGTCGGGGGGCTACATCTGTTCTTGTTCTTGTTCTTGTTCTTCAAATAAAGGGTTCTAACAAATGTCTCGTTTCATTTCGACATTTTCGTTTTAAATTGGAACTCTTCAGGCTTTTCAATGTAAATAATTTTATCAAATTACGTAACATATGTAAAGAAAACTGGTTTCCAGTAATGAAATTTCCTTATATTTTTCCAAAGCAAGTCATGGCACAGGGTCATAAGCATGTGAGATGTTGTGAGTTCGATTCCTACTCGAAGAAATGAAATATTTAATATTTTCCTTTCTTTGTTCTGTAGTCTTGTAAATAAGTCACAAAAAGATGATATTTCGCCGTTTTTTATTTGATATGAATATTGAAACTTATGAGCGAAAATTATTCTATCATCAAGAACATTTTATAGAGATAAGATTCGGCTTGTATAACATGTCATTTGAACGTATATTTTTGAGAAAATGTAAAATTAAAATAATTCAACGCTCTGTTTACTACCGCAAGCCTAGGAACGACTCGTGCAGGGGGCGCCCTTGCCGCCGATGATATTCTCTCAAGCAGTCACTTAGTGCTTGCACTTTCTCAGCATTATGAAAACAAGTTGTTCATGACTATATATAATCTGTTGCAAATGCAGCAATAAAATAAATGATATGCGAGCGAAGTCAAGAGTGGGTCACTAGTCAATTATATAGATAGTTTGATGTTACTGTTATTAAAATAATAGTTGTAAATTAAACCTTATTTTCAAAAGACTCAATTAAAAATTGTTTTTTTAGCTGTATCCCACAGAAAGCAGTATTAGGACACACCGTTCCCCACATTCCACCGAATTTTAGATGCATTGCGTGTTCAGTAGTGGAACTCAACGCCACGCTTTACCTCAGTACCAGAGCGAGATTCTTTTTTATAATAAAAAAAAAGAATTCTGCAATATGAACCCACAACCAGTTTTACAACACACACGTTTACACGCGCTTTTACATGTGCTATTACAGTCATACGCCTGTTCCCCTGCGCGACGACTGGCTTCAATTGCACAGTTAATATTTTAATATTTCTCCTTAAAATACTTATAATGAAACACAGTTCTATAACAGTATGATTATAAAATAGCTATATGAATATAGCACGTATGATTTAAATAGGTTAGAAAGTTCTTTCAATGCAATAACAAAGTGTGGACTTAAAATGTTTACTTTGCCTTCAATTAAAGGCAGGTACAAAGGAATAAAATGGATGGATTCGCTTTATAACACCTCTATTCTCGATTGTTTTATTTAGAAATAACCTATCGTTAAAAGATTTCATCTTTTCATTTAAACTTTTTATGTAACTATTTTATGAAATATTTTAGTTGTCGAATTCGTTAAATATTATTGTTGAAATTGTATGACCAATTAGCTATTTTAAACAAAGTAAAGAGAGAAGAGTGGAGAACATAAACAATAAAATAAATGTGGACATCGTGGTTTCGTAGAAAAAGGTAGAAAATCTGTTTGTAAATATGATTTGCCGCAAAACACAGCGTTGAGAACACGCTTTACTTCCAGAATTTGGTGAAAAATGGGATACAGAAGTATCTCAATGGGAATGGAGTGTCTGCACACTTGGTCCACAGAACATTTATTGTTTTAGTACATTTATTGTTTTAACTTTTTTATTACTATTTCGGGGGTGTAAAATATTTTCATATCTAGACTTTGGCAGCGAAATATAGCGTTGAGTTCCACGACTCTACACGATCGGATTTTCCCTGCGCACCCTGTTAAAAGCGGAATAAAGCATGAAATTTAAAAATATAATATATATTTTTAAATTTCATACTTTATTCCGCGATACGGGGATTGAAGGCACAACCATTGCATTTAAACTTTTACCCACTGCGTCATGAAGGATTTAAATATATGCAAATTAAGCAATTCACATTTAGATTTCAACAAAAGTATTAAAATTTCCTTTCCTTTGATCGACAACGCTTAGGGGCTTTGTAAAAGGTAAAATGAATTGTGGATAAGAAACCAGGCAATATGAGATTTTTTTAACACATCTCAGAGTTCTCAGAAGTAAGAAAAGAATATAACGTTATTTCTTCTTACAAAATATTGATACAGAGTTTTTTTTTCTTTTTTTAGCTTCACTTGTATCCCGCACATAGCTGTGTAGGCAGAGGGAACCTAGTGTTGTGTGTGAAACACTCCGTTCCCCACTTTCTGCCGAATTCTGGAAGCATTGCGTGTTGAGTGGCAGAACTCACGCTTAGCCTCGACACCAGAGCGAAGAAACGGAAATATAAATTTTAAATAAATATTTCATCACCTCGAGTAGAGATCGAACCCACAACCAGTCGGTTTTACAGTCACACTTCGTGCCGCCGCGCCACGACTGGCCTCAAGTATGCCTCAGCCTCACTGGCCTCAGGTATTGTATTAAAAGAAAGGTGAAAATTCCAAAGCTTTTTTATATTGTAAAAAATACGGGTTACTAGTTGAGTAATAAAAGACAAACATTTTTTTTTAAAAACATATTTAATTTAGCATCACGAACAAGAAAGTACAGGTAAAGATCACAAATTATTAGGATATAACAAGATATAAAGACATGATATATGTGTGTATGTATATTAATACGTAACATAGTTCTATTTATAATATTTTTCCTTAAAATGCTTTATGTACAACTTATTACAGATTTAAATAATTTGTTAAATAAATTTTCAAATTAATTTTAAGTTTAGTCAAGTTAAAATATTTCGGTATAAATATTTTTTTCTTCAACTTCACGCTGTATCCCGCATATAGCAGGGTACGCAGGGGAACCTTATTTTAAGACATTTCGTTCCCGAATTTCCACAGAATATTCTAGGCATTGCGTGTTAAATAGAGGAACTCAACGCCTTGGTAGTAGAGCGAAGTAATAAAAATATTAATAAATAATAATTATTTTTTAAGTGTGAATTAAACACAACCGTCGTGTTACAGCCTCAGGCTTGTATTCCTGTGTCACGACGGCTGTCAATAAATGATTGTAGTATTCTAACATAACATTTTAAAAAATCTTTAAAAGCTTTTAATGGTTTCGTATTTTAACACCAAATCGTACAAAAGTTAATTTATAGATAAAATATAAATTAACTTATTCTGTTTTTTTATATAATAAGAAGTACGTATTTAATTATCTGTGTAATATGTTTTATTTTTCTCCACAAATTTCATACACAGATTACATAACACAAGCAATATCATTGAGAGTATATAAATAAGCGTTTATATTTATTTATCCAAAGAAGAGAACAATTTTGGTCCCTATTCAATAATTTATAATTTTTAACTCTCATTTTAGAAAGTATAATTTCCTAATACATAACATTATACATGTATAAATTTTCAAGCAAATAAAAATACAGGTAACTCAGTGAATATACAAGGTATTAAGCGTTCGCTTTTATTATTACATTTATCTCAAACATCGCTCTTTTTCTTTACAGCTACGTAAATATTTGAGTTACAATTATTTTAATCGATCTTATTTCAGAAATCGATTCAAACTAGATGTGATTGTTGTTATAATATATATAATTTTTTTAGTTCTGAGGCTCTGTTTACAATTTTCTGCATATTTAATTACTTGAGGCCTTTCATTATTTATTTCTTGTACTTAAGATTTACATGAAAAAAAAACAACCCATCATACATTAAAATTGTGTGAATCGTTTCTAATAACTATTGAATTAAACAGATATATGCACAATTCAAACATCTAATGGGGTTACTCATTGAAATCTACAAATCCTCAATGACTCGAATCGATTTATAGCACCTGACCGAATATCTCACATTAAACTTCCCTAAAACATTTACATCACTATCACTGTAATATACATGATCGTTTATCATTCTGAGTGTTCGACC
The DNA here is from genome assembly GCA_021202915.1 of Heliconius himera. Classification (NCBI taxonomy): domain Eukaryota; kingdom Metazoa; phylum Arthropoda; class Insecta; order Lepidoptera; family Nymphalidae; genus Heliconius; species Heliconius himera. Next base: position 939,089 of record JAJHJA010000827.1, read on the forward strand.
GAACTAATCTATTTAAATTTATCTTGGGGCTCCCGGTCACGCTGTCCCCATCCCCTTTGGCACAAGTCTTGGTACGCATTATCATTAGATCAGTACGAATACTGGGCCTTCTTACATTAGGGGCTACGACCCCACAAGCATCCGAAAGCCGCCTTTTGATAGATAGAGTGCATTTTTTACTTCTATTACTTTGACTACTTGTTGGGGGCAAAGTACAAGGACTTCCAAATGCTGTACTAACACGCTTATGATGGTTAGGTGCCATTTCTAAAGGTAAATTTGCAACAACAAAAAGTTCGTAGAAGAGATCGTCGACGTGAAAGTTCCTTTTGGCTGATGTTTCCATGAACACGCACGCGGAGTCTTGTGTCGCACAGTACGCGCTCGCCTCTTCTGGTTGTACAGTCCTGGGTAAATAATTACTTTATAAATATATTGTGCGATTCATAATTTAAATTAGGAACATGTGTAAATCTCTTTATGGAAAATATTAAAAATATTAAAATATTTTTTTATACTACACATAGCAGAGTATGCAGAGGAAACCTAGTTTTAAGTCACTCCGTTCCCCATTTTTCCCCAAATTCTGGGGGCATTGCATGTTGAGTGGCGGAATTTAACGCGCCAAATTGCCTCGACACCAGAGCGAAGGAAATAGAAATATTAAATATTTCATTTCCTCGAGTGGGAATCGAACTCTCATACTTTGTGCCTCTATGTTACGACTGGCCTCATATTTTGGCCTGGACATTTCAGTGATTTATCATAAATTGTTAAAAAATATTCTAAACCACTAAACCCCATTCAAAATTATCACCGACCCCCATACTTATGAATCAAAGCATAAAATTTATAGGAGCTTTAGTATGGTCATCTATCATGTCTAGTCTATTGTAGTGCGCAATAAATTACATCTATCCATCTCCGTCGGGAACCTCGTGATGCTCGAGGGTATCCAGTTAAAACTATTGTAGTTAAGTATATCTTATTTCATTAAACTTAGCCTGTCGCCATCGACGGTTTACAGCTGTAGCGTGTGTTGATACATTGTTATCTTTCTAAACATTTTTTTTATATTTAACACTTATTTTATAGTATTTTATAGATAATATAAAGAGAAACGATTTTTATTCCTTGTCAATTGATATTGATTATGACATTTCAACTCATATTCACATTTAAAATCGAAATATCTGGTTTTTTATCTGGATTTTATTTTTCTTTTTAAGCTTAGAACAAAAAATCTAAATTAATATGACGAATATGTTAAATTGATATATAATTTGATTATTGTTTTGTTCTATTTCATTGTGAAATTTAATGATCTGTTTTGAAAAGAACAAGTATAAGCTGAACGTGTTAATTAACATAAAAAAATAAAAATAAATCAGCTCCTAGCTGGGTTTAGCAAAATACTCTATATTTAATTTTGTTTATATGAAGATATCTACAACAATATGATAAACGAATCCACATCAGAACGAAGAAAATGGAAATATAAATTTAAGCAAATATTTCATCTCCTCGAATGGAGATCGAACCCACAACCAGTCGGTTTTACAGTCACTTTGCGCCCCTGCGTCACGACTGTCCATACAATGACTACCTATATATAATCATAAATCTAATTTTAGGCAATGTTTTTAGAAATATAAATAGAAACGAAATGCATTACATAACAAAAGTTACGGACCGTGAGTGAATAGTATAAGAGAAAAAATTATAAATACCTACTTTAGATCCCTATCAGATTTGTTCCCAGCTATCGCCATGGGGACTCTAGGTGCCTGCTTCCTTCCCCTGCTGCTTCCGCTACTAGCACTGGCTTTAGTCTCCAATATCTGTTCTCGAAGACGTATAACCTCTTCAAAGGATTCTCGACAGTCCATTGCGAATACTAGCACGAAGAGGTCACCTGAAATAAAGGAAAAATACTTTTTAAGTAATTGCTTATTATATAGAGCAATGCTTAGAAGGTCGGTTTTTTAGGTAGAAAATGAAGAACTGTAATAAAATGATTATGAGCTCGATCTGCTTTCATTATTTATTTGTTTTTTGTGGTGCCGTACCTCAATAAATAAAAACGGAACCATTATGGCATCGCTTCGTTATCCATCCGTCCGTTTGTCAAGAACATTTATTACGAGATCGCATAGATGTGTCAAGGTGAAATTTATTTCAAGCAATTAAATCTAAGTTCCTTATTATATAGAGTATTTATGCATCGATTTTGATGCATTTTCTATGAAATTCGTAGTTCGTAGTTCAAACCTATAGAGTACTTCTGGGCCTATAGTTATGAAATTTAGTACGTTAGTTTAGTTTAATTTTTTTAGATTTTATTACAAAGTTATATTTGTTTCTAATTTCCTACAAGATGGGTGCATGTGCCCGCAAACTTAACTTTGTCAATTTTTATAAGTTATTCTTCTCGTTGAACTCAGTTTCAGTTTTTCAGATTTTTCTCATTTCCCTGCTCTGACAGTATAAAGCTATTAAAACATGCTATTGTTTTTAATATTCATCGAAAAGTGAGAGCTTATATTAAAAAGCTCAAAAACATCGTATTTATTTTTAATTTTAAATTTAACTATTATCACGTTAATATCATATTAAAATACAAGTTACACCTCTAAATTATTAAAGTATCGCAAGCCGTTTTACAAACTAATAGGGTTGCTATCTAAGAACTAAATCGAGCTATAATGGGATATTTCACACTATATTGTATACAAACTACCTTGAAAATCTTTTTCAGTGCTCCTAACCATGCTCACAATGTCATGTTTATGATCGTATATCACAAGTGAGTAACAAAACATGAATATTAAAATAAATAAAAATCAGCTTCACGTTGTATCCCGCACACAGCAGGGTAGGTAGAGGGAACCTAGTGTTAAGACACTCCGATCTCCACTTTCCGTCGAATTCTGGAGACATTGCGAGCTCGCAATTGAGTCTAACTCAACTGAGTGTCAGAACCCAACGCCGTGCTTTGCCTCGTACCAGAGCGAGGAAATGAAAATATTTAATTCCCCCATATGGGATTCTGACTCACAACCGCCCTACAGTGAACCCTGTTCTGTAAGCCCTGTGCCACGACGGCCTCGGAATAAAAAGTGAAATAAACAAAATTATTACATATATAAAAATTAAATAATAACTAGGCTATAAAGTAAATAACATTTTAGCTAAAACATTTGACAAAATAGTTCACGTTACAACACACTACACCGAGTACGTACCTCTATATATCTTTTGATCTTCCATGGACCGTACATTTATGTTTACAAAGTTTACATTTATGTTATGTAATGTCGATTTACAGCGGTATGCACTTTAAATAATCATAGTAGAGGATAAAATTATATATGAAAATTATATTTGAACAGAAAAGTTAAATTCTTCATAGTTGTTTTTCTTCAGCTTCATGCTGTATCCTATATGTAGGGCAGACAGAGGGAACCTAGTGTCGTTCAATACATTTCGTGATAAATGGTGAAAGTCAACGTCACATCTGGTATAAAAGAGCAAGTAGTTAAAAGTAATTTGGTTCCCCGAATGGAAATCGAACCTACAACTATCGCGATTTCATTCAGACCCTGTCCTTTAAATAATTATTTTACTCATATTTTATTTTTCTCAAGAGTTCATTCAACTGATTTATAAAATGATTCTAAATATTTAAAAAAGTATCTCGCATTAACCGAAGTACGCAGAGAGAATCTAGTGACGTTGAGATGCAACTCAACACATGTTCACTCTATCTCCATTCAGATAAATCTTACATAGCAGGGAAATAAAACAAAACCCGACTGGGATTGGAACCCACTATCGACGGTTAACTTACTCGCAAGAACATAGCTTTCATTAATTAAATTTGATAGGTAATCTATATTCCAGGCCAGTCGTGACGCAGGGGTACAAAGTGTGACTGAAATCAACTGGTTGTGGGTTCGATCCCTACTCGAGCAAATGAAATATTTATTTACATTTATATTTTCATGCGGCGTTGAGTTCCACTACTCAACACGCAACGCCTCTCAGAACTCGGCGTAAAAGTGGGGAACGGAGTGTCTTAACACTAGGTTCCATCTGCCTATTCTACTGTTGGCAGGAGACAGATTGAAGCTGATTTAATTTAATTTAATTAAATTTTCATATATATTTATAAAAAAACCTTCAAAATAGATTGTTAGTTTAAAACACTTTGTTAGTTTTACCACAAACGTCCATCATCCGACTGCATAATAGAACAGTTCCAAATCAGCCACATAATCGATTTACCGCGACGCAACGCCGCCACGTCACCATCAAATTATTGAAACAAAGCACAAATGATAAATCATTGAAGCTAATAAACGAATTTTGCTGATATATCTCCATAGTTAATGTTGTTTTAAACAATCTAATTATGTATATATGAAGTATAAATATAATAGTATTTTTAATAATTTTAAAGTGTTGTTCCACACTGAGAAAACGTATAAAAATGTGAACGTAGCGTATTCAGGAGGCGCGGGCTCGAGTCCCGCTACGTTCTAAATAAGTAATATAATAGTAGTTTAGATATATGTATTTTCTATTACTTACAATGTGATATGACCTAAGATTTCAAAACACAGTCAACAGATATTTACTAAGAAAGCGTGCATCACCGTAGAACGCATCAACGCTCATCACGCTTGATACAATCAAAAGCAAGCATATATTAATATAAAAAAATACACATCAAGATGTTTCTATAGTCTATACTTATATAATTAAGGGTATTCATTTGGTAGCGCGGCGTTGAGTTCCGCCACTCAACGTGTAATAAATATCGCGGAAACTGAACGGAAATTGAGGAACGGAGTGTCTTTACACTAGGTTCCCTTAACCATGTAAATAATATCAAATGTTCAATAATTATAAATATTAGCTCAATTTAAAATTGAACCCATCCAGCAATCACGTTAAGTAGGTATATCCAAACTTTGCTGGAGTGGTGCTTCGCATCAATAATACGTCAATATTTTTATTATTATCTTTCTATTTTAGTTTTCTATTTTTCGTGGTGAATACCAACAATATATTATAATTATATAATAATAATATAATAAGGTAATTTATCTTCGTCGTATAACACCTGCAACTTCACACGTTTTCCCATTTGGGATTTCAACCCACTACTATCGTACACAAAATAGAATATGACGTTTAATATATTACATTATATATTTTGAGGCCAGTCGTGGTGCACCGGCACAAAGTGTGACTGTAAAACCGACTGGTTGTGGTTCGATCCCCACTCGAGGAGATGAAATGTTTACTTAAATTTATATTTCAATTTCTTTACCCTGGTATCGAGGCTACTCGCGGCGTAGAGTTCTGCCACTCAACACGCAATGCCTCCAGAATTCGGCAGAAAGTGGGAAACGGCATGTCTTAACACTAGGTTCCCTCTGCCTACCCTATTGTGCGCGGGATCCACACAAGAATAATATCAGTTAACCAAAGTTCAATTCTTGATAATACTCAGTTAAATTGTTACTGAACTAAGGTAGAGCAAACAAGTTGAGAGCAGATGCTCCTTCAGTTAAGAAAGTAAACGGCCTCTGAAGCTCTACATTTTCTATGTGAGCTACTTATATAAGCCTTCTAATTTATGTTTATTTTGTTCTAGTAATATTACATAAAACTGTTGTAATTTTTTAGTATGTTGTGATTAGCTTACATTTATGTGATGTAATGTCGATTAACAATGAATTATATGCACTTTAACTCATAGTAGACGATAAAATTATATGTTAAAAAAATATTTTGGCAGAAAATTTTTATTCTAAATAGTTTTTTCTTCAGCTTCATCTTTTTCTTCAGCTGTATCGTAAATATAGTAGGGGAACGTAGTGTTATATGTACATCGTTCTCCATTTTCTGCCCGAATTCGTTATATTTCGTTTTGAATGGTGGAACTCTAAGAATCTTGTCTAAAAGAGCGTAGGCATGAAAAAAAAATATTCCCCCGACTGAATTAAAAAAAAGACCTTTTCCCGATAGGGATTGGAACCCACAACCGCCGTTTACAATCAGATTCAGTTGGCCTCATGTTAAATTACCTACTTACTTAAATACATAATTTTCATCAAATAATAATATGGCTAGTTACCTACAAAGTAATCTATACTTATGTAATAAAAAAAAAACATTTACCGTTTAGTTCCGCCACTCAACATGTACTAAATATCTCGAAAATTGAGCGAAAATTGGAGTGTCTATATATAGTATATAGTGTCTTTACACTAGGTTCCCTTAGCCATGCCATTAATGTAAGTAATAGCAGATGTTCAGTAATCATAAATATTATCTCGAATAAAAAAATATTTCTTCGATTTCTTCGATTGACTGATTCGATCTCCACTCGTGGAATAGATTATTATTTATGAATATTTTCAATTCTTCGCTCTGGTACCAAGTCAAAAGTGCGACGTGCGAAGTTCCGTAACTCAACACGCAATGTCTCAAAAATATGGTGGAAAGTGGGTAAAGGAGTGTCTTAGCACTAGGTTCCCTCTGCCCACCTTGTTATATGCGGGATGTTGCGTGGAGCTGAAAAAAAAAACAATATAATAACGTAGTCTATTTATCGTCAGGCTTTTATAACCTGCAAATTCATACGTTTTCCCATTTAGGATTTTAACTCTCTACTACCGTAAACAAAATAGAAGAGACGTTTAATATAAGAATAAGTAGAATAATATTACATAACTCAAGTTCAATTCATAATAATATTTAGTTAAATTGTTACTGAACTAAGGTAGAGCAGAGAAGTTGAGAGCAGGTGCTCCGTCAGTTAGGAAAGTAAACGGCCTCTAAAGCTAGCAGTGCTCTATATAGGTTATTTATATAAGCTTTCTACCTTATATTTATTTTATTCAATTAATATTACATAAAATTGTTGTAATTTTTTAGTATATGTAAGGAAAATATAAAAATATAGAGTACAAAAACAAAACTTCTTTTACTCTTTTCTTACACTGTGGATAAACATAATAATATTATTTTTATACTCTCAATACAGCATAGAAGTAACAGAACACTTGGCAATTAGCGAGACAAAGCTTCGTTCCCAACTCGAAATAGACCAGCTTAGTCATATTATCTGGCAATGAGCTAACGATAATCATATTTCATGAAGGACGTTACAACGGTTTATTTTTTATCTTATATTTGATATGGTATCTTTTCATTGAAAGTAGTACATTGGTTTAGTGTTAATAACTTACTATTGAATAGTAAAAAAACTAAATGTATAATCTTCAGAACACCTAACACAAAAATTGTTAAAGCTGATGTACTCTTGAATGGCGAAGCCGTGGATCCTGTCGATTCTACGGTGTTTCTCGGTATCACCATTGACTCTAAATTACAGTGGGGACCTCATATCGATGGATTGGCGAATAGACTTAGCTCAGCAGCTTTTGCAGTTAAAAAAATCAGACGATTAACTGATGTGGAAACGGCTCGCCTTGTTTACTTTAGCTACTTTCATAGTATTATGTCCTACGGCATTCTACTTTGGGGTAATGTAGCCGGTATTAAATCAATTTTAGTCTTGGAGAAGCGAGCTATTCGCGCAATCTATAATTTAGGCCCTAAAGAATCGTTAAGGCAAAAATTTAAAGAAATAAATATTTTGACAGTTGCATCTCAATACATTTTTGAAAATGTTATGTATATTAAGAAAAATATTAAAGATTTTGCCAAAATTGGTGATATACATAATATCAATACTAGAAATAGGAGTTTTTTGTGTTTTTATTGCACCTGTAACCCGATTACATCGGGTCCGCAATTCTTTTATGGTACAATGTGTACGCTTTTACAATAGGATCCCAGAAAACGTCCGAGAATGTTCTATATCACAATTTAAAAGAGTTGTGAAAAGACGTTTGTGTGTTAAAGGTTATTACCAAATTAATGATTATATAAATGATAACACGCCTTGGGAATGAAATGCTCGCTCCAGTCTATTTCAAAGTATCATTGTCAAAAACGCTGAAATGTGATTTTGTATAATTGATTTTAAAAAAATAAGTCCCGCCTCGTTTCTTGCGCCGGTTCTTCTCAGGTCTGAGGTATTAACTTTAGTGAACTGGTGGTAAATTATTTGACGTTCAAAAAATGAAGCATGTAACTTCTTATTTTGAATAAAATTATTTGACTTTGACTTTGACATTATTTTGGGACACTGTTTCGCACATACAAGTTAAAATTATGTATATGAATAAAAAGTATATTATATTTCCCACTCGAGGAGATGAAATATTTACTTAAATTTATATTTCCATTTTCTTCGCTCTGGTATCGAGGTTAAGCGCGGCGTTGAGTTCTGCCACTCAACACGCAATGCCTCCAGAATTCGGCAGAAAGTGGGGAACGGAGTGTCTTAACACTAGGTTCCCTCTGCCTACCCTGCTGTGTGCAGGATACAGCGTGAAGCTAAAAAATAAAATATATATAAAGTCACACTCTGGTAAAGAGGAAAAAGCGCGGAGTTCAGACACTAAACAAGCAATGCCTTCTAAATTCGATGGAAAGTTCGGGAAAAGGAAGCTTCTTAATCAGAACAAAGCGTCTTAACATTAGGTTACCTCTGCCTACCCTGCTATGTGAGGGATACAGAGTCAAGTTAAAATTAAATTCAAGAAAAGCTCATATTGTAGTCAAAAGGAAACGTGTTCAAATATAGCTCACAAGTAAAATTTTAGTGACTACTAAAACTAAATTTTAGTGACTACAACAGACTTGTTGTCATCCCATTAAAAAATATGAATAACAACAAACCGTAGACCTCAAGATCGTATCCGTGAACTATAAAATGTTTTTTTTTTTTTTAATATTTATATATTTTACACAACCTTATTAGAAGATATTCTTCGACTACCTATCAAAAATGATAGTGTATATTACCATAAGGGAAACTCACTCCAACATAACGTAAGCATTACATGAATATATTAAAAAAACTCGTAACACCTTATTTACTTATTTACAAATTAAATTCATTTTTCACACTCACGTTAGTATCGTATTAAACATAAATGACACCTGCGACGCTTTAATAATTTAGTGTTAAAGCGTCGCAAGCTATGTAACAAATTAATAGGATAGTTATCTAAGAACTAAATCGATCTTTAATTTTATTTCAAAAGAAATAACTTTCAAAATCTTTTTCAGTGCTTCTAACCATGCTCACGATGTTGTTAATGATCGTATACAGGGTGGAAGTGTCAGCACCACTTTAAATGAAACCATAGTTTTAACTACCCCATAAAAGCCTGATACAATTATTTTTTTTCCCAAACATGTTGTATGTTTATTTGAACTGTCGATATAGATTATGCCGTAATTTTGTAAATATTGTTTTAGCTTCACGCTGTTTCCCGTAAATAGCAGGGTGGGCAGAAGCAACCTGTGAACCTAGTGTTACTCCGTTCTCCACTAAGACACTTCTGTTCCCCATTTTCCGACGAATTCTTGAGACATTGCGTATTGAAAGGTGGAACTCAACGCCGCGCTTTGCCTTGATACCAGAAGAAACGAAATGTTGAATTTCATTTCCACGATTGGGCATCGAACTCACGACCGTCGTGCTTACAATCACACGCATGTGAACTAGCCATTATGTTAAGTTAGAACTACGTAAACTTTTCTAAAGTGGTGCATCAAATCAAAACATTTTATTATACATATAGTTAAAATAAATAAACGTTTCGTCTTGCTGTCTTCCTGTTTTTCGTTGTGAACAACAATTTCAAAACATTATAATCACAATATACCGAGGGAAGCAATCGTGGCTCAGAGCACTAGCGTGTGGTTGTGAGTTCGATCCCCACTCGGGCAATGTATTAATAAGTAATATATTAATATTTTCGTTTCTTCGATCCGGTGCGGCGTTGAGTTCGGCCACTCAACATACAATGCCTTAAAATTCATATTACATAATTCGAAAATTGGGGAACAGTGTTCTTAAAACTAGGTACCCTCTGCCTTCCCTTCTATATATAGAATACAGCGTGAAGCTGAAAAAAATTATAATATAATAACGTAATTTATCTTCGTCGTACAACACCTGTAATTTCATACGTTTTCCCATTTGGAATATCAACCCGTTACTATCGTACATAAAATCGAATATGACGTTTAATATATTTCAAAGGAACCACTAAAATTCACACAAGAATAATATTATTTAACTAAAGTTCAATTCATAATAATATTTAGTTAAATTGTTACTGAACTAAGGTAGAGCAGAGAAGTTGAGAGCAGATGCTCCGTCAGTTAGGAAAGTAAACGGGCTCTAAAGCTAGCAGTGCTCTATATAGGTTATTTATATAAGCCTTCTAACTTATGTTCATTTTGTTACTACTACTACTTATAATACTATTATATAAAGAGGAAAAATTTGTATGTGTGTATGTTTGTGGTGACCGCAAACCGCTGAACCGATTGTGAAGAAATTTCATATATAGGTACTACTTTTTATAAAAAGTAGGAATTTCATTCAAAGGTCGCCGAAAATGAGCTAATGAGCTTATGAGATACATAACAATGTTCTACGTTAGCGATATTGTATGTTAATCTCTGAAGATTGACACCATTTTAGTATATTTTGTTTCAATTTATCGGCTTATTGTTAATGTCCGTTGTATAAATTATTTAGTCCATATCAAGATAAATATACAATTAAATAATAAAAAAAAAAACAAAATAAATATATAACCTTCCATTATGGAGTTCACAATGGAAGGTTATACCCCTACAGACATACATATATAAAAGCACGAATAGTTTCATGATTTTGCAGGTAAAGCCGCGATCGGGAAGCTATTATTATATAAAGGCGTTTATTTTATTTATTTTTTTTTAAATTATATGTTTACAAATGGTGAAAAAAATAAAAAATATATGTTAGAGAGGACTTTTATTGTCTAGCTGTATGCGGCATACGGCAGGTAGGCAGAGGAACCTAGCGTCACGACTATGTTCCCCATTATCTGCCGATTTTTCGAGGCATTGCGTGTTGAGTGGCGCAACTCAACGCCGCGCTTTCGCCTTGATACCAGAAATATTAATATTAATAAATTATAATTCATTCCCTAGATTGGGAATCGAATTTCACAATCATAAAATCATATGTTAAATAATAGAAAGATAAAGGAAACTTAATAAGTTGTGTAAGAGAACTTTCAATGTGGTAATTATTTTTAAGGAGGAACTCAAACTTTATACTGCATATGAGAGTTCTTTTGAGACAGGTGGATAGCGTCTCACTGTAAGTGCTGTGGTTCTAGGTTATATATGCGGGGAAATAAATTATCTTAATTTCTCCACTTTGGCCAGATAAAATGCGGCGTTGAGGTCCGCCGATCAACACGAAATGCTTAGAATCCTGCGTTACACTATAATATACATGTATACGTCAAAATTAAAATTACTTACTGATTTGAGGATTTGTTAGGTACTTATTGAATTAAGAAAGGAGATAAATCGGTCGTTCAAAAAAAAATCTGAGCTGTTATTTATATAGAAAACATAACGAAAAATAGAAAATAGCAAAAAAAAAAATCAAATCAGCTTCACGCTGTATCCCGCACACAGCAGGGTAGGCAGAGGGAACCTAGTGTTAAGACACTCCGTTCCCCACTTTCCGCCGAATTCTGGAGGCATTGCGTGTTGAGTGGCAGAACTCAACGCCGCGCTTAACCTCGACACCAGAGCGAAGAAATAGAAATATAAATTTAAGTAAATATAACAAATTTATAGGAAATATACAAATACAAAATTCTTTTACTATTCTCTTACACTGTGGATAAACATAATAATATTATTTTTATACTCTCACTACAGCATAGAAGTAACAGAACACTTGGCAATTAGTGAGACAAAGCTGCGTTCCCAACTCGAAATAGACCAGCTTTATCATATTATCTGGCAATGAGCTAACGATAATCATATTTCATGAATGACGTTACAACGATGTATTTTTATCTTAAATTTGATATGGTATCTTTTTATTATTTTGGAATACTCTTTCGCCCCTTCAAGTAAGGATTATGTAGTATTTTACGTAAAACTGTTATATAAATGAATCAACTTTGACACTCTGGTAAAGAGGCAAAGCGCTGTGTTGAGTTCATACACTAAACAGGCACTGCAATGAGTAAATAGACGAACCTCTTAAATTGAACGGAAAATGGGGAACTTCTTAATCGCAACGAAGTGTTTTAACACTAGGTTCCCAGGTAATCTCTTCCTACCCTGCTATATGAGGTATACAGCGTTAAGCTAAAATAAAATTCAAGAAAAGCTCACATTGTAGTTAAAAAGAAACGTATAAATAATAAACTTTAATATGTACTACATACTAGATTCACTTGATGTAATTTTAGTAGTATATATTTATATATTTGACGTAACATTATTAGAAATTTAACCATATATTCTAATAGATATTGTTCGGTTTACTACCTATCACAAATGATGATGTATATTATCATAAGGAAAACTCATTCGAACACAACGTAAACTATCTAACAGGGATATTATCCAATCCAACGCTTTCTGTGTAATGGACATATCAGTCCTCCGGGTTTGAAACTGAGACCTGTGGCCTTGTTTATGGATGAAGGAGAGGAGAAACTGGGCTTCAGCTTCTGTGTCGTAGGGCCGAAGAAATCCATTTACATATCACCAGGTCTAGCTGCCCTTACCAAGGGCTGTACCAACAAGACCACCATGAGGAAATCGGACTACGAAAGCATGCCTATCATCAGGTTAGGGAACTGGGAATGTCGGATAGTTCGAACTAAAAACAAGACCATCGCACTATTCGACGGACAAGACGGAGTTTCCCCTTTCACCAAGGTGTGCAAGGTGCTCGACCATCTGGGCACCGCGAACACAGATGCAGCCAAACACGGATCCCGGACACTAAGCGTTGACGTAATGAAAGCAGATCTTGTAAAAGGTGCCGTCACAGACCTACTGGGATGTATTCCAGCCTCAGTAAAGTACAACATAGTTGTGTACGAAGATCGAGGACAAGATTTAGCTTTCTTAAGAGCAAAGAAAAAAGACGACGGGATTCCAAGCACTTCAACATTGAGCGGAGCGCAGCGCCTTGAAAGGAAGATAGCCTCGGAAGAGGAACAACAAAACAATCAGAAACAACCTAAAAACCAAAGCAAAAAGTTTAATTTCCCACCTACAATACTAAAACCGATACAAAAACTTATAAGAAAGGGTAGAATCACTAGAGCAGACAAAGGCCAAGTAACAGCACCTGACCTGTCTCCTGCAAACGATGCCATGCAACACATGCAAAACGCATTCCTAGAGTACACAGCAATTGTAAGGGAAACCATCAAAGTCAACCTTGCAACCTGCGAGAAAATTAGGACGACCTTTGAACTCGGAAACGAAGGTCTGCTTAGAGTGTTACTCGAAGAGGAGAAAGCCGCCATATATGACAATAATAAATTGGAATATTTAAGGGGAAACCCACCTAAATTCCCCCATATGGCGGCCTACAGCGGTAAAGATGGCTTTGTATACAAGGATGACAGGTCAACAGTAGAAAATTCCCCACCCAGGTACGCAACATCTTCGGACGACCCAATCCTCGTCATAGCTCGATGCACGGAGGTAGCGCTGGAACAAAGGATACTAAACACAGCGCTTACCATTCAAGCTTCAAAAAACCCAACCAGCATCTGGGAGCATTGGGAGCCACCTGACATAAAATGGGTGAATGGCGTTCCTGGCTGCGGTAAGTCCACTTGGGTGGTGAACAATTTCATCCCCGATAGAGATCTGGTAGCAACTACAACTACTGAGGCAGCCGAGGACCTCAGGAGTAAGATCCCTTTTAGTTGCACCAGGGACGCAAAAATCAAAGTCCGAACGATCGCCTCTATTCTGGTAAATAGTGTTACAGAAAATCCCGCAAGACTTTTCGTGGATGAGGCCCTAATGAACCATTTTGGGGCAATCGTAATGGCGGCCATATTATCAAAGGCCAAGACACTTATACTTATCGGGGACATAAATCAACTACCCTTTATCGACAGATTAAACCTCTTCCAAATGCACTATATCGGCCCAAACCTCGTGACGACCATCAGTCAAGAGCTAGCGAGATCATATAGATGTCCAATGGATGTGACATACGCGCTCAACGAAGTTTATAACGGAATCTACTCAGCCCGACAGATAACTCGCTCCTTGAGAAAATCGCGATATACGGGTGCTTCCATCCCTATAGATTCCCCCAATACTCTGTACCTGGTCCATACACAAGCAGAAAAAGCGGACCTAACCAGGAAAGGATACGGAAAGGGGGAAAACTCACGCACCCTGACCATCAACGAATCTCAGGGACTTACATACGAGTTGGTAGTAATCATCCAAACTAAGGCCATTAAAAACGCCCTACACGACAGCATATCACATGCAATCGTCGCCTTAACAAGGCATACAAAAGGATGCATCTACTACACTGACGCCGAAGAAGACGCTATCGGCAGGTTCATTCGCCGGGCAAATGAAGGTTCCGTGACTGATATAGTGGAACACAACATTAAAATGGCTATTTCCTATAGAGATGAGGAGGCAATGGATATATTACGGAAACAACTAACTGTGCCGCAATCAACATAATCAACGGCCAAAAACTCGGATTTGACAAAAGGAACTCGGATTTGACAAAAGCAGACCATTCAAGATATTAAAGTCCACTTCACATTTTAAAAAGAAAAACTAACATTTTTTAAAAATCAATTAAGAACAAAAAAGGCACGGACAACAAAAGTCTGTGGCGCAAAACAATTTAAGCATAAAAAAAAAAAAAAAACAGGGATATTAAGTGATTTATCACTGTTTCTGCAATAATAGCTGGAAAATGAAACGATATATTTCATACATATGTGCCATTATAAATTTCTATTGAAGTGAGTAACATCGTTACTAAGATAAATATGTTGTCGAACCCCCTAAAGAGGATCGAACCAACGTTATGTGCTATGATATCATCACATAAAACTTTATTTTCACTCAATAAGTAGGGTCATACACTTATATAATACTTTTCGTACACTGTCCTGTTTTCTATCTTAATGATAATGCTCGATTCTATTCTAAGCGATAAGTGAGTCAGCTTTTGTATCTATAGTGGCAATTAGATACATGATCTAATAAAAAATAAATATAATATTTACGAAAGCATCGATAAAATTGAGTGTATTACAAGAGCACCTAAAAATAAAAAAAAACAAATGTTATATTCCTTCTAGGTAGGCATACAAGTCTACTATAAATTCATATGAAAACTAGCCAAGTCAGATCTTACACATAAATTTAGTCTCATAAGTTGTAAGAAGATAGGACATTTAAGGTGTTATAAAATATTTTATATTGTTAAAAATAAATTTCAGGACTGATCATTGAACTTGGCACACATTTACATCTCACTTCTTTTATCGCTGAAGTCAACAACCACGGCATATATCCTATTACTGAACTTGGCTTTCATTTTACATTTATGTTTTTGATGGGATAATAATAATAATAATACTTGCTTCTGAGCGATAAGCGAGTCAGCTTTTGTATCTATAGTGGCAATTAGATCATATATCATTTTAGGAAATTTCATGAAGAATTTTTGACTAGATTATATAGAACAGATATTTGCTTTATTAAATTCATTGCTTTAGCAACCGAAAACGTTTGGGGTGTTGGGTAGCGAAAATTTATAGAAATGTCCCTACAGAAATGCTTGGTGACAACCAAATAGAAATAAATTGTGACAACCATATAAAGTATTTTGACGTAGCTCCATGAGAACGTATTATACTTATAACTTAAATTGTCAGAGCGCTTAAATGGCTTTCAGAAGAAGCGTGTTCAAATTCCGCTACGTTCAAATTTTAATATGTTTTCTAATAAGTATGATGGGTGATATTATCACCAAAAACCGGCAAACAAATATGTAAAAAATGTTAGTACTAACATTTTTTTTAGTAAAATTTTCTATCGTATTACCATCAGCCACATTTAACCTATAAAACTAGTACATAGGTACATAATATTTAAATATATAAAAAGTTTCCACTCCTATTCAAACACAACTTAAGGTTAAACAGCGAGGAAACTAAACCCATTATGGTGTAACAAGAAAAAGTGGCTACTTACTGCATCTTCTATGTAATAATTTTCAAACCACGTTACCTCTTATCCCACTTTAATGAAATTGCACGAGTAGGTACCATCGTAGTTGCCTTTTCTACTATCTACAGTGTCAGTTTCTAGTACTATTTAACTTTTTATAGTACATAATTAAAATGTTAACTAAATAAGTCTAACTAAATAATAGTTTGAGGCCAGTCGTAGCGCAGCGGCACGAGGTGTGACTGTAAAACCGACTGGTTGTGGGTTCGATCCCCACTCGAGGAGATGACATATTTATTAAATTTATATTTACATTTCTTCGCTCTGGTGTAGAGGTTAAGCGCGGCGTTGAGTTCTGCTACTCAACACGCAATGCCTACAGAATTCGGCAGAAAGTGGAGAACGGAGTGTCTTACACTAGGTTTCCTCTGCCTACCCTGCTGTGTGCGGGACACAGCGTGAAGCTGATTTAAATAAGTCACTAACATTAACTTTGAATTTGAAAAGATTTTTTTAAGTTGAAACATAAAAATTGTTTACAAATAAAGAAGCTCCTTGCTGTATCCATACATAATAGGGAAGGCAAAGAGAATCTAACGTTAGGACTCTCCGTTCCCCTTAAAACACTTCCGTTCCCAACTTTTCGGTACATTTTGGGGGCATTGCGTGTTGAGTGGCGGAACTCAGCGTCGCACTTTTCTTCTTTACCAGAGCGAGAAAATGAAAGTATTAAATATTTAGTCATTTCCTCGAATGGAAATCTAAATTGCGCCACAACTGGCCTCTGATAGTAAAAAAGATTTAATTGAATAAAGAATTTTTAATGAATTCTTAAAAAAATGAAATTTATGGACGCATTTTTAGCAATTAAAGATTTATCTTTCCAAAAAAAATCTCTTTCAAAAGGAATAACATTTTTAGTAGTATTAGTAGAATAAAATGAAATTATATTATATACATACATGTATGTAATAATATATTTTTATTATTATAATAAATATATGTTATAAGCCCTAACCGTAGTACATTTAAATGTGAGAAGAGACTATTTTTTAGTATTTAAAAATAGCAGCATATAGAATATTGAGGCCAGTCGTGGAGCAGCGGCACGAGGTGTGACTGTAAAACCGACTGGTTGTGGATTCGATCCCCACTCGAGGAGATGAAATATTTACTTAAAAACGCAGTGTCTTAACACTAGGTTCCCTCTGCTGTGTGCGGGATACAGCGTGAAGCTGATTTTTTTTAATTTTTTTTTAAAATAGCACGTTTTTTCAAATAAAGGTTATAAAATTAATTGCTTATTTTCTTTCAACATTTAATGGTGTCATTTCGACACGCGATAACTATAAATTCAAATTCTCCTGAGAATATTTGTATATAGTATATACGTATAGATGTTTCCCTCGAGGACGATAGTCACGATGTGCTGTCATTCTACCAACGAGGCTATTTATTAGTCGGGCGTTCCGTGCCCACCTCAAAATATTATGCCCACCCCACAATTTTACACGTAAAAAGCTTAAAAATGTTGATAAAATCTTTGGACAAAAAAAAATATTTGCCCATGGATGTAATGAAGATTTTGTACTCCAAAAAGCGTCTGTATTAAAATATATGTTTTGTGAATTTTGTAAATATGCACTAAAAACGAATTGCTAAAAATGTTTTTCTTAATATTAATTTTATAACAGTACGTGGTTTCACTCTTCTCTTCGCACAAAATATTACACAAAATATTTTTATAGCAAAATATCAGTAACTTTCTTTTTTTTTTTAACAGGACTCATACCCATGCTTCATAGAAGGTTTTCAAAAGGCATAATTTTTATACATTTTCTAAAACGTAAATAAAATAAATCTTAAATAGTATTCTAAAATTTATTCAATTTATGAACAATAAAACATCGCTGGTCGATTACACAAATTGTTATATTTATTTAATTAAGTTATGAAAAATATTATATTTATTTTCCTGAGGAATACCTCGAATATGTCTCCCATACAATGAACGTCGTACTTATGTAGGATTATAAAAATATCTCATAAATTGTAAGTATCTATGGGGTACAGATAACTTCGCAAAGAAGCATTAGAGAATATTAAAGAATATTTTTTTTAATTATGTTTCAAATGGCAGGCATTTAACACTAGGTTGTTGAATGTAAGTTACATATCCATGTTTTATTATAATTTAAAAATATTTCAACTTTTTCTTCATTTCTTTCATTACTTTCGCTTTTGCATTGTTACAAAAGTGAGAAAATGAAAATATTATTTACATTTGAATTCTTCGATTTCAAACTATTAGACTTATCAAAACTTTTACAAAATCTGATTTAATAGAATATTAATGAAATCAAATGCATGAATTAACGCCAATAACGGCTATATTACAGTAAGTAATAATGAATTATAAGTATATAGTAGTAAAAATAAATCAGCTTCACGCTGTATCCCGCACACAGCAGGGTAGGCAAAGGGAACCTAGTGTTAAGACACTTCGTTCCCCACTTTCTGCCGAATTCTGAAGGCATTGCGTGTTGAGTGGCAGGACTCAACGCCGCGCTTTGCCTCGACACCAGAGCGAAGAAATGGAAATATAAATTTAAGTAAATATTTCATCTCCTCGAGTGGGGATCGAACCCACAACCAGTCGATTTTACAGTCACACATTGTGCCACTGAGCCACGACTGGCGTTAATATAGTATATAGTAGTAGCAGAAATACTAACTTTTATTAATAAGTAAATCTCTACATATAAATACTCTGTGTAAACTCAACAGGGCCGCTTTTAGGTTAAATACGGCTTGCAAGCTCTGTAGAATTTGTCGAAATGGCCCACTTTTTTCATACTTACCGCAAACACTTTTAAATTTTTCGCCAAGACCCACGTGTATGTGTTTTGCAAAGTACATTTTTATTTTGTTTACCGCATGTTATTTTTTTATCGTCTTTTTAGTTAGATGCCATCAAGTATGTAAATAATGACATGACATCATATGTTTTTTGACAGACAGAGACAATTTAGTGTTAAGACAGTTCATTCTCCGCTGCTTCATTATCACTACCTGTATATACAAGATAAATCAGAAAATCTATTGTTTTATTGAGAGGCATTTATTAATGTAATAGAAACTAAAACAAAGATTTTTATGTTTGTCTATGCGTTTGTACACACAAATATCAATACAGAAACGGCTTAGCCGATTTAGATGCTGTTTTCACTATTGTCTTTTGGCAAATTTCCCTTAGTGTTTGTTTTATTTCAATTCTTTAAAAAATAAAAAAATGGCAATTTAAAATATTTACTTCGATAAAATTGCTACAATTTTAATATTGAATTGGCTGAAACTTTAATTTTCAATAGGAAACGAAAGTTGTTCATTTAGCACACGAAAGTAGTTCAAGTGGGCGAAGTTGCGAGCGGGTCGCTAGTTCTAAAATAATACTGAAGCGCCCGCCTTAGGTCTTGCTGGAGCGAAGAAACAAAAAAAAACATTTCCCTGAGTATAGACCGAAGCCACAACCATTTGCGTCTACGATCATAAAAAGTGTCCTACTGCACCACGATGGCCTCAATGTAGGAATAATTATATTTATCAAAGTTATTAAAAAAATAATATATTATTTATTATATTATTTCTACACAAATTAATATTCATTATTAATAAATGTTGATATATAGTAAATTTACTAAACTTATCAACCTGTTATCAACAAAGTGACTCTATGACTTCTAAATTTAACCCCCTGCGAATGACGTTACAAAATTTAATGTAAAAAAAGGACAAAGTTTACTGATGTGGTAGTATCATTTTCCCTTTTCCGATTATACTCGTAATTAGAAGAAAAACTCTTTGTTAGGTTTTGACTATTCTTTGTAAGCAAAATTTTGTATTTTTATTGGATTGGGATATATATACCTACAATATAATAGAAATAATACAAAAAACACACATTATCTAAAATAGAGCCAGTATGAAAATATAACCATTTTACTAAGATGATAGCCTTAAGAGATCTTAACCCTGACGTGGTAGTCTCGTAGAGATTTCTCTCTCTATGGACCCTTGGGCCCTCTGCAGCTATCTGTCATACACTATTTGACGCGTAAGCTCATTACAGTAAGGTACTGAAAACCGCGGTGCTTAAATTTGAAAATCGCGGTGTCTATGGTACTACCTATAGAGTCACTGTGGTTAATATCACAAAGTATAATGTTTCATATCTATTACGCTCTAGTAGAAACTAAACCTTAACGCACTATTATAAGATTGGATTCTATTAAAAATATCTTATGTTATAAGTCTGTGTGTAATAGTATTTTGAATTTCTGTTTATATTGACTATTGCAAATTGTTATCTAGTGTGTAGTAGATCGAAGATGGAATCTTAAAATAAATTATTCTCTAGCTTTACGTTAACTTTTATAATAAACTAGTGGGTGCGCGCAGCTTCGCCCGCTTATTTGCACCCTTAGGGGTGAATTCTAAAAAAACCACGTAACACGTGTTCAATAAAATATTTTTAATAGTTTGAATTTAAATTTTTATTAAAATCGGTGGCGGTTTAATGACTTTTCCATATAAACTTTCAACCCCTTATTTAAACTCTTAAAGGGTGAATTCTATAAAACCATGAAAGACGTTTTCAATGAAATATTTTTAAAAGTCTCCAAAATTTTATGAAAATCGGTGCCGATTTAATTTTTTTTTCATACAAACTTTCAACGCCTATTTCATCCCTTTAGGGTTAAAATTTTTCAAAATCCCTTCTTAGTGGATGTCTAGATTGTGAAAATAAACATTTGTCCAAATATAACGTTTCTACGCACAGTGGTTACGGCTGTGCGTGCGTCTTACCTCAGTCAGTCAGGTACATGTCCTTTTATATACATAGATTAGCGGCTCGCCCACGGCTTCGCCCGCTTTAAATACATGATTATTGATTTAATAAGCAGAATTGATTGACAACTATAATGACTTCTAATATTATTTTTTTACGACATTATCGTCAAAGAATTTTTGATTGTTTTAAATAAAAAACTACGACCATTGTTGATATTTGATATTTATAAAATATATATTTTTGTAACTTTATGTTCTTTTTACCTATCTAATATACTCTGTTAAATGTGCTGATAACAGTGAATAATTTAATTTACTCATTCAGAAACAGCCTTAAATGTTAAATTATTGATTTGAAGGATTCATAATATTCTTTGTAAAATAACTATAATAATTGCATATTAACTCCTGTACAGTTTTTAAATTAGTTACATAATTATATTATATGAACGAACCAACCAAAAAATCTTTGTATTTACTTGATATTTCTTTCAAGATCGTTATTTATCTCTGTGTTGAATTAATTACGACTTAATCTTAACAGTTATGATTTATGAAGGTAATCTCCACTAACAATTCAATTTTGTTTACTTTATTGTATTAAATATTATATAATAGTGCTTCAAAAATATATTTTTTTATCAACAGTCATATAACCCAGACGTTTCGAATGTCATTCTTTAGCCAAGAATCTTACGAGCGCGATTGCTATATAACATTCGCAGGCAAGCTAATGCCTTGAATTCATTCAAATGACGATAACTTTTTTTTTAATAAACCGATTTTGATTAACTAAACTTCAGTACTTATTTAGAAAACGTATAAAAATTTGAACGCAGCGGGACTCGAACCCGCGCCTCCTGGAAACCGACCAGGTGCTCTGACCACTAAGCCATGCGTTCTCGCCAAGCTACGTCGAAATTTTTATACGCTTGTTACAACTTATTTATGTTGTTAGCATCTCTGTAGGGAGATTTTTACAAATTTCCGCTACCCAAAGATAATTACTAAGAATTATCGTTTGGCAAGAGAGAAACTATTTTTTAAATATTTTTAAACATATTTAAAGTGTTATTCCACACTTAGGAAAGAAAAATACTTATTTAGAAAACGTATAAAAATTTGAACGCAGCGGGACTCGAACCCACGCCTCCTGGAAGCCGACCAGGCGCTCTGACCACTAAGCAATGCGTTCTCGCCAAGCTACGTCGAAATTTTTATACGCTTGTTACAACTTATTTATGTTGTTAGCATCTCTGTAGGGAGATTTTTACAAATTTCCGCGTTGTAATTTTAAATATGTTTAAAAATAAACTTCAGTAGTAAGTTGAGTTAAAACAAAGCAATTGGTGAAATTTTCAAGTAAATTGGTTCAGTACTTTCAGAGAAAAATGTGGACAAAAATATCGACAGACAGACAGACAGACAGACAAGAAATTCAAAAAAAAATGTTTCTTTCTATTATTATTTTCAAGTGTCCCTCTATCCATTTCAGTCAAAATTACTAAATGTACAGACAAAATATTTTTACTGTCTTATTATATATAGAGATAGAGATATCCCAGAAGAATCAAATCCATCGTTAAATATATTATCCTATCTCGTTATTTTTAATATATAGATTTTTTGGGCCTCTTAGATATGAGTGTAAGCTTGTGGGTTCGACTCGCACTTGAGAAAATTAAATATTTAATATATTTATTTCATCACTCTGGTAACAAAGCAAAGCGCGGCGTAGGAATCGGACGTAGGAAGGGAACGGAGAAACCTACTGTTTATCGCTTAACATTAGGTGCCTAAAAATTCCCTTAAAAAATAATGAATAAAGTTAAAAAAATGTTCATTAATTTACCAAAGTATACACGAAAAGAAAATAATAGAATTTTATATACAACAATGAAAACCATAAATTCCTTACAAAAATTATGTAAAAAATGTACACCACATAATCTCCGCTAACTAGATAAAAGGTCAAATCCGGTCTGAGGCTATAAATTCACATTCTGAATGTACTTGGATAAAAAGGACTTACCGAACTTGCATAAATCAGAAGGAGTGGTTTTCTTACAAATTTAAATAGCGAAAATAATGTAATATATCTTTATATTGGAGTTTATTTAGTTGAATATGTTTGGAGAACATTTGTGATCTGTTTTTAAATAATATAATATTTAATAATCTTTTGAAAAAAAATCATCTTTACGCTGTATCCCGCACACAGTAGGGTAGGCAGAGGGAACCTAGTGTTAAGACACTTCGTTCCCCACTTTCTGCCGAATTCTGGAGGCATTACGTGTTACTAACTCAACGCCGCGCTTAACATCGACACCAGATCGCTCAGGTAGAAATGGAAATATAGATTTTAGTAAATATTTCATCTTCTCGAGTGGGAATCGAACTCACAACCAGTCGGTTTTACAGTCACACTTATCTCATATTCTTTTGATTTGATGTTTATCTTAAAGCTCACGTGAACAAACTTTGTTAGTACATAAAGTAAATAGGTAACGCGAATAGTTCTCGTTTTTATGTGTACATATATTTCTGATACCCTCGTCGTGGAGGAAAGAGTTTAAATTGTGGCAAAAGGAAGTCTTCTAAAAAATTTATTAACTTTTCTCTAAAAATGTGTAGACATGGTCGTGAAAAGCTATAATAATATAAATGCTTAGCTATTTAATCTTTAAGTTACTTTATTGGTGTACATTATTAAAACTATAATATTATATACATTTTTTTTTAAATAAATTCTCACCAGACCAGTCGTGGCGCAGGGGTACAAAGTGTGACTGTAAAACCGGTTGTGGGTTCGATCCCCAATCGAGGAGATGAAATATTTACTTAAATTTATATTTCCATTTCTTCGCTCTGGTGTCGAGATAATGTGCGGCGTTGAGTTCTGCCACTCAACACACAATGCCTCCAGAATTCGACAGAAAGTGGGGAACGGAGTGTTTTAACAATAGGTTCCCTCTGCCTACCCTACTGTGTGCGGGATACAGCGTGAAATTGATTTGATTTTAAATTCTCACCTGTAAGAAACGACAATCTTCTCATAGCAGGGAAAGGATGATTGCCAGAAGTATCCAGTAGATCCAATTGGTATACTTCTCCTCGGATCCGGTACAGCTTGCGATGGAAGTCTTCTATCGTGGGGGTATAACTGTCTTCGAATTTTGTACCAAGAAATCTTGCTACCAGTGAAGTCTTGCCTACTCGGGCTGATCTGTGGAGTAATAAAAATAAATATATTTTTATGATCTCATGTGGGTCAGTCATAATGTACCTTCATAGATCTATATACTGAAGGCGGAAACTGTAACTTTACACTTTTACTGTCAAGAATATAAAAAAATACTATTTTCGTTGAAAAAGTATTATTTATTATTCAAATATTTTTTTTTACATATGATTTATTATCCCGCCGTGTTCGGGATACAGCGTGAAGCTGACTTTTATCTATTATGAAAAAATAGAAGAACATCTTCTGTATATTAATTAATCTATCCTCCACTCCCTTCTAAAATTGATTTATATAATTTTCCACACCATAATTCTATCGCAACACAGATTATTTCAGTTAATCAACACTCACTGCAATCAAAATTGGTAATCTGCAGATTACCTTCACGTTGAGCTGTCGGCTACGTGTGCCATTTAACTATACGACTGTCGTTATTACCGTATGTACTGTAGTAGAGAAATGTTTAAAACCAATGTATCTCTTGTAATGGGTGTAATAATAATACAATATAATTAGATAATATCGTATATTCTCATATATTACTTAGGTGATAATTCTTATAGAAAATGTTCAAATATTTCAAGAAAGACGCGTTAAAAAACCGTTCTTATTAATTGTCGTTTAAAAATTAGTTTATAAATAATATAAAAATTATATAAATACATATGTAATACATACAAAAGTAATATCAATTATGTATAAAATAAATCCATTTATAAACTTTGACCAGAATAAATAAAGAAATAAAGAATTTTTTAATAATTTCAAACTTAACCCATTAGTGTTTTCCTTTAAAATTTGCAAATAAAATGAATTTGCAGATGCGAGATAGAGATAATTTGCGAGAGCTTGCGGATTAAAGTGATATTGCCTTATTGTAAAACATTTTTGTTTATTTTTATTACAAAATTTTATTTAAATAGCCTTGTTAGTATGTGTGTTAGTGTATGTTAAATTTTATAAGTTTAATTTGATTCACATCCTGGTTTCTGATTAAGCAGAAATTTGGATTACGATTTTAGTTCTGATGACAATGAAATTATATATTTGATTAATATTTATTTAGAAAACGTATAAAAATCTCGAACCCGCGCCTCGTGGAAACCGACCTGGTCAGTTTTCTAAGTTTTCTTTCCTAAGTGTGAAATAACATTTTAAAAATGATAAAAATATATATTTGATTTGTAAACTACACTTCACTATAAAAATATTGAAGCCTTGTTTTTAAAAAGCTTTTTTTAATTAATATTTTGCTTATTTCTATATAACGTTGTTAACGCTTGTGATGTGGGCGTTGATAACCGCTACACGTTGATGCGGTTTGGGTATTATGCGAAATGTTACAAATGGATTGATGGTTAAAATGAATATAAGAAATAATATTTATTTTCATATGACAACTTGTTTTACATTATGAATCTGTTTACGCTTTTCTATATTAATGATAATAAATCTTCGAGAAAAGAGAAATAGAGGCCAGTCGTGGCGCAGGAGCCAAAGTGTCACTGTAAAATCGATCGGTTGTGGGTTCGATCCCCACTCGAGGAAGTGAAATATTTATTTACATTTATATTTTCATTTCTTCCCTCTGGTGTCGAGGTAAAGCGTGGCGGTGAGTTCCGCCACTCAACACGTATTGCCTCCTAAACTCGGCGGAAAGTGGAGTGTCTTACACTGATTAAAGCTGATTTCTTTATTTATTTATAACAATACATCTTTTCAGAGCTGTATTTTAAATCTTCTTGAAATAACATTGAACCAGCTTCACGCTGTATCCCGCACACTGCAGGGTAGGCAGATCCCCATATACAAGGATCCGCTGTGCATGGCGGATGGAGCTGAATGAAATATTTGCGAACCTTTCTATTTTGTCCGCACGCGCTGGATTAGATTAGTCTGTGCGTGTGAATTTCAGAACGTTCCACAGCTTAACTCTGTGGGACACATTTTGACCATTTACTCAAAAACTACAATTACAATCATCACCAAACTACTTCACTGGGATCACCGCATTGTCCATAACGTTCCTTCAAAATTTCAGAGCTGTAGGTTTAATGGTCTTGGAGGAGTACAACGAAACACACTTTTGAACAATAAAAGTATAGGTATAGTAGATATTTGTATATATAGAAAATAGACTAGATACCTATTTGTATAGAAGGAATATTGAGAGTTAGTCGTTGACCCAATTGCAATGCGAATACGTTTCCTTCCTTAAACAATACAGGCATAATACTTTAATTGGAATCCAGGTACTTTGATTAAGTGCATGCAACCCAATTATCTGTTGTTATTGAATCGACCACGCCAATGTATTCTCAACGCATTACTTCGTTAGTTTGCAAGAAATCTTTTGTATTCTTTTAAATCCATGGAAAAATGTTTTTTTTTATGAATGGACATATTCGCGACTGAATAATAATGCATTTTAATCCTACATAATAAAATTTATTAGCTTCACGCTGTATCCCGCACATAGCAGTGTAGGCAAAGGGAACCTAGTGTTCAGACACTCCGTTTCCCATTTACCGCCGAGTTATTCTACATAATAGTAAATAATAATAATAATAGCAAAATTTCATCTCATCTAAATGGGTAGGTATGCTATACGACTAAATGATAAGTGTAAGTAGGGGCTGCGTAGCTTTGTTTACGTGGACTTTATGACCCTTGCAATGCTGCTCTCATACCTCCATTGTGATTGAAACTTGGAACAAGCCAAAGAGAACTTAGCATCAAGACACTCAGCTTTCCGTTTTTCACCTGAATTCCATTCAATATGTGTTGAATTGTGAAACTTGTTTTACCCATAAACAATTAGAGTTATGTAAAGAATTTTTGTCTCGGAATTATTTTAGTTTTACACCATAATAAAACATAATAAATGTTCTGTTTATAGGTTTTTTACAATTATTTTTTACTGTATCCCACACATTGGAGGGTAGGCAGAGAGAGCCTGGTAATCTAGGGTTAAGACACTTCGTTTCCAACAAAATTCTTTCACTCTCCATTTTCTGCTGAATTTTCTAGTCATTGCGTATTGAGTGGCGGAACTTAACGCAATGGTTTATCTCGTTACCAGAACGGAAAAATAAAAATATACTATACGAGTGGGAATCGAACCCACCACTGTCGCGTTTATAGTCGTACACTTGCTGCTGGTGCGCTACGACTGGCCTAACAATTTATTAATCCTGGCAATGTATAACAAACTTGAAGTAAGAAATAATATAATAAAATTACCAAGAAAATATAATAATACAATAACATTAAAGAGAAAGGATTTAAAATAAAAAAAAATACTAAGTGATTTTGTAACAATGCAATGTGGGTAGCGGTTTCGTGACGAAGAACCATTAGCCCTCGTAAAATTTCTAGTAAATCACCAGTTGATTACTATTTATGCACTTTTTGCATTCCACCTCATATAGCTGACCGTAATGGGAGTACAAAAATATTTTTTGTACTTTTTATTAATCTCTACCTACTTATTTTTTGTTTTTTGTTTTTAAAGTTTTATTTTTACTGTAATAATATTGAATCGGTTTCGAAAAGTCGGACCCTTCATCGATTAGGGTTTTACTTTCAAACTAGCAACTCGCTCGTGGCTTCGCCCTTCGATCATAATTATTTATTTTCTCATTTTACTATTACCTACTATTAAGACGGTTTTGCGTTGCAATGCCTCACAGAATTCGGCGGAAAGTGAGGAAAAGAAATGTGTTAATGGGAACGGGGTGTATATATATAAAAGTGAAGTGTGTATTTTTTAAACTTATTTTCATATATATGTAGAGTATCTATAACCCGAATTAATATTTCAATAAATAACATTTAACATTAACATATTTTATATATATAATGTGTTTTAATTAATTTGGATTAAGATATAATCTGTATGTATTATATTGATTAATAACGAAGACTAATTTATTCATAGGTCGTCAATCAAAATGAGCTCTAATCCTGTTCCTAAGTCTACAATCTCTTATGACCATCATTAAAATATAGAAATTGAGCTATTATGTCTAATACATTTAAAAACATTGTATATCTTTTAAATTTGTTTTATTGTAAGAAAAAGAAAAAATCTGTAACTTTTTGGTTACTAATAAAAAATATTTTAATTAAAATCTTTCATATTTAGAATGAATAGTTAAATCCGAATCGCTTATTGACATTCTTTTTTTTTTATAATGGATCTTGATCATGTATCTGCGGGAAGGAGGTAGGCCGAGAGAATTTAGTGTCAAGAAACTCCGTTCTCCACTTTTCACTGGAATTCGAAATACTCCATATTGTGTGACTGAACTCAATGCTGCGCTTTATTTTACGAAAGGGTAATAAAATGATAACAATTTGAATATTTTCTGAATCGAACCGAACTAACAACAGTCAGACATTGCCCCCACGATGATGATGCTAACAATTCTTGTTAAATTATCTAAGATTGTATACGTTTGACTGTAACTGTACTTTTTATTTTTTTTTATTTCCTGACTCTCGCAAAACGCGGCGTTATGTTCCGCCTCTCAACACGCAATGCGTCGATTAGTGGAAAAAGGAGAACTACGGAACGGATTGTATTTGCACTAGGTTTCTGCCTACCCTGCCCACGCTAAAAAGAAACAAACTCAAATAAAGCTGTAAAAAGGACACAAAAACCTATCTATAAATAAACTTATTTATTCCTTCTTATTATGAGTCTTTTAACTCCTTAACGATCCTCTTGGTATTTATTTAGGTTGGGCCAACTTCGCCTCTCGAGACCGACGTTAAACAAATCTCAGGATTTTAATTTAGCGCTGTCAGTTCGGACGCGTCATTGTAACTTTAATAATAGACTATTAGGCAGCTAGCATGTGATTTTTTATATGAAGATACAAGCTAAATGCTTGCATGCATTGGTATTGCAGTATTTTGTGCTTAATTAGCCGTGTAATCAAAACCTATAGGGTACTTCCCGTAGATCTATAGTTATTAAATTTGGCACGAAGTAAGAACTTATTATACAAATAAAGGTATTTCATAGCTTAATCATTACAAACTTATATTTATAGTTAATTTCATACAATGCACTCATTGCATTATTAATAAGTTTGTTAATTCTTCGCGTAAACATAACCGTAAACAAAACCCTAGGGTAATCCCCTATTGACATACAATTTGGCAAACGAAAAAAAAAATGGAAATTTACTTTATATAATATAGATAAAAACTTTTATATATTATACAGTAATACTTTTCGTTGACCTACAATACTGAGATTGGTACGGAAACCTCGTTGAGTAAGACCGACTCACACTTGACCGGTTTCTTTTTCATATTAACTGATTAACTAGATTCAAGATTTGAAGCAAACACTTATTATTATATTGCATAGAATAATTTTTAATTACTTAAAACTCTTCTAAATACTAGTTTAAATAACTGGTAAAGTTTTATAAATAACTTTCATAAATTAAACGTCTTTGAAATTAAATGCAATTAAACTTTTATTCATAAAATGAATAAATAGTTGCTTACATTTAAAAATAAACGTTTACTTCGTTTTATAAAACTAAATAAGTAAATGTTTAGTTAAATTTATTCATTTGATGTTTTTTTCCTTTTTAAATCTTTACGCCCACCTCGTTTCCTTTGTGAAAAAAAGTGTCAAAACACTTAACTCGACGCTTACTTTATTAAAAGGAATATTATATAACATTCTTTAAATAAAAAAAAATAAAATCAGCTTCACGCTGTATCCCGCACACAGCAGGGTAGGCAGAGAGAACCTAGTGTTAAGACACTCCGTTCCCCATTTTCTGCCGAATTCTGGAGGCTATGCGTATTGAATGGCAGAACTCAACGCCGCGCTTAGCCTCAACACCAGAGCGAAGAAATGGAAATATTCATTTAAGTAAATATTTCATCTCCTCGAGTGAGGATCGAACCCACAACCAGTCAGTTTTACAGTCACACTTCGTACCACTGCGTCTGGCCTCTCTTCTTTAAATAAAGTTCTAACAAAGTAATATAAAAAAAAATCACCAACTAATTGCAACGTGCAAAACATCCGATATCCTTCTCAGCGGGAGGCTGGACAGTTTTCACGCTATATGAAAAACACGAAACTTTTCCGCCAAATCTCATTTTATCCCTAGAATATTAAATATTGAAGCGTCTATGATATTTAAGAAGCTCCAAGAAACTTTTGAAAAAGCTAAGATGAGACGTTAATGCCTAAAGTTTCGCGATGGTTCGTAATTTGTGTAAATATTTCCGTAGAATGATAATATAATGCCGAAGTTCGGTAATATCGATTACAATTAATCAGTGTCAGTCGATCGTGGGGTAAAGATTATAAGAGACAATCATTGAAGGTCTTTATGTCGGAGATTATTAGATTATTAAAAAGTTGCGGAATTTTCGCTTTTTGTAGAAATTTATTAAGCGGAAAGCTTAAGCTTAATGACACCGTCTTTGTACAGTTTGGTTGAGATAGTTGTAGGTTTAAAATTGACGTGAAAAATGTTTGTTGGTGAAATTGTGACTTTAAGTTACACGACTGGATCGAAAAAGAACAAAATGAACCCAATTTTTGAGAAAGTACATATTTTTTGCACATTATAAGTAAAAATTGTAATAAATTATTTTATTTAAAAACATTTTTTGGGGCCAACGTAGCACAGCGTCTGACTAGTCGAGTTCGATCTCCACTCAGGGGTATGACTTATTTTCATTATTAAGAGTAAGACTCAACAAATTACTTTCAACTAAACTTGTCTTAATAAAAATCTATAAAAACTTCTCACATACATGCTTACAATATAAAAATATTTGGATGTATATCCTATCCATATTAAATGTGTCTATCTACGGCAGGGGTTCCCAATCTTTTCTTGATCAAGGACCACTTTCATGTCATTCTTGGTAGCACGGACCACTATGCATGTAGGTATAATAAAAATTTACTGTGATAATTAAACAGAAACTTCGCCTCACCATCCCCAGTAATAAAATTAAAATCGTTCGCGGACCATATTTAGGCTTCTGCGGACCACTGGTGGTCCGCGGAGCACTGGTTGGGAACCACTGATCTACGGCGCATCTGGCCTGATTCACGTACAATATATGATTTTTTAGGTCGGTTCGGAACCGTTTCGATTATAGTCTAGCTTATATGAATATTATAGTGAGGCCAGTATGGCGCAAGGGCACAAACGTACAGTACTGTAAGCGCGACAGGTTGTGGCTTCCATTCCCACTCGAGGAAATGAAATATTTTAATTTTCTCCAAAAGCGTGGCGATTAGTTCCACTACTCAACACACAATAGTTCCAGAATTCGGCGGAAAGTGGGGAACAGAAGTGTCTTAATGGGAATGAAGTATCTTAATACCTAAGTGAGGCCAGTCGTGGCGCAGCGGCACGAAGTGTGTGTAAAACCGACTGGTTGTGGGTTCGATCCCCACTCGAGGAGATGAAATATTTACTTAAATTTATATTTCCATTTCTTCGCTCTGGTGTCGAGGCTAAGCGCGGCGTTGAGTTCTGCCACTCAACACGCAACGCCTCCAGAATTCGGCAGAAAGTGGGGAACGGAGTGTCTTAACACTAGGTTCCCTCTGCCTACCCTGCTATGTGCGGGATACAACGTGAAGCTGATTTATTTATTTATTTATTTAATACCTAAGTACCCTGTCTTGTGTGGGATACAGCTACGGCTAAAAAAAGGGATATGAAACCATAGCGGACATACAACTAAGCGTATAGTATTTTAGCACTCTTTCTGTATTCAAAGCTTTGGAATTTTAAATAAGGTTAAATCGTTTGCACCCACGCACATAATAATATATGAAATATTCATACTTAATTACTTAATACTTTGGATAAATGAATATAAACTTTTCTCATATGTTTGTTAATTCAATCTTACTTATTAAGAGAAGTTTCAGTTTTATATAAATTTATAGAAATATAATAAAAATATTAATAATGTTTTATAGTTATATTATAGATATAAATAGGTGAATTTGCAATGAGTTGAACTTACATTTTATAATTAAAATATTAAATAATTTGAACCCAGAACTGTCGTGTATAGTTAGACTGATCGCAAAGCCATGCAATGGGCCGTTTACGAGAAATAATGTTAAGAAACGCAGTATCGTTTTGATACTATATATTAGTCTATACAGTTTTTATGAAGATGGTCTTATAAAAAAGATTTATTTTTGAAATACCTACTCATAGACAAAGTATAAAAAGGCTTAAAAAAAGTAAGAAACCTTAAGGGTCTAATCCAATTATTCTTCGTTTATAAATTCAGAGCGTATTCAAATTTTTTATCCCATTTCAGATCAGCGGCCTTAATTAAAGAAAAAAAATATTTTATAGAAATGAAATAATGATATGAATCTAGTTCACCTTTTTTCCATTCACCTCTGCTCTTATTGGGGTTTAAGCATCTAGAGGACGTCTAATGAAATCTGCATTTTACTTTTTTTTTCTTAGAGAAAGGCAGTTTTGTTTAAAGATGAGTTGTAGGTGGCGGAGGACTACGCAATTACTTTCGAGTAGACAGTAAAACAATTAAATCCGTTTTTTTGTTTTTGTGAGAATTTCAAAATTCCAGTTTTTTATATATATTTTTAGTAAACACCTAGACACGTGGCCCGAGACATTTTTTCATTTTTGAAAAAAAAAACAGCCAATAGTTTGGGCTGTACATTGTCTATCGATCACTAAGTGACCGAAGTTTTACACCTTTCTTTTTTTTTCAGTTTCACGCTGTATCCCGCACTTAACAGGGCAGGCAGAGGAAGCCTAATGTTGAGACAGTCCATTTCCCATTTTCTACTAAATTTCGTAGTTCAATTTGAGTGTTTAGTGGCAGAAATCCACGACGCATTTTCGTCATGAGAACGGGGAAATGAAAATATTATATATATGTTTCATCCCTTCGAGTGGAATCCAATGCACAGGCCGTCGTGTTTACTGTCACATACTTGTGCCCTACACCAAGACTGATCACAATAATTATCTTAGTTATTTTAGTAAGCAATACGTAAAATTTCTCTTCTTACCGTTCTCTTTTTAGTTCTACAATATACTCATCAATATATACGCCGTAAATTCCTCTGTGCGTTGTCTGTCATCACTCAGTAACGAAAGAATTTTAGATAAACATGCCAAGTTCAGAGCTCTTCTAGCTCGGCCTCACTCAAAACTCGATGACATTGTAAAGGGCAACCATCAGCAAACTCCACAGTCAAAAAAAACACCAGTTAAGTGCGAGTCGGATTCACCTACTGAGACTTCAGAGACCAAATTTCTTAAGAGTAAGTGAACGGAAACACCAATAAATAATTTTGACTGACGGACAGAGCGACAACAAAATGGAAATCCAGGGAACCCTAACTCTAAAGTTATGGAACCTTAAAAATGAAAAAATATATATATACATAGATATAATATAACGAATATAAAAATAGAACATTTATCAGGTGTTGTAAAGTACGCTCTATATACATAGAGGCGCAATAGTAATGTTGAAGCAGAAAATCTGTAATCCATCAATTTCTCGCTTCAGCGATCAAAGGTGTGAACTATAGACGGGTCTACTCTGCTATCATTTACGTAATGAACCATTCCCCTCTACACTATGTGTGTGTATGTATGTATGTGTATGTAATTTTTTATCTCGCATACTAAAATATTTTGTATACAAAATTTAAAAAAAGTATAACGAATGGTTTCGTTCCTTTATTCAAAATGTTCAAGTATGTAAATGTATTAAATATTTTACTTTGAATAATATTATATTCTTTTATTATTTTTTGACGCTATAGCGAGGCCAGTCTGGCGCAGCGGCACATAGTGTGAGTGTAAAACCAACTGGTCGTGGGTTCGATCCCCTCTCGAGGAGATGAAATATTTACTTAAATTAATATTTTCATTTCTTCACTCTGGTGTAGAGGGAAAAATGCGGCGTTGAGTTCTGCCTCTCAACACGCAATGCCTCCAATTCGGCAGAAAGTGGGGAACGGAGTGTCTTAACACTAAGTTCCCTCTGCCTACCCTGCTGTGTGCGGGATACAGCGTGAAGCTGATTTATTTATTTTATTTAGTAATATAAAAGACATATTTATGACACGTTTATACATATTTTTTATTATTTAAAACATTTCTAGCTGCATCTCGATAGTGAATTTAAATTGTACTCAACGACGTGTAAATTTATAATAAAGATGTTTCACCCGTCTTGCTACACAAATTATTTATATTAAATTCATTCTACCACTTTGAGATATTTCTAAATTATTCCAGAAATAGAAAACGGAATGTTATGTTTTAAAGCATATTTAATTTATAGATTTTTAAATTCATAATACAGCAACAAGAGTCGTTTCATTTCCTCACTCCAGTGAAAAGACAGACCGTGGCGTTGAGTTTCGCCACTCAACACACAATGTCTCGAAAATTGTGTAACAGCGAACGAAGTGTTGAGACACTGTGTGAAGCTATTTCTTATATTTATTACTTATAATACAAAAACTAGGACCGCTTAAAAGTCACTGTTAAATTTGTTTAAATTAAAAAAAAAATCTAATTAAAACGTCTAATTAAATCTATCTCAATCACCTAAACATCGGAATCATTGATGATGTGCCGACAGTTACGCAAACTATCGCATCGTGGGCTTCTACTAACATTGTTCAAGTATCGAAACAGAAGCTACTAAGGTATGTTAACTTAAAAAATATTTCTATTTCGATTATAATAGAAAAATAGGTTTTATTCTTGATTATCTTTGAATTACTTAGTCTTTTAGCCAATCTATATAATCTCTATATATAAATACAAGGATAGAAAAGTCAATTCAGCACATGAGAGACATAAAAAATTTAAAAATTAGATAGGTTAACATATTGATTATAGAAGCCAAAAAACCACTCCGTAAAATTCTTTTCTGTCTGTCCGTCTTCGCCAATCACAGAAACTACCGAACAGAAATTAATGATTTTTTATATGGTGACAGCCTCTAGCTGAAGGTATATCTTTTTGGATTTCATCCTTCATGTTATTATAGTTTCCTTAAAAAAAATTGAAACCGAAACATACAAATTATTTAAAATACCGATAGCTTCTGGATGGTAGTGAATTAATTTTAACATGGTAATAGTTTAAAGCCTATAATGCAGCTTATAGTATAGTTTTCATCATGGAGGAGATGGATAAACTTGCTTTAGTTTATCAAGAAAAATAATATAATTATAATTTTTAACAAAAAAAAACGATGATTAAAACATGATTATAAGGTCCGAAAGACGGATCTTATAATCCTCTTTAAATTTTTGACTTTTTAATTTGTACTTAAGTGCTTTGCAAACAAACATTACATATTAAAAAAGAAACGTTATTCAGTGTACTAAGTAAATAATTCAGTAGTTTAAGCGGACAAATCCGCGAGCGGGTACTAGTTATTATATAAAACTCTTCCGTTACTTAGTGACTGACAGATAAAGCACAGTTGTAACTACACGGTGTAGAACACTGAAATTTGGCATGTAGCTTCCTTGGGGAGTATATAGGAGCATTGCGAGAGGATTTCTCAAAATACCTACGGGAACAGTAAAAAAATATTTTACGTATCACGCAAAATCGTATCCGGATATAACGGATTTGCCAGTTAAATTAGTCTTACTTGAGTTAATTAAATTAAATTAAATCAAATCAGCTTCACGCTGTATCCCGCACACAGCAGGGTAGACAGAGGGAACCTAGTGTTAAGACACTCCGTTCCCCACTTTCTGCCGAATTCTGGAGGCATTGCGTGTTGAGTGGCAGAACTCAACGCCGCGCTTAACCTCGACACCAGAGCGAAGAAAATGGAAATATAAATTTAAGTAAATATTTCATCTCCTCGAGTGGGGATCAAACCCACAACCAGTCGGTTTTAGAGTCACACCTCGTGCCACTGCGCCACGACTGGCCTCATTGGCTTGACTTGAGTTAATGCGATCAAATTATTTAATTTTATAGTAAAATAAAATCAAATTTAAATTTAAATTGCGCTGGAGTTTATATGATTCATGGACACGGACAGAGAAGCATTCCTTTTAAAAAATATTAAAACGGATT
Source organism: Heliconius himera (assembly GCA_021202915.1). Lineage (NCBI taxonomy): Eukaryota > Metazoa > Arthropoda > Insecta > Lepidoptera > Nymphalidae > Heliconius > Heliconius himera. The sequence goes on from JAJHJA010000827.1 coordinate 975,521, forward strand.
TTTTTTCCTTCTATTTTGATTTTATTTCATTTTCACTATAAAGTAACGAGAGTGATGCTTGATGTTTAAGTTTCTTTTTTGAAAAAAAAAAACAATTTCATAACTTCTCTTTACAGCATATGACATTCTGAGTGTCCTTTTATTTTCATGCGTACTAATCGGAAATGTTCGAAATAATTTTCCATTACATAAAATAGTAGTAAATATGTGTTTATATTAGTATCTACTACCATATAAAAATAAAAAAAACGCAAACGCTACCTTACAAATAAACATACACCCGGGCACAAAATATAAAAAATATATATAAAAAGAAAAATCAATACCATATTTCGTAAATTCAAATATCAGGAGATCTTTTATTAACGAGAAAACAATCAATAAATATAATACGAAACAATAAAAATTAACTAAATAAATGAGTAAATTTACACAAAAGATAAATAATCTGGTACAAGAGTGTGATGTAGAATATAAAATCGAAAACCCATCGAGAGAGTACTTAGTACGGGCCCCAGTGATGTATTCCGCTACCGAGATGGTAATCAGAGAGAACGCTTCAACGCGGAATTTGCAATTTGGTCCATTGCGGATTGTCAGCTGTGATTTATTACTGCTTTAGATCCATTACTAGAGGCCAAAGAGGCATAAAGTACGAGCGTTAATTGTGTGGGTTCGATTCTCACTCGAAGAAATTAGATATTTAATTAATATTTTCATTTTTTTTCGGCTTAGTATCGAGGCAAAGGGCGGCATTGAGTTCCGAAATGCAACACGCAATGTCTCCAGAATTCGCCGGAAAATGAGAAACGGAGTGTGTTCACATTAGGTTCCCTCTGCCTGCCTTGCTAGGTGCGGGATTTTTTTAGGGTGACGCTAAAAAAAATTAAAAAAAAAAAATCTTTTACCACGCGAATATTTGGGACGTGTTAAGTACTACTTTCATATGCCTAACACGATTTAAAATAAATTGGTGAACGCTGAAAGGGTATCGATGTTAATGTCGAATTCAATTAGATTGAAATGCTTATTGCGTTCAAAAGAAATGTAATAAAATATATTTTATACGGGCTTTGTATTTTACTTTTTTGTAATTTTAATATATTTTTTACTCGTAATATTATAAATATAATTTAAATTTTCCAACATATGGGATTTTAGCTCCTATCGTATAACCGTCCTTAATAATTCAACTCTAAAACGACGGTATCAATAGAGACGTAATTTTTTTTATAAAGTAATCTTACTTCGCTTATATATTAATTGTATTTGTTATCTAAATATGATATTTTACGTATTTGGTGCTAAAAAACTGTGTAAATCTATAATAAAATAACATATTACATCTTTTTAAAGGCACTTACCCTAACATAACTAATCTGAAGCAATTCTTGGGGGGTGGAGCGGATTCTTCACAGGCTTGAGGAATCGGTGCACTTGGGCCTGGAGATTCAGACCCTGAATCTTCTCCAATTTCTGCTCCAGCTCCTCGTCTGCACAACCATGAAGTTCCACATTTGTCCCTCGCATCTTCAGTGGGTGCAGCGAACTGGCAACGTCGTGGCGATCTTTGCTTTCCTGCAGGGGACAATGAAGATTTCAAGGGTGAAGGTGGTGCCCTCACTGGACTAGACGACGCCCTCACAGGCGACGGTGACACTTTAACAGGAGAGGATTGGAGGGACAACCCTGCCTTTTCGGTCCCGTTCAACATTTTTCACTTGGCACCTTACACTTTAGCACTTTGAAGTTTACATTCATATTTTGGCACGTTTATGTCAAACACATGTATAATTAGGTCACTGTAATATATTTGGTTCAATTAAATTAAGATTTTAAAATGAAATAAATATAATATTATTTATATTGTAATTTATTTCTTTGTTTTCTTCATAATGTAATATATTATTATTTAAATTATCTCTAGTTGGGTAACCATATGGGAATAAAATAAACGTTACAGCCTCGACGTACGGTACTTTACATAAGATTACTATTAAAAGTAATCTTCTACACAAAATTTAAATCCCTGTAATAGAGATAGGGAAGGTTTTGAATCTAGAACCAAAAATATGCAAATTACCAGAACCATTTACATCAGAACGATTCCCAACATTAGACTTTTCATTTTATCACATGGGATGGTTTGACCTTGCCTATAGCAAAATCTACAGATTTTATACGAAATGGCTATTCAAAATGTTATTCATATCCCTTAACTGATCGATTTACCAGAGACCCCTAATTTGCATATTAACTGTAATATATATGAGGCTATCGTGGCCCACTGACACAAAGATGTGACCGTAAGGCGACGGTTGCGGGTTCGATCCTCACTCGAGGGAATGAATAATTATTTATTAATATTTTCATTCTCAGTCCGGCATTGAATTCCGCTACTCAACACGCAATGCCTCGAAAAATTTGGCTGAGCCACTCTCTCACTCTCCGCCGAATTTTTCGGAGCATTGCGTGAACGGAGTGTCTAAACACTAAATTCGCTCTGCCTAGCGTGAAGCTGATTAAACTGTTATATAACTTTTGTAGCAAGTGTTCCACTAACGAGATTCTGTTACCTTACTATAGCTTATTTTGTATGCTTAATCGAGAAACCAACTAAGTTTTAGTGGAACGTTCTAAACGTGAATTTTAATATTAATGACTTAGACCAGTAAAGGATGAAATGGCTGATAGTCTTGAAAGCTGTGTAATTAACAAAATGTGGTTTTTGCAATTGAGACGACTTTGACAACATTTAAATATTGGTTTTTAAAAAATATTACTTAATTGTTAATTATTATACTAAAATCAAAATTAAACCAAATTAAATCATCCTCACGCTGTATCCCATGTATAGGCAGAGGGAACTTAGTGTTAAGACATTCCGTTCCCCACTTTCCGCCAAGTTCTGGAGGCATTGCGTGTTGAATGGCCTAACTCAACGCCGCGCTTTGCCTCGACACCAGAGCGAAGAAATGAAAATATATAGATTTAAGTAAATATTTCATCTCTTCGAGTGGGGATTGAACCCACAACCTATCGGTTTTACAGTCACACTTTGTGCCACTGCGCCACGACTGGCCTCTAAAATAAAATATATTTTATACAAAAAAAGCAAAAGGCGTAATATTAAACAAAAGGCCTCATATATTGTAGGTATTCCACAGCCGTCGCGGACGCAAATCACATTGGCAGTAATTTTATCGGAATTTTAAACGCGCTGTTTAATTTCGAACGCGATACAGGAATAATTTAGTATTGTTCATGCGTAACATTTCATTTGTGCTTAATCTTTGTTCAATTAAAAAAATCCCTTTTTTAATTTCTGTGACCCCTTTTTTCCCCTTTTTTTTCATTAAAAGTCATATGGCATGGCAATTTTTATATATTTTGTTGTATTTTTTTAAAATGTTTTGTTACAAATCAGCAAGTCGTGGTGCAAGGGCACAAGCGTGCGTGAGTAACGACGCAAAGCACGGTGTTGAGTTCCGTCATTTACAAGCCATTTCTCTCTCTTCTATAATTCGGCAGAAATTGAAAAACGGAACTGTTTAATTGGTAACGAAGAACTTAACACTGGGTACCCAGATTCCTTCTGTGTACCCTGCTATGTGCGGGATACAGCATAAATCTAAAAAAAAAAGATTTTCAATAACAATTTTTTTCAGAAACTGTCTGTTTTTTTCATAAACAATCCATACATCGTCAACAAAGCCATTAGCCAGCGTGGTTTTGTTGGGCTTGGCAAATTCAGGATTGCATTTAGGCAAGCATCAAGCTGGGAGAGGACGCTCTAGCTTATTTATTAACGATGCGATTGACCCAATTGTTCGCGACCACTGGTGAAGAAACGGGAGATTGAGGGCGCTGACAATACACCTTTGTGTAGAGTGATAATGTAGAGCTAATATTATAATTTTATTATATTATAATTAATTAATTTTACTTGTGATTATGATGGTTTGAATTTTTTTTAATAATAATTTATGGTGCTGATGGTTTATTAGAGTACTTCTTACACAAAACTATTGAATAATCCGATGTCACAATTCGGTAAGTCATACTGCTTTGAAACTGTTTTATATTAATCTTTTTAATTTATAAAAAAAAATAATTAAATCAGCTTCACGTTGTATCTCGTACAGCTGAGGAAACAGAGGGAACTTAGTATTAAGACACTCCGTTCCCCATTTTTCGCCGATTTCTGGAGGCATTGTACAGCAGAGTACCCAGAGAGAACCTAGTATTAAGACACTTCGTTCCCCAGTTTTTTGCCGAATTCTGAAAGCATTGTGTGTTGAATGGCGGAACTCAACGCCGCGCTTTGCCTAGACACAAGAGCAAAGAAATGCAAATATAAATTTAAATACATATCTCATTTCCTCGAATGAGGATCGAGTCCAGAACCATAAAAGTTATCACACACTCAATAATCTCAAACTTAGATAAAAGTACATTGCAAATGGTATTTAGAGTAGTTTAAGTGAATTTAATTTATCAAAGGTCTGGATCCACTCCAGGCTATTGACTCCACTCGAGTCCGAGTACCGGCCACGTTACAAAGAGAACATCGAAATGACCATACTACGATACGAATGGAACGAAATACAAATTGTTATTTCCTGAGTTTATCGAAAACCGATTATAACGGCGGTTGACTTCGAACGCGATACGCAAACAAGAGTAGAGTATTCAAATTAGCTTTCGAATTCCCTATAGATTTATATTGCAATTTTATAGGTCATTTTAAAAACTAGTTTTTAAATATTATTGAAATCAAAAAGAGCGCTTAGAAGCTGCGATTGAGGCATTTCTAATCTGCATAATGTTATGTGTTTCATATTCTCACAATATTAATGTTGAAATATAATTTATTTCACTTTATTTCAACTTCACGCTATATAGCAGGGTAGGCAGACGAAGCCTGGTGTTAAGACACTCCGCAAATTTTCGTAATAATAATTTATTTAACTTTTTTCAACTTCACGCTATATAGCAGAGTAGGCAGACGGAGCCTGGTGTTAAGACATTCCACTTTTCACTTCACTCCGAATTCTGAAGGCATTGCGTGTTGAGTGATGGTACTCTTTACCTCAACACCAGTGCGAAGAAATGTAATATAATAGCTAACAAAAATCTTTTTCTATCAAATTACAAGAAACTTACCTAGAAACATAAAAAAATGTATTTGTTTTCTTTCATTGATATCCAAACATTGTCTTTTTTTAATCTAATATAAAATATTGATAAATTCACAGAAACAGACTGACACTGAAATTTTATAAAAAAAAATAACATGTTTTGATATCTGATCTTTTTCTAGACCGAACAAAAAATAAGTATCATATATACATATGTGTATAGTAAGTAACTTAAGTTAGAAAATACATTGTAGATATTTATATCATTTTTTGTATAGAAATAGTTACATAACTATGTCTCCACTTATTTAGTATTATATTTATTACAATTAAAATAATAATGCATATGATAGCTGTCACTAAATTATACCCATTCTACCAGGTTCCAGGGAACCTATTACCATCAAGTTCAAGGTCGTTTCAGTTCTTAATGAATGCTTAAAAACCAGCAATAAACTAATGAGATGACAGAGAGAGAGAGAGAGAAGGAGACCAGCACCCAAGACACAATAATTTACTTAATTTCTAACTTTCTTATAATAGCTATCTCCTTTATCTTTCATTCAATTCCTTACAATTCTACTATTTATATTTGTATAAAATTGATCTATCATTATAAATATAATATTATATTGAATATTGAACACACAAAGCAATGGTTTTCTATATAAATGAAATCGAAACAATTTTGTCAAATTTCGATATTAATTTTCCAATAGATCAAAGCTTGCTCTAAAATGCTTGAGGGTATCAAATAACGTTATTATTACTCGCAATGAGTCCTTTGATATACCTTTCTTTGTCTGAACGAGAAACATTAAATTTCTTTCTTCAGCTTCACGCTGTATCCTGCATGTAGCAGGGTAGGCAGAGGTAGGCAAGTGTTAAAACACTCCGCTCTCTATTTTCTACTTAATTCTGGAGGAATTAAGTAATTAAGTAGAAAATAGAGAGCGAACATGGAATATGTTGAGGGGCGGAGCTCCACGACATTATCTATTATTATAATTATATGACGAAATAGTGTCAGCCGTAAAATAAATTCAATATAAGTTTCATAATTAAATATACATATAATTTTAACATTCCATTCCAAACGAAAGATGGAAAATATTCTTTAGAAAAAAGAAGACGCGGGTTCAAGTCCTATAATGTTCAAATTTTCATACATTTTCTAAAAATATTTTACACAAAAATAAATAAAAATAATAAAAATATTTTATTGACAACATTTTAAGGGCTACTAACTCCTAAATATGTAGGATATACTGTGTTTTAATATTTAATGACTTCCCTGTTCTAAACACAGGCTTATGTGATATAGTCGAGATCAAAAAAAAATAATAAAAAATGTAGAGCAATTCTTTTTAATAATTCCTAAGCTCTCTCATATTATACTCTTACATTTTGACAACAATTTTATAAGAGAATTGAAAAGTTGTTGCCAATAACATGAAACAACACGAAATCAAACGTGGGAGTGACGGAGCGATCACCAAGTTTTAATTGGCTTGTTTTCGTATGCCGGTCGTGGCCGCCTGTTCGACTCTAGGGACCCGATACTGGCTATAGCGAAATTGAAAAATATAATTTGCTACGTTGAAATGCTTATAACGTGTTTTTAATGCTTAATAGCTTTGGAATCTGTATTTTTATTTATAGTAAATGCTACTAATTTACTAGGCACAAGGGTTGGACTGTTAACGTAACAAGCAGGTTGTGGGTTCGATTATTTTCATTTTTCGCTCTGGTGAATTTCACTCAATACGCAATACCTCCAGAACTTTTATATATTTTATTTTACTCCCCCGAATGAGAATCGAATCTTGTGCTCCGCGAGGGCCTCAATCTTCAAATAGAGCCGTTTCTTTATTTAGATTTAATATATAAATTAAAAATTCTATAAATATATAAAAATAACATGCATGTGGTGAGTTCTCCAACGAAAGCTAATTTCGTTAATATTAAGCCGGTGCCATATAAATGTATGTTATAGCCAGTCGTTTCACTTGTTCATGAAAACTGCTTCAATTAAGTTTTACCAGGATGATGAGATTCTGTAATCACGTGTAGCAAAATTACTGAATTAAAAGTTTATAATATATTGTTGTACAACGTATAATTTAAAATTGAAACCAGTCAAGTGCGAGTCGGACTCGCCCACCGAGGGTGCCGTACCATTAGGAAAACCTGAAGCCCTGAACCTCAACCTCAAGTCCCGCTGCGTTCAAATTTTTATACGTTTTCTAAATAAGTATTTTTCTTTCCTAAGTATGAAATAACACTATAAAAATGTTTAAAAATATTTAATAAATAGTATTCTCTCTAGCTAGACGATAATTCTTAGTAATTATCTTTCGGAAATTTGTAAAAATCTCCCTACAGAGATCCTAACAACATAAATAAATTGTAACAAGCGTATAAAAATTTCGACGTAGCTTGATGAGAACGTATGGCTTAGTGGTCAGAGTTTTGTAAATAAGTATTTTTCTTTCATAAATGTGGAACAACTTTAAAAATGTTTAAACATGGTTCCGTACCAATTTTATGTTTGTAGATCCGTTGATGTACAACAAGTACAATTTATTAAAGTTGACATGCTTATATTTGCGGATGTTTACACTCATTTTGTATGAAATTAACTACATATATAAATTTGTAATGTTTTTACCATATAAATCCCAATAAATTTAAAATTCTCGTATGTTTCCATTTATTTATATTTTAAGTATTCACTTTGTGCCGTAATTCACAACTGCAGATTTACAGGAAGTACCCGTTATATTGTTTGTATTGTATTGTTATGTATAAGTTATTAGACGGCGATATTCTTACAAAATGCAGCAAAATCGATACATAAATGCTAGCATGATTTGATCACGTTGACTTAGATTGATTTTTTTTGTTTTTCAAGAGACCGTTGACCTGAATATTTGGTATTAATTTCAACTTAATACCTCCTCGCGATCTCGAGATAAGTGAGTTCGCGTCAATTCGTGTTCTAGTATACGCATCATACTATATGCGTTGCCATAGCAACGTGTGTGTCACTTTATAAAAAAATTGTATATTTATTTTATTAATTTAATGTTTTTATATTCATTAATTTTAACACTAAATATTAGCACTCTGCACTCATTCTCTGTATAAACTATAACTGTGCCAAAATTCATACTTATCAGTACGTACAGTTTTCATAAAAAGGGGTGCGAAGCTTTTGTTTCACGTATTAAAATATAAATACATTTTTTACGACTATTACTATATATAGGTTTTTTTTATCAGCTTTGTACGTTGTATTCCGCACACAGCAGGGTAGGCAGAGGGAACTTAGTGTTAAGACACTCCGTCTCCACTTTACGCCGAGTTTTGGAGGCATTGCGTGTTGAGTATCGGAACTCAACGCCGCGCTTTGCCTCCACACCAGAGCGAAGAAATGAAAATATAAATGTAAATAACTATTTCATCTCCTCGAGTGGGGATCGAACCCACAACCAGTCGATTTTACAGTCACACTTTGTGCCCCTGCGCCACTTTTATATATTAGATATTGATGTTTTTACTCCCTTCTGCCGTAGTATCTTACTTAACACTTACTTATATTACTAAATACGAATCCGAATCCGATGCAGAAAGTAATTTTTTATATCCTAATAAAACGACCCTTCTAAATGCCATGCCAATGGATACCAAGTGAAGGACAATGGTTTTTACTATATTTTCTTTATAATATCGTTCTCTACATAGAGACCTTCCCTAAGTGTTAAAATAAAATGACGAAAAGAATAGTATACAATTATTGTATATATTATGATCATTAGATCATAATATATATGGTCACCTATAAACGTGAATAACTCTTTTCTAAAATTGCAGTCTCCGTTTTCCGTTTAGAGTAGGCAGAAGTAGGAAGAATCATCTTAGTGGTGAGACTCACCGTTTTCCATTTTATACACAATTTTGAGCCACACTTTGTCTGCCATAGAGGTTAAATAAAATAAAAATTAAAAGACAAGACCATAACTCAAAGGCTTAAATATTCACTTTATATCTTAAGTATTTTTTTAACTTCAAGCTGTATCCCACAGATATCAGGGTAGATATAGGTTTTGTATCGGGCACATAGGAAGGTAAGCAAAAGGAACCTGGGACCCTAACATTTAAACACTTCGCTCTTATTAAGAATTACCCACTTTCCGCCGAATTCTTGAGACGAAACATAACACCGAGCTTTACCTCGTTAGTAGAGCAAGGAAATGAAAATATTAAATATTTTATTTCCCCGACTGTGAATCGAACCCACAACATGTGGCGTTTACAGTCGTGTGCTCGTCCCCCTGCACCATGACTAGCCTCATGTATCTTAAATGGTAGTATTAAATCAGTGTCAAACGTAGCACAAAAAAGCTCTACAACTAAATTTTCATTAGTATAACGTGAAAAATGTCCGGCTCACAGTGTCAAAGAGCATAAGAGTGTTTCATGTTTGTATACATATTTTGTGAATTCATGATATTTTAGACTGAAATGTAGAGCCATATATGAATCGGCATTTATTTTTTTATTTAGGTTCACGCTATATCACGCATATAGCAGGGTAGGAATATGGAATTAATGTTAAGACATTCCGTTTCTCAGTTACCGATAAATTTCTGAAGCATTGCCTATTGAGTGGTGGAACTCTACGTCGCGCTTTTGCCTTGGTATCAGAGTGAAGAAATTAGAATATTAATAAATAATAATTCATTCTTGCGAGTGGGGATCGAACCCTCAACCATCGCGTTACATTCACACGCTTGTGTCCCTACGCCATTACGGCATTATTTAAAAATTTAAATCAACTAAAATCTATTATATTATAATAGTGCTTTTTATCATCAAATTTTTTAACAATTAAAAAGAAAATATTAATGTTTCAAAGAACATCCACAATTTTTACTGTATGTTAAAATGTCTACTTTACTTTTGTTAATAAAAATACATTAGCAAATCTAGCTATACAAATCTACAGTAAACTAACTGGTTTACGGAAAAATTTAAATTTGTTTAATAAGTTGGAAAGTGAACCTTGTACTGATTTGGCGAAAACGCTTTTACAAACTACATATCAGATCAGTAACTATGCAAATCCTAATTTCAATATACGCATTTTTAAAATGCGTATATTGAAATTAATAAAAAGAAAAATTCTTTTTATTTTTCCAATAGCGATAAAAATAATAATTAACCTAAAACCCAAAAAAGATTACGTGAAACAGCTTGCCTCATAACTTGAAAATTTACGTTTCTTACCCAACCATTGAAACAAATGGAATCAGCCAGATAAAACAATTACCTAAACTACGAGAGGTCTTGAGAAAGAAAAGAGAGTAAAGGCTTGCTTTTATTTTGTTACTCTACTCTACTTTTTCGTTCCGCTTTTATTGCGGTGGGCTCTTAACGTTTACGACGTTTATGTGTTTCGCTTCATAATAAAAATGCAGTGCATGTACATCTCTCTTTTAAGGTTGGTTCGCTTGTTTTATTTCATTTGTTGATGTTTTATATTAAAAATAAATTGAAAAATATTGAAGCAGTCATAGCGCAGGGGCACAAGCGTGTAAGCGCGGCGGTAGTAGGTTCGATTTTTACTCAGGGATGGACTTTTATCAGTGACTTTGTTTAGGCAGATGGAACCTGGGAACCTAGAGGACAGACGTGGCGCAGGGACATTTGCAGCTGCAAACGATTACACATTAGGTTATAGATTCGATTCCCTCTCTCCCTGATAAAGCGTGGCGTTGAGTTTCGCCACTCAACAAGTAGTACTTCGAAAATTTGACAGAAAGGATGGAATGGAGCTGTTTATGGGAACGAACAGTACGTACCACTAGGTTCCCTCTGCCTATCCTGCTATGTGCGGGATTCTGCGTTAAGTTAGAAAAACAAATAGTAAGAAAATATTCAAATCGTTTTTCCATTGCTTACCGAACGTAATATACGTGTATAAATAATCATGCAAATGCATGCCCATATTGTTTCGACAAGTATGACCGTGTATTTGATCTCTATATGAACTGAGTAAAATTTTAATAGATAATTGATTAATTACTAATATATGCTATGTAAACAAAACAATTCTCTGAATATGAAAATAATAATATAACTAAGCAAGAAATATATATACACCTTGTGAATTAGATCTAAAAAATAGCTATTTAATGAAATTAAAAAAAAGTCAGCTTGCTGTACCCCACGCACAGCAGGCTAGGCAGAGGGAACCAACTGTTAGGATACTCCCGTCCCCACTTTCCGCCCAATTCAGAAGAAATAGCGTGTTGAATGGCGGAAGTCAACGCCGCGTTTTGTCTCGACACCAGAAATGAAAATAAAAATTTAAATAAATATTCCGTTTCTTTGAGCGGAGATCGAACCCACAACCAGTCAGACTTTCGTGCCCTTGTGTCACGACGGCCTCATATAATATAGCAATTAATAATGATATGATAACAGTTTTAAGCAAAGGTTATTATTGAAGTCTAAGCAAGCGTGACGTGACCAGAACAGCTTTCTTTACGGGAGCATTTTAAATATGCAGTAATATCGATCTAAAACAAACGTATTTACCACCCAGTGGTGTTTCTAGTGGTAGAATTCGTGGCACTCGCACCCGAAGAGTTTCGTACTACGAAAAACGAACACAAAGATCATGTTTGTTATACCTATGTATTTTTAAATATTTATTTTATTATTTTTCTAGTATGTATTTGTTCTCTTTTTTTAGTATAAATACGGTTCATAAGATACACTCTGGTGATAGAGGGACATATAGTGGAATCTTAAAATTAGGTTCCCGTTTTACCTTTTGGGTACGTTGGGTACCCTGAAAGCGAGATCCCAAAGTACTGTTATAATCAATGTTATTAATAAATAGTTACTATTTTATGTTTATACAAAAAGTTGACTTGCAAAGCAGTAGAGCATGTGCAGAGAAAACCCAGTGCTTAGACACTCCGTTCACTATTTTCCAATTTTTTAATTATTACATGTTAAGTGGTGAGGAAGAAGAGGCAAATATTAAGTTTATATAATATTGTTATAATAACACTAAGAAAGTGTTGATATAAAATCCATACACTACTCATCAATTAAATTTATAGTGAAGAGTTTTAAATGAAGTTACTAAAACATCTCTCTAATTTAGACAAATATTTAATCTATTTTAAATAATCCTACAACTTTCTTCCAACACCTATTAGAGTATTCTTAAAAGCTATTTTTTGCTTAAGTTTTCCAATTCGCTACTTCAATAGTAGCTAGGTTTATACGTTGCAAAATTAATTTCCGTTGAGTCTGCCCTCTCTGCATAAACTAATAAAATTAATCGGTGGTGAGGCGGACGCTGTTATATTGATCTTATTTTATACGTTGCTTTGAGTTTAGCGCCTTTAAACTGTGTGACCAATCACATATAGCATAGTATAGAAATCAAATCAGCTTTACGTTGTATTCCGCACACAGCATGGTAGGCAGAGGGAACCTAGTGTTAAGACATTCCGTTCCCCACTTTCCGAAAAGTCCTGGAGGTATTGTGCGTCGACTCAGAGTGAAGAAATTAGAAAAGAAAATTACTTTTTTAGAAAACATACAAACATTTGAGAGGGATTTGATTCCGCGATTGTTGGGTACCAAGTCCAAGAGGCGCGAGAGGCGCATTCCACCTATAATATTTTTGTATAATCGTTACTTACAGATTGTTCCAAAATTTGCTTTTACTCCTATTTTTACGGTAGATTATTGTCAGCTCTAAAAGAACAGCAATTTGGCAGTTGAATGTTCAGAGTTTGTAAAAATGTAGGGTCAACGTGTTTTTGTTAATGAACATTGATATACATGAACTTAACCATTTTAAAATTGCCCCCCTAATACTCAAAGGATTTAAAAATATTAGATTTTTCTTTTTAAAGGTATTTGAAGTCAAAGTAAGAACTCACCACTACCCATGAATTACGAGACAAAATTAAATATTGTTTTGACGTAATGCTGCCATAATAATGCAGAAAAATCGTAAAAAAATAGGTTAAAGAGTGCAGCAATGCAATATGTAAAGCAAAGCCGTTGAATTTATTTATCCGATGTTTTATTCTTTAAATAAACCTACCTTATGCCTTTATAATTCAATAAAAAAAATTAAAAATACTGTAAATTAAAAAAAAAATATGACTTATAAATAAAATGTCTTTTCTATTTATATTTAATTTAAAATACACTATTCATGTTTAAATTAAAGTTCCATTTGACGCAGATAAAGTCTAGTATAGTATAAAATAGCAAACATTTACTTCCACATCGCTTTCCATTGTACCAAACTTGTTGCTCAACTGGTCGCGTGAGTAATCTAAATTTAATTTGAAAACACATTACTATATGAACTATCTAAGTAAACGTGACAGGTGCACGTCTACGTCACGTCCTTCTACATATTAAGTGTATACTAGTTGTGATTAGTTTTGTTTTCATACCGTTCTAAGTGATATATAGTATTTAATAGTTTTAACAAAATTGTTGTAATGAAATGTAATATTTATTCTGTTTTCCTATTAAATTTAATCGACCTGGATAAAATAGTTTTATATCAACCCATATTAAGTAATTCATAAAATTATATTATAAATAAATCAGCTTCACGCTGTATCCCGCACACAGCAGGGTAGGCAGAGAGAACCTAGTGTTAAGACACTCCGTTCCTCACTTTCTGCCGAATTCTGGAGGCATTGGCTGTTGAATGGCAGAACTCAACGCCGCGCTTGTCATCGACACCAGAACGAATAAATGGAAATATAAATTTAAGTAAATATTTCATCTCCTCGAGTGGGGGTCGAACCCATAACCAGTCGGTTTTACAGTCCACCCCCTGCGCCACGACTGGCCTCTAAAATTATATTATAAAAGTTTTTTTTATATGTAAACAAACAGTGTAGGTACTGTCGGTGCCAGTTGTTGTTACCTATAAGAGGAATGACACTATACAATATACTTTTTTAAGTAACCTGTTTATTTTTAACATTTTTAAAGCGTTACTCCATACCTGGTCGATTTTCAGGAGGCGCGGGTACGAGTCCCGCTTCGTTTAAATTTTGATACGTTTTCTAAATAAGTATTGCTAATTTTTTTTTGGTGTTATGTTATAGTCTCTTGGTGGACATCATAAATGAAAATAAAAAAAAAAATTCAGTGATATTACGAGAGTCACATGATGGTCAGTGATTTTAAAGGTACTCATGTCATGACTACTAAAGTGAAAAAAAAGTAAAAATATTAAGCTTATTAATATTTTTTGTTTGGATAATTTAAGAAAAATTCAAATTCCCGAGAAATAGTAAATGCTTATTTTTAGCGAGACAACATAAACAATAAACAAGTAAATTTCCAAATCATTGTAAGCAAATTTTCCGAATTGGGAGGTAACCAAGAGAACTTAGTTTTATATGTTCCTTTAGGCAACTCAGCCCCTATTTGTATCGAAAACACGAATTGTTCGTACGTAGACAAAGGACACATCTACTACTATTCCAAGTGGTTCACAAAGGTATTACTGTATTGTCAAACGAAATACAATGAAATAAAGAAATTGTATTTTAAACATATAGTTTAATATGTAGATGATCAATCTATCTATAGATGTAAGTCGTGGCGCAGGGGCGCAATCATTTGAGTGTAAGAACAACAGGTTGTGGGTTCGGTTCCAACTTATTTTTTTATGGGAACAGGAAGTACAAAGTAGAGACGTACTAGTAGGTACTTATTATAGTAAAACACTAAAATATGCGTTTGAATACTAAACAATTTCATTTAAAAAATAGTTAAAGTAAATAAAATATTAGTAATAAAATGTGTTTGTCTGTTTATACAGGCAGGACTTGAAACTGCTGGATAGAGAAAAAATGTTTCATTCACTATTTTTGTGATTGTAGAGCTAAGAGTTATAGGGCTGTGCAGGGCATAGGCTATAATTTATGTTAGACTGACACTCTTGATGTAGAGCCGTACTAGCTAGCCTAGTACGGTTCCGCGATTCTAAACTATAAATAACAATGAAAAAAGAGTTATTTGGCCTATCAAACATTTTCAAATATATCATTTAAATATATTGTATATAAATAATTAAAGTGGAATCTTTTAGATATAAAAGAAATAATTAATTGCTGAATTTACAGCTAAATTATTAGAGGCCACTCGTAGCGCAGGCGCACAAGGTGTGACTGTAAACGTGACTGGTTGCGGGTTCGAGTAAAAGATATATATATTTTCATTTCTTGAGGCCAGTCGTGGCGCAGCGGCACGAGGTGTGACCGCAAAATCGACTGGTTGTGGGTGTGGAGATGAAATATTTACTTAAATTTATATTTCCATTTCTTTGCTCTGGTGTCGAGGTTAAGCGCGGCGTTGAGTTCTGCCTCTCAACACGCAATGCCTCCAGAATTCGGCAGAAAGTGGGGAACGGAGTATCTTAACACTAGGTTCCCTCTGCCTACACTGCTGTGTGCGGGATACAGCGTGAAGCTGATTTATTTATTTTATTTTATTTCTTTATTCTGGTGTCGAGGGAAGGTGCGGCGATGAATTCCACAGTTTTACTCAACAGTCGCCTCCACAATTCTGCGGAAAGTGGGGAACGGAGTGTCTTAACACTAGGTTTCCTCTGCCTACACTGCTTTGTGCGGGATACAGCGTGAAGCAGATTTAATTTTATTTTTTTAATAAAAATATTAAATATGAGATAATGGGGCATGGGAAAAGGAGCAGGAGGGAAAGGAGCTCATCATGGCGCCATGGTCTGACTGTAAGCACGATGGTTGTGGATATCATACTTCCTCGGATAAATTATAAAATTTGATTTTAATTATTTCTTCACTCTAGTAAGAAATATGCTCTCTATATTGCTATAATATTTTGATTTTTTTGCTATAATATTGGTTAAGGTACTAATTAGAATTGACACAAACAAGTTACGTTTAGAAAGACAGACATTCTTTTAAATAGCGTGCTATATGAGTTCTCGCTCGCTTTGACTACAGCGTAATATCTTTTGAAATTTTAATGACCGACATATTCATACATTAAGATAAATGAAAATTAATTTAAAAGAGTTCTAGTTAGTGCAAAAGTAAATAATTCATTTTTTATGACGTGACTGGAAAAGTTATAGACTTTTTTTTCAGCTTCACCCTTTATGCCGCGTTGATAGAGAAAACCTAGTGTCAAGACACTCTATTCTTTATTTTCTGCTATATACTGACATTGAAAAAAACAACTGTTGAGTCTCTCGCGGACTCTTCTCAACAAAACTACCTTCTGACCCGGTAGTAGCATTATGTACTTACTGAAAAGTACTTGAAAAGGTCTATTTTAATATTTTTTTAATTTAAACATGCATCCCTACCATCCTGCTCTAAGGCAATAAATAGTTTATTCCCTCGAGTGGAAATCGAAGCCATAACCATTGCATCACACACAGTCCCGATGCGCCAAGATTGCCTAAAAAATGTTCAATATAAACCAAAACGTAAAAAAAATCCATTCTTATATAATATTTATTAATCTCTATATCTGTAAAGACAGCTCTATAAAACCTACTTTCTTTAATTAAATCAAAAACATCAGGCCGGCCGGCAGGCAAAACATTGAGGCCGGTCGTGGCGCAGCGGCACGAGGTGTGACTGCAAAACCGACTGGTTGTGGGTTCGATCCCCACTCGAGGAGATGAAATATTTACTTAAATTTATATTTCCATTTCTTCGCTCTGGTGTCGAGGTTAAGCGCGGCGTTGAGTTCTGCCACTCAACACGCAATGCCTCCAGAATTCGGCAGAAAGTGGGGAACGGAGTGTCTTAACACTAGGTTCCCTCTGCCTACCCTGCTGTGTGCGGAATATAGCGTGAAGCTAATTTAATTAATTTTTTTTTTAAAAAACATCAGGACTTACTAATTAAACTAATCTCTAAATATTGTCGTAGCTAATATTTTTTTTCTATTTCCAATTTATTTCCCACTCAGCGTCGTCTTTAATGAAAAGATTACAGCGTATCCTCCCACGCCACTACAGTGGGAGCTTTATAAGTTTTTGTTAACTCTTAATTAAAAGTCTTTATATAGGGTGCCCTTAAAATATGATTACCGTAATTATTTCTTACGATTGTAAGCTGCTTTGTTGTTGCTAAATTATTTTATTTTCCAATTAAGCCTCTTACTAGCTTTGTGTTTTGTTACAGTGATTTTTGATATATTTTTTGGAAATGTCCTTATAAAATAGATGGTAATTAAATTATAATTACATCTATGCGTATAATAAATTTCTAATCAATTGCTGTCTGTACGTGGTTGATGTGTGAGAAAATGATTATTGGGGACATGTTTAAAAGTAAAAACTACCAAAAGAACGATTATTTATTTTATTTTGTTTCTTTGTCAGGCTAATCTTAGAAACGGCTTAGCCAATAGTAATGCAGTTTCCCTATTGCATTTAAGCAAACTATTCTTAAACATTTAGTGTTTGTATCATTTCAATCGATTGACAAATGAAAAGATTATGAATATTATTCATATAACATTTTTGTTAATGTTAATATAATAAAATAAAATTTTGTTGAATAAAATACTTTATATAAATAAAAAATAAGTTAGATTCACGCTGTATCCAGCAGGGTAGGCAGAGGGTATATAGTTTTAAGGCACTTCGTTTCCTACTTTCCTTCAAATTTTACGAGGCATCGAGTTGAGTTGTTGAGTGGCGAAACTCAACGCAGAGCTATGATTTGATGCCATGGCGATGAATATTAATAAATAATATATAATTTCCTCTGGTGGAGATCAAACCCACAACAACCAGCGTCATATTTAGTGCCCCTGCACCACAACTGGCCTCTATGTATGTTTTATATAATATTCAAACTCTACAACTAAACTAAATTATAAATTCTAATTTATTTTACAATTATTTTTATATATAATTTTAGTTTAAATTATAGTCTTTAGTGACAACCACATTAATATTAACATTTTCTCTTTTCATTTATTTTCTTTATTTAAATATTAAATTGTGCAGAGTAAATTAAAAAAAAAAAACAAAATAATGCCTATTTGTAATTTGTAATTATTTACATTTAAAATATTGTAAAATAAACTCAAAATAAAATATCAATCAAATTAAATACTATTCTACTTTTACAAAAATATTTGATAACTCTTCAATTTGTATGAACAAAAACAAAACCCTACTTGGATACGTTCAAATATATTCCGAGCTACATACACTCTGTAATAAAAAAGTTTACCCTTTCATTCATTCCATAAAATCCCTTCAGGAAATTCAATTCTGCATGAAATATAGTTGTGTGCCTCGAAACAAATGATATAATATAATAAAACAAGATGATTTCTGCAAATAAATGGAGAAAGTCATGTTTGTGCACGCCATATTATTTACTTGCGATTTGCTCCGAATTATTCTGTCAGTGATGTCCGTGAAAAGCAGGATTCACATTGTATAGAAAATGTTGAATAAAATCTATTCTAATTTACTAATAAATACCGCTATGGCATAGCGGCAGCATCTCGCTGTAAACAACGGTTGTGAGTTCAATTACCGCGCGGTGAAATGAATTATTTTAATTTCATTGATCTGGGAAAAAGGCAAAGCGCGGCTTTGAATTTCGCCTATCAACACTGAATATCTCGAAAATTGGATAGCAAGAGGACAACAGAGTATTTAAAGAGAGAAAGAGAGTGAAGCTGTTTTATACTATTTAGTAAATAATGCGACAGGTTATTGGTTCGATTTCTATTCGAGAACGTGAAATATATGATATTTTAATTTCTTTGCAGAAAAATGTATATATTATATAATCACTGCAACACAATCACCATACACTACAGGACAGTAATACATAAAAAAGTCAACCTGTGACCACGGACTACTGCAAAGTGTTCAATACATCGCAACATTCATTAATATGATTAAATAGTTTCATTTAAAAAGATGTGAAATGATGGTGAATATCAAAGAACATGGGACATTAGACAGTATTTGTTTATAGTTTATATATTTATATAAAAATACTATAATATAATATTTATAAGAGGCGTCTTTAAAAAAAATCTTTTGTATAAAAACACCTTTACACAATATTTTGGACCGAACATAAAGAATAGAAGTAGTAAAGAAAAAGTTTCTTAACTTAATAGAGGCGCGTCTTTTATGACATCGTACTTATGACCTGTGTTCAAGTGGCTTGTGACTTTTATGAAGCATCGAGGGGATTTTATTATTTGATTTATTTGTACCCGATAAATATAATTCAGTTTGATGGCAGTCGTGGCGGTAAAGGTGACACGTCGGGGTTCGATTTCCACT
The DNA here is from genome assembly GCA_021202915.1 of Heliconius himera. Classification (NCBI taxonomy): domain Eukaryota; kingdom Metazoa; phylum Arthropoda; class Insecta; order Lepidoptera; family Nymphalidae; genus Heliconius; species Heliconius himera. The sequence goes on from JAJHJA010000827.1 coordinate 995,054, forward strand.
CGGGGAAATGAAATATTTAATATTTTCATTTTTTTGCTTTGCTGTCGAGGCAAAACGCGGCGTTGATTTTTACCACTCAACACGCCATGCCACCAGAATTTAAAGGAATATTTGAAGCAGAGAGTCTTAACACTAGACTTCCTCTTCCTACCCTGCTATTTGCGGGATACAGCGTGAAGCTAATCGATAGATAAGTATAGTTTCGTTTAAAATTTCCAATAAAATATGCTCGAATATAACAATGTGAATTCTCGTAGATATTGCTATGCTATTTATTCATGGCCCGAAGTAATATTAAGATAACGGTTTCTTCGCGCGAGTCTAAGATTTAGTTCTTATTTAACGTAGATATAACATAGCGTAATATGTAAATGACGTCGTAAATAATGAGATAGCGTTTGACGATTTTAGGGTAAATTCATATTTAAATTTTTCTCTATTCTGTTCACGAAATAAGTGTGGCATTTTTTGTTTTTATCTCTTCTTATATCATACATAAACAATATTTATATTTCTAGAGTAACTAAAAAGTAATATTAAGTATCCATAAAAGGTTTATATATTTTATTGTATAAGCAAAAAAAAAATTAAAAAATCTGTATTAAAAATCTGTTTTACGTTCCATACATAAAAAAAGAAGAGCTTTAATAAGTGGTACCTACTTTTACGTTGACATGTAATCTATAAATTGGTACGAAAACCTCGATAGGCGAATCCGACTCGCACTTGACCAATTTTTCACAAAAAATTGTATATCGTAAGGCCTTTCATATTTATTTTTCACTAAACATACAATTCTGTCTAAGTTTTCATTTATATTTACAGCATCCTATAAAAGTTAACTTCTTAAAGCCCCTCAGGCTCGGAGTCAAAATAATGGTCCTAGATAAATATTTGTATTAAATATGTCCGTATACGAGCTTCCCTATAAGCCTGTATAAACTTTAGGCAACTAAGTAAATATAATAAATTTAATTTGAAATCTATTTTATTGACATAATATAATTTGTGGCTACATTACTAATTAATACTAATTGACGAGGCCAGTCGTGGCGCAGGGGCACACAGTGCGACTGTAAAACCGACTGGTTGTGGGTTCGATCTTCACTCGAGGAAATGAAATATTTATTTACATTTATATTTCCATTTCTTCGCTCTGGTGTCGAGGCAAAGCGCGGCTTTGAGTTCTGCCATAATTCGGAAAGTGGGGAACGGAGTGTCTTAACACTAGATTCCCTCTGCCTACCCTGCTGTGTGCGGGATACAGCGTGAAGCTGATTTTTTACTAATTAATATTGCATAATTACTGTTGGTTCACATTTCACGGGCAAAATTTTGTTTGTAATAAACGAGGGTGGAGGTGGCCAATCGTGGCACAGGGGCACAGGCGTATGACTGTAAATGCGACGCGTTGTAGGTTCGATTCCCACTTGAGGAAATGAAGTATTTAATATTTTAATTTTCTAGATCTGCCAACGAAGCAAAGCGAGGTAATGAATTCTGACAGTCACTGCTTCCAGAGTTCGACGGAAAATGGAGAATAAAAGTTTCTCGGCATTAGGTGTCCGAGTTCCCTTTACATGTGTGCTATGTGCGGGATACAACTAGTTCAACTAGATCCGTGTAAAGTGGGAACTAAATGAAATTTTTATTGCGATTTTAAAAAAGTGTAGCATGAATCACTTCTCTATTATTAGTTTAAATATACGTAGGTACATATCGACTCGAAGTTAAGTATCGAAAGTGAAAATTGCAAGTATCTTTTATCGCTGTTCACTATTTACAAGGGTAGTTTTCGATTATCGATAATCATTAAGAAACCTATAAATGACGATTTTTTTTTATTTTGAAAAAAAAATAAGTAAACCTACACTTTTAAGTAGTTTAAAAGAGCGATTAAAAACATTTTCAATTTTTTGCTTTCGATATTATACCTAGGGTTAAAATATTAAAATAAAAAAAAATCAGTTTCACACTGTATCCCGCACACTGCAGGGTAGGCAGAGGGAACCTAGTGTTAAGACACTGCGTTCCCCACTTTATGCCAAATTCTGGAGGCATTGCGTGTTGAGTGGCAGAACTCATCACCCAATGAAACTCGAGGACAAAAATTGAAAAAAAAATGTAAAATATTGAAAGGGAAAAATCGATATATTAAAACATTTTATCAAAAATATGAAAACAACATAAAATAACAAACATATATATAGTATTGTATATACACATTTAATAAGTACAAGTAAATAAAAACCCCTAATATAATTAATTAACAACAAATATAGACATAGAAAGAAGAATTTAATCGAAAAACCAAATAATTGAATTAAGCAATACAAATTAAACAACTTGAACAAAGTTAGTATTGTTTATATAAAACTCAGTAGGAAGGCAGTAGGTAAATAAATTTACCGCTAAACCTCGACAGATTCTTGGTGGGAACAAAATATTGTTATACGTTGATGGAATTCAAATCAAATATTCCTTATAATTTGTTAAGTTTCTCTGAATACTCTTGAGAATTGACCAGTGGACAGTGATTGATGAAGTAGAAAATATTTTCTCTTCAGTTAACAGATCATGGATGTCACGTTTTTTTATTATTATTATTATTACATTCACACTGTATCTTGAGACACTGCTGCCGTGACTTTATATAGAAAAAATATATATAGCTTTTTTTCTCATTTTAATAATCAGCTTCACGCTGTATCCCGCACACAGTAGAGTAGGCAGAGGGAACCTAGTGTTAAGACACACCGTTCCCCACTTTCCGACAAGTTTTGGAAGCATTGCGTGTTGAGTGGCAGAACTCAGCGCCGCGCTTTGCCTCGACACCAGAGCGAAGAAATGAAAATATAAATATAAGTAAATAGTTTATCTCCTCGAATGGGAATCGAACCCACAACCAGTCACACTCTGTGCCACTGCACCACGAGAGTCGCCTCAGAGTTTCTTCTCATTAAGGTACCTAATTTAAATTTTCACCCCGCATGAGGCAGGGAGGACCTACTTGTGCTAACACTAGTTAAGACACTTCGTTCTTTTGCGAAATGCGAATATTTTATACCCCTGAGTGGGTGTCGAACCGACAGACAAAGCATTTATTGCAACAGTTCACCCTGAGAACTATTAGAACTTTTATTAAAATATACAAATCAACTAAAAAATAAAAAAAAAATGTGAGTCACAACAGAACAGAAGGTGACTTTTACATAATACTCCTACAATTTAGTACAAAGATAATCGACATTCTGAACCCTAAAGCTAACACGAAATCACTCGTGTAATAAAACCGTTTTAAATCTTAAGCCAGTGTCACTTAAGCGATCCCGTTGTGGAACCCAAATCACATTATGGTTGGGAAGTATTCTCAAAAAAGTTAAGAGACCTCTTTGGTCCTACCATCCATTAGCAGAACATTAGCTTTTAAATTTCATCGTATAATAAAGAAACGAAAGTAATTTAAAGTAATGGCGTTTATGATCGACGCGGGGTTAACTCTTATTGTGGTTACAACTTGAACCCAACGATAATATCTTGTTTTCTTTATTTGCATGTTAGTTAGCTTGTTTTAATATAAATATGATTATGAAAAGCACTTCTTATCGCTTTACTTTACTATCATATTTTTATTGTATTCACAAAAGTATTATATATATATTCAAAATATTTTATGATCACATGTTTTTGTTATTAAAAATAAATATAAAAAAAATATAATTTTGTAAACAAGGTAAAAATGCTAAAGGAGACAAACTATTCCATACATTTTTGGGCCCAGAATGTAAAAAGATGAAAATGGTATGATTTAATAGATTTAGGTACATCATTCCCTCCCTGAAAACTATATAAATTATGGCAATATGAGAGCTGAGTTATTAGAGATTTGATAAAATGGAGGTTAAGTTCGCAGCACAATTTCTTGAATATCAACTTCTATAAAATATGTGATTACTGAGTTGTTTAAGCATTAATGTTTATTATTTATAAATAAAACACATTTTAATGAATATTTTATTCTTCTTCTATTATTAGTTGAGGCCGGTCGTGGCGCAGCGGCACGAGGTGTGACTGCAAAACCGACAGGTTGTGGGTTCGATCCCCACTCGAGGAGATGAAATATTTACTTAAATTTATATTTCCATTTCTTCGCTCTGGTGTCGAGGCTAAGCGTGGCCTTCAGTTCTGCCACTCAACACGCAATGCATCCAGAATTCGGCAGAAAGTGGGGAACGGAGTGTCTTAACACTAGGTTCCCTCTGCCTACCCTGCTGTGTGCGGGATATAGCGTGAAGCTAATTTTATTTAATTTTCCACACCCCAATTCTTTACGTCTTGGCCCAAAAGTTTCAGTCTCCTTTATTTTAAAATTCACATTAACATCAAAATAAAACAAATAAACCAAAACATACAACTGATCCTTTCGAAATTAGAAATTCTATATAACATTACATACATAGAAAAATAGAAGCGAAATTATACTTAAAACACATTTTCTAGCTAAATAATCCGTTTTATTGTGGGTACGTGGGGATCCTTCGATATATACGTTTCCGAGCTTGTATCAAGGACGTTTGTAAAAAACGATAATCGTTCATTGGAATTGTTATCGCGATCGGCTCGTACGTGACGGTGCTGGTAGAGCGATTTCGTTGTAAGTTAGTGACTTTAAAATGGATTTTTGCACTAAACTACCAAATTTACTTTAAAATCAGCTTCACGCTGTATCCCACAGTGTAGGCAGAGGAAACCTAGTGTTAAGATACTCTCCGTTCCCCACTTTCTGCCGAATTCTTGAGGCATTGCGTGTTGAGTGGCAGAACTCAACGCCGCGCTTAACTTCGACACTAGAGCGAAGAAATGTAAATATAAATTTAAGTAAATATTTCATCGCACCCACAACCAGTCGGTTTTACATTCACACATCGTGCCGCCTTTAAAATGTATTTCTGCACCAAACTAGTAATATTACTTTACTTGACTAGAATTTATTGTTATTTTCTTAAATTTATGAAAACTTTTGATGACAATTATAATTTAACTAATAGTTTGTTAATATTTATGCTTCAAGGATTTTTTTCATATTAAATAAATTATATTAATATACATTATTTATTTACGCACAATCACAATTTACACACATAGCAAGGTAGGCAAAAGGAACCTGGGAACCTAGTGTTAAGACACTCTTCTCACACTAAACACTTCCGTTCCTAAACCCACAACCTATGGCATTTACAGTCGCACTCTTGTGCCCTCGCGCCGCGACGCGACGGGCCTCATACTTTATAAAACCTTAAATAAAGTAATTTACGTAAATCATTGAAATAAAATTAGAAAATAAGCAATATGCGATAATGATTTTATTTATACTATTTTCCTTCTTAACTATAGCCGAAAAATACATCTCAAATCTCTCAACCTGACAAAACATTTAAAGAAAAATAAAAAATCCAAATATGAAATATTCAATATTTGCTATGAAAAATATTTTATTCGCTCCGTCGGAGTGCAAATAACGTGAAAAGGTAAGCTGCGAGCACGGAGTGAAGCAATCCAGGCCCATTGTGAGTTTTGTCACCTCAGCTATTCGGTATATTCTTCTCATATCTATTCTAATTTTATCTTGATAATTCTATCGATGATCTGGCACCGAATCAGACCATCAAAGGTGAGATGAACGAACGGTGTTAAGTTGAATTATGGGTAATAAAATATTTTTGAAATCAGTCGTGACGCAGGGGCACAAGTGTGTGGCTGTAAACGCGACTGGTTGCAGTTCGATTCCTACTCAAGGAAATGAAATATTTATTTTAATTTATATTTTCATTTCTTCATTTTGGTGTCGAGGCAAAGCGCGTCGATGAATTCCGGAACTCAACTAACGACGAAAATTTAAACAAATGGAAAGTATAGAGAAATTGTTGTTTCACTGATTATATTATAATTTTTTTTTCTTTATCAGTTGCCTGTAAGCTACTACTATAATATATAATACTATTTCCTAAAATTACAAAATGTTTATTTATTTAGGAATCGCAAACAGTTCACGATTGCTTCTTTATATTTTCAAAATTTTTTTTTTCGAAAAAATACAAACTGTATTTTTTGAAAAAAAAAAATTATATGTAGAAGCAAACGTACAGTGTTTCAGCTCAAAATTGCAACCTGTATGCAACGTTATATGCAACGAATAATAAAAATTATGGCTTGAATAAATATGAAATATTATTCATTTTTAAAAAAAAAATTAACGAAAAGGAGAGAAAAAAATATTTCTATACCGTGTGGAAAATCTCTCTTCAATCCTCTATTCTACTCACACGCCTATACAGAACACAATGGTCATTCCACAGCAGAATTCAACGCAGTGGTTTATGTCTGCGCAATTTAATCGCCGTCCAGTCTAATTAAGAGAGACACTGACCAATTATATTGCTTAATTTGCAATTTTAAATTTTGATTTAAATTATTAAAATGTTTGTTTGTATTAAAATCGAAAACTTTTTAGTATCTTAAGATTTTTTTATTACATAAAAGCTTACACGAACAAGTAACAAAGTTAAAATTCCGTTTTAAGAATTACTTCAATAATTAGATTATTCCAATGTATTAAAGATATTTATATATTTATGTATATTTAATTATAAAACTATGCTTAACTTTTTATTCCCACAAAGAAATTTATAATTGTACGTCTAACTCGAGTCGCTGTATAAAAATGATGACATCTTTAATTAAGCTGTCGTGGCACAAAGGCACAAATTTGCGACTGTAAGCGTGACATTTATAGGTTCGATTCCCGCTTGAGGAAAAAAAATATAATAGTTTTTAAAGAAAAAAAGTATCAAATATACGATAAAATATATAAATAATTGAAAACTTTCGAGTATAAATCTGAGACCATATATTAAGTGAATCCAGAGTTATCTTCAGTTACCACGCAAAAACTCTCTCTCTCTCTCGTCCTCTAACCTACCACGTAAAATACAATACATTTATATTAAACGTACAACAAAATAAAAAGCTTGTTTAAATATTATGCAAAATACACCACAGGTAAACCCATCAATAAATCCACACTTAGGAAAAAAAAATCTTATTTAGAAAACGTATAAAAATTTGAACGTAGAGGGACTGGAACCCGCGCCTCATGGAAACCGACCAGGTCGGACCAGGACCTGGTCGGTTTCCAGGGGGCGCGGATTCAAATCCCGCTACGTTCAAATTTTTATACCTTTTCTAAATAAGTATAAAATAACACAGTTAATGGATTTAAATTCACAAAATTCTATAATTTATTTCACTTTGTATTTTGCAAACCATTTATTACCACCAACAAAAGATTAAACCACTTTGATCGGTATGATTGACGATCGCGTCCATCTGATTAACTAATCACTGTCGCAATGCACTGCTTATTTATTATATTTGCCATATTTTGATGTGACAAGTAGTTTTGTTTAATTTATTAGGAAAAATTTAATATTTTTGTTTCACGCTGTAACCCGCATATTGCAGGGTAGGAAGAGAGAAACTAGTGTCAAGACACTCCGTTTTTGATCTTGAATATGATGACTAACGGAAGGCAACGACGTGTTTTTGTCTTTCCACTTTGCACTTTGTAAATAACGAAACTAACTTTATTATAGAAAATAATATTTTAATTCCCTTGCTATAGTAACGAGGCAAAATGCAGTGTTGAGTTCCTCCAATCATGGGGAACGGAAATTTCCTATTCGGAACGGAGTGTCTTTTCTCTAGGTACTGAGATTATCTCTGCCTACCCCTAAAATATGTGGTATACAGCGTAAAGCTGAGCAGGGAAATTGTTAATTCCCCCGAATGGGCATCGAACACACAACCATCACGTGTAAAATTACTCGCTGGCCTATCGCGCCACGTGAATTACGTTTCAATTGATATTTGTAAGAATGTAACTAAGTTTACTTTTAACTTTTGAAAATTATAATATTATCTATATTTAATTTATTTCTATATTCGATATAGATATGAGTATATATATATATAAATTATCTATTGTCTTGTGGCAAAGAAATTTTATAATTTTTATTGCGATCAAAGTTACAAAAACCTGAATTACTCTTAAATGTTTTAAATGACAAAAAGAACGTCAAATAAAAGAACTAGCGCTCGTAAGATAAACAGTAATTTTGACTAGCGAAAAAACTGGACAATAGAAACAACGCTTTAGCCAATTAACCTCGTTTTTCTTTACTATATACTGTATCTTTACTCTAAACTCTTTTTAAACAAACTTTATTCTATGTTATTATTCTTATTTCCATATATTTTGTATATTTAAGAATAATATAAAATTATAAAATATTAATTACCAATTACAATAAATATGGTATTTATTGTATTTACAATAAATAGAAAAGTAAATATTTTATACAATTTAAAATCTTATTATTTATTATAAGATAAGTTAAATATAGCTTATACAGTGGCATCTACAGTATTATAATTAATATTTTAAAATTATATAATTTGTTATAATTACTTATTTTATTTTTTTTTCTTTTACTTAGGTACAAAGAAAACTAGTTATATCCGAAAATTGTTTTCTAAATAAAAAAAAACATTATTTAAAATCAGACATTATTTCCCATATAATAAATCCTATTTTCTACTTACGATGAACACCAAAAAAATAAAAGATTTAAATATAATTAGAAAAAAGATAAATTTTAATTCACATTTATGTAATCGAGTAGCTACGTATCGCGTAGTATGGTGCTACGGCGTAGCGTCGCGAGTGTCTACGACCGGCGTTCGATGTGCACTGACTGAGCTTTCTGGGTGGGGATGCTACAGCTTATTTTATATTACCTTTATTATCCTTTCTGAAGGTTGTTCCTTTTAGTATTTTATATATTAGGCTTCGTGATCTAATTTTTATTTCGGTGCCTGACTCTAACTTTGAACTATTTCATTAAAATATTATATTATTTTTACCTAAAGCCAGTCGTGGCGCAGGGGCTCAAAAGGCAACAGGTTGTGGATTGGATTCCCACTCAAGGAAGAGAAATATTTAATATTTTAATTTTTTAGCTCTGTCGTCAAGGCCACGCTATTACCAATACACGCAATACCTCCAGAATTTAGCGGAAAGTGGGGAGCAAAGTATCTTAATACTAGACTTACTTTTATTTTTTTGTTAACATGTACATATGTAACATACTGATATTAGTGTATCATTTTATACTATTGAATGAAATATCATACGGAAAATATTTTATATAATTTTAAGAAATGTATAACATATTTATTTATATGTATATATCTTTTTCATATTTATAAAACATATCTTTTATTTAATATTACCAATAAAGTGGGTAATTTCCCTAACACGGCAACACAGTCTGGATCGTCAGACTAGCAACAGATATCTGTTGCGCTGTGTATACGTTCCTAACATTTGGCAGCGGCAGTTTAGATGCTTGATCTCACTCCAATTACTATGGAATGTACGAATTAATGAAACAATTTATTATTTTTAATGGTAACATTGTACCCTTTTTTATTATAGGGCTAAAGGGAACATCGACAATTTAAATGGGTGTATGAGCTTTTTACGACCTATGTCACAAATGGAATGTAGGGCATGTGTGTGTGTGAATATTTTTATCGTGCAGTAAAAAGAGAGACTTTAAGTGAGAAATAATATTATTTTTACCTTTTCTAAGGCAAGCAGTGGCGCAGGTGCACAATCGTGTGACCATAAATACGTCACGTTGTGCGTTCGATTTCCACTTGAGAAAATGAAAGGTTCTATACTTTCCGTAGGCTCTCTTAGCCAACCTATAGCTCTCCTTCAGCTTTACGCTGTACATCAGCTTCAGCTTTACACGGGATACAGCGTAAAGCTGAAGAAGAAAAAGAAGAAAAAGATTACCTTTTTTATCAGGAAAAAGGAGAAGGAGGAAAAAAATTGACCATTTGGAACACACCACTAAAGAAATGGTTAAAGTAAAATATATTTTTTATTTATATTATTTTAACCATTTCTCTAGTTATTTGAATAACTTTAGATACAGGAAAATATGTGGTTAATTGACTGATAACTTTTCATACTTATAACTTGAACATAATATGTGTGATTTAGCACAAGTGTGCGACTCTAAACGTACTGTTTGTGGGTTCGAACCCTCTCCAAGAAAATAAAATATTTAATATTTTTATTTCCTAACTCTGGTAATGAGGCAAAGCGCAATTGAGTTCTGCTACTTAACTCGCTTTGCTTCCAAAATCCAGCGGTAATTAGAGAACGAAAGTGTCTTAACACTACGCTCCCAAATTTCCTCTGCCTACCCTACTACGTACAGGATACAGCATAAGACTAAAAAATATATAAGTACGTATATATTTTTCAAAAGAACATTTAAAAAGTAAACAACAATGTTATATACAAAATAATAAAACGTCATATAAAAGAAGCTTACACGATTTCGTAAAACGCTTATCGAGATTGTCATCTTTTTCTATGTTCTTATATAAACATTATATAAAACAAGTATGCTTATATTCTTTGTCAACTCAAATATCATTGTTAATATTTCAGGAAGCTTAAGAGCTACGTAGACTGTCACGCGTATCTTTAAATATGTTTTTTATTAGCGGCTTATTTGTTATTTGGAGGATTTAGGAACAAGATTTTTAATATTTTTAGAAAAAAAGAAACATCAGTTTCCGAAAAAAAAATGAAATGGCGCAGGAAAAGTTTTTTTTTGAAATTGGACAACATTTTCAAAATAAGCTATAATAAATAGACAAAAGATTTTAATGTTTTCAAGGAGAGTAAAGAAATTCATAATTTTTTAATGTTCACCATTTTGGAGTCCAGATAAAAGAAAAATTTAATTATAAAAATGTCTGTCATACGTCAGGGTTCATGTCTGACTCTGTAAGAAGAGCTCCCTCTCGTGAGGTATTTATTCAAGCCCCGGGTGAAGAAGTATTTAAAAAAAAAACATAAGTATATAACATTTATACAATTAATTCGTAATGTCATTATTTTCATATATTAGTATGCTATATGTGGTTTATACTTTTTTGTAGTTTATTTAGATTATTGGTAATATAATATAATAATTATATATTACTTTATTTGTATAATTATGTATTTATAGAACGAAAATGTACGTATATGTATGTATATTAAACTTTTATACACGTATTATCACACATGACAAGGTTGGCTGGGAGAGAATACTCTTTAGAGTTAAGCCCATCTTTTGTAATTTTTTTTCTGATTATGTCCAATAAATGATAAATAAATAAATATCGCACAAAAACTCAATTTTGGTTGAGGTTGGTGTATACCTACATCATTATAAACTAAGTCTAAACACCCCAAAAATGGTAAATTGTATCATGTAAAATACGAAATTCTTTCTTTATACATTTTTTTCAGTAATGTTACTGTTAATACCGTTCATTGCTACGTATATTGTAATATTAAATTATAAATAAAAGCATGAAAAGACTTTTTGCTTCTTCAAAATCGTAAGCTTTTATTTGTTCCATGAGCCTTTTGTTCTCCGATATTGGTTGCCGACTTACAGATAAGATACACTTAATGCAATAAATAGCGTTCAAGGGACTACTCAAACATCTGACGGGCACAGTGCCAATTATATTTAGAATACAAGCCAAGCATAGGGAACCTAGGACAAGGTTCCCTCGTCTACTCCCCACCTGTTAGTCAACATTGAGTTGTTAAAATAATCCATTAAGACACTTCTGTTCTCCACATTCCATCGCATTCTGGAGGCCGTACGTGTTGAGTGGCGGAACTCAACGCTTCGCTTTGATTCGTTAACAAAATGACAAAATGAAACTATTTTATATTTTATTTTCTCGAGTGGGAACCAAACCCACAACATCCTTCACGACTATTCTTATTATATAAATATTACAAAAATGTCGCTGAAAGCGAACTATATAATAATCAATACATTCCATACATACATCAATACATGATACTAAAATAAACACGTCACATACACAATTTAAATTTAAGCTGGAATCTAAAGTAATAAACGTTTGTTCAGTGCGTTAACATATTTACGACTAGACCCGTAAAAGCGACGTAGAGTCTTCTGCGTTCCAAAACTGTGTCCTTGTCTGGTTTTAATTAGTGTTGACAATTTTCTTTCTATTTTAACTGGCTTCTTTGTAGTATTGCTATTTTAATTAATTTTTACGTAGTTGTTATCTTTTAAAATTAAAAAAAATTAAATTAAATTAGCTTCACGCTGTATCCCACACACAGCAGGGTAGGCAGAGGGAACCTAGTGGTAAGACACTCCGTTCCCCACTTTCTGCCAAATTCTGGAGGCATTGCGTGTTGAGTGGCAGAACTCAACGCCGCGCTTAACCTCGACACCAGAGAGATAAAATGGAAATATAAATTTAAGTAAATATTTCACCTCCTGGAGTGGGGATCGAACCCACAACCAGTCGGTTTTACAGTCACACTTTGTGCCGCTGCGCCACGACCGGCCTCAACTCTAACAAATGATTTAATTTAATGTGTGGCAGTATTTTATGAAGAAGAAATGTTTATTTTTAATGATTAGTTATCATTTAATAATTAATATCGCATTAGCGGAATCTAGTTGAAAGAAAGGAATGAGAGAGATAAGTAAGAATTGGGATTTTTAAATAAATATAGATTATTTAAATTAATTTAAATACAATGGTGGCCGATAAAAATGTGACTGTAAAATCAGCTGGTTGTGGGTTCGATCCCCACTCGAGAAAGTGAAATATTTATTTATATTTATATTTTCCTTTCTTCGCTCTAGTGTCGAGGCAAAGGGCGGCGTAGAGTGCCGCCGTTCTCCAGAATTCGGCGGAAAGTGGATATAGTGGACATAGTGTTAAGACACACCACTGTCTAATTATCGAGACAGAGTATTGAGTGGTGCTGCAGCGTTTTGTCTTGTTATCAGAGCTAGAGAATGAAAAGAAACCTTTCCCCGAATGAGAATCGAAGCCAGAACCGTCGCGCTTACATTCAGAAGCTGCGCCACGTCAGCACAGCTGTCTGATACTATCGAAATGTATTATAATAATGAAATTGTGAACGTGTGTCTACTTCAGTATCGATATAATAATTTTATATGTTTTATTATTATGTATTAGAGGCCAGCTATGCCGGAGCATAAGCGTGGGAATGTAAACGCAACAGGTTGTGGGTTCCATTTCCACTCGAGGAAAAAGATATTTCATCTGTCATTTGTTCGCTATAGTATCTTCAATGCCTTCTGAATTGCCGGAAAGTGGGGAGTAGTGTCTGAACACTAGGCTTATAATAACATTATGTATTATTGAGGCCAGTCGTGGCGCAGGGGCACAAATAGTGACTGTAAACGTGACTGCTTGTGGGTTCGATCCCCACTCGAAGAAATGAAATATTTATTTAAATTTATATTTCCATTTCATTGCTCTGGTGTCGAGGCCAAGCGCGGCATTGAGTTCCGCCACTTAACACGCAATGCCTAGAATTCGTCGGAAAGTGGGGAACGGAGTGTCTTAACATATGGTTACCTCTACCTACCCTGCTGGTTATGGAATATAGCGTGAAGCTCATTTACTATGTATTACAATTATTTTTTATTTATTAACATATTTATAATCACCTAGAGTCGCCAAAACTAATTAAAAAATAAATCTAATAAGAGCCTATAAAATAGCACTTATATAACCAAGAAAAGGAACAAATTGTCCAGCGTGAAATAATATAACTACTTGTTCTTATGAAACAAGGTAATAATACGCTCGGGATCGAGTGACATATCAGATAGCTATAGAGGCTCATAGCTAGAACACACATTAAAAGAGTATACCTACTTAGTAAATCCCATTACTCTATCCGGCGCCGAGAAGCCTCTGCTAATGTGGCCGTAAAAATGTTAAGAAAAGGACAGTTTTATATTTTATATTATATAAACATATTAAACTGAATTATCTCATATTCTTGCTCTTATACATTTCTTTTTTTAAAACAATTATATAATAAATACATTATTTAAATTTATATTTCCATTTCTTTGCTCTGGTGTCCAAGCAAAGCGCGGTTGTTGATTGCCGCCACTCAGCACGCAATGCCTCGTGAAATCGGCGGAAGGAAGTGGAGAACGGAGTATCTTAACACTAGTTCCCTCTGCCTACCCTGCTATGTGCGGGATATAGAGTGTATTTTTATTTTTAACATTTATCTACGAAAAATAATAAACATTTATTTTAACATTTGGCAATATCAACAAACCAACTTTTATTTAGACTCAATACGTATGAAACAAAAGCAACATACCAATTACGATAGAGAAGTTTATGTTAGTTAAGTTTACCTGTAAGAGATCACTAAGGTCGCCTTTACATACTACCTCCTTATAAAAAAAAATACCTCCTTATAAGATGTTATTTCCTCTAAGTCAATAAAGAGTTTTATCTAACTATCTATCTACGATATAAATGTTCATTTATAAACAATGTAAATATATATTATTAGACATAAATTAGTAAGGCCGTTTAATTAGTGCCATCAGTCATACGTTAATAGGACTAGCTAATGTAACAATCTATCAAGTAAGCAATAGTATCTAAGCAATCCCTTTATAGAATTATATATAAGTGTATTTGATAATAATTATTATTAAAATTTGAAGTGGTTTTCTGCTTTGAACTTTGAAACTTATAATATTATGTTTATAGAAAATCTGAAAGAAAATGATATATTTTAAGACATGATTAAAGTTGAGGCCAGGCTTGGCGCAGTGGCACAAAGTGTGACTGTAAAACCGACTGGTTGTCGAACCCCACTCGAGGAGATGAAATATTTACTTAAATCTATATTTCCATTTCTTCGCTCTGGTCAAGGTTAAGCGCGGCGTTGAGTTCTGCCACTCAACACGCAATGCCTCCAGAATCCGGCAGAAAGTGGGAAACGGAGTGTCTTAACACTAGGTTCCCTCTACCTACCCTGCTGTGTGCGGGATACAGCGTGAAGCTGACTTTATGATTAAGGTACTGGTAATCAACACGCATATGTGATATCAAAATAAGTGCGTTTTTACAAATTCATATATTCACACGATGCTGAAACAGAAACAAACTATTTTAAATTGCCTATCTGTCATTCGTTCTCTTTGTCCAGATTGTTCTTCAAAACAGCTGAATTGAATATGCTTTATGAAATATTCTCTGATAGAGATATGATATGACTGATAGAGAAGGAGCAACTTATACGCTTTCTTCCCAGAATTCCCGCGGGATAGGGATTTATGCAGAAAACAGAAATAGAAAACGGGCTCACCTAATACGCACGCACAACAGTAAGTGATATGAAATAACTAAACTTTTTTCTATTAAGAACGGCAATTTTTACTAGCAATATTATATTAAATTAAAGGGGTATAACAGTATATAGAGAACTGTACTAAAATAAGCAACAAATTTTTCCTAAATATACTTAATAAAACAAGAAGAAGCGGGCGAAGCCGCGTTGATTGCCACTAGTACAATTATAAATTCAAATCCTGGTCACTAGAAAAACCACATTTATCATATAAATAGATCCACTAAGCAAAACCTGTTGCGCCATTTTCTTTTGTAGCTATAGTATCTATATTAAACACATAGTGAAAAATGCATATTGTTTTTGTAGAAAAAAATAGAATATTTATGTTTTCAAAGTTCATATAAACTAATAACGTTTTATGTAGAAATACTTGCCAGGTCCGGAGACGAATTCTATTAAGAATGATGCAAAAGTTTTTATATAATGGTAGAATATTCCGTACATTTCTATCGCATTTCCCGTTTTCGTAGAAACTGCTTGATTTTCCGTAACAAAATAAAGGTTCTAAGGCAATAGAACTACAAAGTTTAGGATAAATATTATTATAAAATAGTGGCACAAAAGGCAGACAGTGTTATTGAAAAAGCGACAGGTTGTGGGTTCGATTCCCATTCCAGGAAATGAAATATTTAATCTTTTGAATTCCTTCACTTTGGTGTCGAGGCAAAGCGTGGCCTGGAATTCCACACCTCAAGACGCAATGCCTCCAGAATTCGATGACAAATGGGAAGAGGAGTATCTTAGCATTAGGCATCCTTAGTCTAGCCTCTAAAAAAAAGTCCATTTTTTTAACTTTATACTTTATCCTGAATATTGTATAGTAGGCCGAGAAAACTTGTGTTAAGACACTGTGCTGTCCGCTGCCTGTCCGAATTCAGAACACTTCCTTTTAATTAGCAGTTCTAAACGTCGTATTTATTCGTACCAGAACTAGGTAGTATAAAAAAGTCATCCCCTACCGAAGGACCGAGCCAGGAACCATTACATTCACAGTCACTGTGCCACGAGTATTATTAAGATTTTAAGGTTCTGTCTGTCTGTCCATCTGTAACCATGCTGTATCTTATGAACTTTGATAGTTAAACAGTTGAAATTTCTGCAGAATTTTTCTGTTGCTACTATAACAACAAATACTAAGAAACTCTGTTTCTTAGTATTTGTTGAAAAATAATATTTTTACCTCTCATATAACAGACGTGATTTTTTGCTATTTTTATAGATCGTCCATCGTCCTCGACACCGACTCGCACTTAGCCAGTTTTTATTTATAAACTATGTACGTTTAAATAAGCTTAATGGTCACTCTAGCTATCGTCGTAAGGGCGAGACCACCTGCTGTTCTACACTGAGAGCTTTTTAGATCATAGCCTTATCTACAATTCTGTTATAGTGATAAAGCAACTATGGACGTCAATTCGTCAAATTGTAATCGTTATATTATGTAGTGCCGACGAATTTTTCAAGGTATTACGTACTGAGTAGAGGAACTCAACGCCAGGCTTTTGCCTAGTGCTAGAGCGAAGAAATCAAAATATTTATAAACAATAATTCCTTCCGTCAAGTGGGGATCGAACCCACAACCATTGCGTTACATTCACACCCTTGTGCCAAATTCATTAAGTATACTCGTAATATAGTTAATTAAACACGGTGTTCGATACAATATTTATTTATTATTATTAAGAGGTATGTATGTATGTGCCCCTGCGAGGCGCCGGGGCACATTCTTGCGAATTTAAGCGCGACGGTTGTGAGTTCGATTCTCATGCCGTCTATGGACTACTGTAGCCCACAAGGAATGAGTTGAAATAAGCCTTTTGTCTAAAACGCTTCGTTTTTCATAACTTTATTATTATTTTACACGATTTTACGATAATTTTATTATTTTACTCGCAACGCACTTAATTAAAATCGAATATAACAAAAAGTACGCCTCCCACTTTTCATTAGTATCTTCACAACAAAGTGAGATAGAAATCCTTTTATCACTAACGAATCTCACAGAACTTTCGATTTAATACAGCTTTGCAGCGAAACAAAGAAAGAAAAACGTAATTACATAAAATGACTCGAGGAATTCCATTTTCTCGTCAATATAAGCCTCCGTTTTTTTTTACTGGTATTAGTATTAATCACAAAGGAAATACATTATTTGTGTTAACATTTCATTTTGCTATGGAAAAATAGGCTATTTTACAGGTTCATAGAGTATACTTTAGCGTGTTTTCGAAACAGTAACCTAATTAACGTCTCATCGAATTGACAGAAGTGTTTAAAGTTAATACTTGAAATTGATGGCTGGAATTTATATTAGGCATAGTAGAACTGAAGTTTTTGTTGAAAAAATTGTGCTTAGAATAAGTATAATTAAGTAAAAAGTCGTTTTGGAATTTTGATATGTTAATAACATATTTTTAAATTAGTTACGAGGGCTGCAGTTGGAGGGTTAAGAAAATACGATTTTTATACTTAAACTTATATTAATAAAATTAATAATTAGAATACAAATTTTAATCTAAAACTAAACTATATCTAAGACTACTGCCTTCAATGTTGGAAAAGCAGTAATCTGTCTAAACCTAAATTAGTCTAACTTATATATAATTGTCCTCAATTTTGGAGAAACAATATTGAATCTAAACCTAACTAAATCTAACTTAACCTACGACTTAACTATTCCACGATGGAATAATAAGTGTGGGAACGGAGGAAATTCCTTTACCACCGGCGCTGTTCACCCGATCTCTCCCTTGTCAGCATTTTGTGGCGCTCGGCCGCCTATCAGGCGGACATATTATAATATAAAATAAGTTTTCCGCCTGTGACACCGAGCGCTATATAACAAATTTACAATATAATATTGTTTTGCTAAATACGACATAATTAAAAACAAAATTGCGTAAGATATATAAGGTCATGGCTAAAGAGAAAGAATTCTACTAATAGTATAAATGTGAGAGTTTATGACGATGGGTATTTGTTCTATTTTGACACAAAAACTACTGAACGAAATTTGATGAAACTTTACAATAACATAGTTATGTTAACATTATGTATATTTTTGATATAAAGTTTAAGTCTAAATTGATATTATATTTGGTACTAGCGACCAAAACGCATCTTCTTCTACTTTGAATTGTTGTTCAGAAACACGAAATGATTTGAATTGTTGTGTATATTATACCCAAATTACAGAAAAATCCTTATATAAATTGTCACCTATTTATTATTCTGATGTATAAGCTATATTATTGTAAAAAATACCTAATTTGCTAAATAGTTTACAACGTGAAACAAACATCCATCCTTACAAACTTTAACATTTATAATATTAAATTAAATTTTAATAATATATTTTTTTTATATTTTTTATAATATTAGTAGGGAAGAATATGCATTTGAATATAACTACGTATTTATTTAACTACGAACTAGTAAATAAAAATACATAAATCAGCTTCACGCTGTATCCCACACACAGCACGGTAGGTAGAGGGAACCTAGTGCTTAGACACTCCGTTCCCCACTTCCTGCCGAATACTGGAGGCATTACGTGTTGACTAGCAGAACTCAACGCCCCGCTCTGCCTCGACACCAGAGCGAAGAAATGGAAATATAAATTTAAGTAAATATTTCATCTCCTCGACTTGGGATCGAACCCACAACCAGTCAGGCTTACAGTCACACTTGCCCCTGCGCCACGGCTGGCCTCATATAAAGCACTAATGGAATGTACAACTTAATATCTATGATAAATTAAGGAATTCTTGATTGGATAAATCAAGAATTCCTTGATTATCATAGATTCACATTCCAATACGTGAAACTCTTCTCACTGGATGACAATGACAATGAAAATTGTTAATAAGAGACCAAATTTTTAATCCTCTTTTTCCTCTTTCTATATAGTAATCTCTGAGAAAAACACCTGCGTCTGACAGAAACACGAAATGATTCATAATTCATCTGACATAAAAAGGATAACGTGTAGAGTATGTATATCTATGTATATTAACGAAATTCGTTATATATAAGCAATTCTAATATTTTTTTATTATCGCTATGCTAGCTATCTGAGGTCGTCGTGGCGGTGTGGGTTCCATTCTCACTCAAATGAATGAAGTATTTTCATTTCTTCCTTCTGGTAACAAGACAAAGTGCGGTGTTGAGTTCAACACACAATGTTTCGAAAATTGGACAGAACATAAAGAGCGAAATGTTTTAAAACTAGTCTCCCTCTGCCTACCCTTATAAATACGGAAAACAGTACGAATCTCACCGTTGCGTAAGCACAAATTTACCCGCCTAAACCTTTATACTAGAAACAAAAAAAACTTACGTTCCATAGAAGTGAGTTCAATGAACATTTCAAATAGAATACTTTATTTTATATATGAGTGTATTTGAGACCGGAGCAGCATATTAAGACTTATACATACGAGTACATGTATGGTAAAGCGTATAAATATAATATGCGTTGTCGAAGCTTTTGCTAAATAGCATAAAAATCGTAGATATTATATTAAGGCCAGTCGTAATGCAAAGGCAGAAAGGTGAGACTGTAAACTATTAAATATATATATTTCTTCGCTCTAATAACAAGGCAAAGCGCAGCGTTGAGTTCCGCCGCTCAACATGCAATACTTCCTAAATTAAGTAAAAAGGGGAAAACAGAAATGTCTAAATGGGAACGGAGTCTCTTACCTAATACTAGGTTCCCTCCGCCTACCCTGCTTGAGCGGCATACAGCGTGAAGCTCGTAGATATTAAAAATTATTCGTCGCTCGCAACTTTGTATGCGCGCGCAGACTTCGAGGAGTAAAATGGAGAAACCCTTTTTTTTCTCGTTCCCGTAGAAATTTCCAGAAAATTTCTCTTAGTGCTCCTCTACACACCCTAACTTACCGACATGACAAATTTCAACTTCTCAACCCCCGTAGTTTCATCTACGCTTTGTCAGTCACTCAGTATTTTTTTTAGCTTCACGCTGTATCCTGCATGACCATCTCATAGCGTGCTAGAAGAGTAAATCGAAAAAAATGAAATCAAGTAATGTATATGTGGGGAACGGAGTGTCTTAACACTAGGTTCCCTCTGTCTACCCTGCAGTGTGCGGGATTCATTATATAAATATATATTAATATGTACAGTGAAAATCATATTTTTTAACCAGAATACCAGAAAATCATGTGAAAGTAGCCTAAAAGTCCCCTTATAATAATATTAAAGTGAGTTTTTCTACAAAAAAGCATTAAAATCTATGCCGCATATAGCAGGAAAAGCAGAGGGAACCAAGTGTTAAGAAACTGTCCCGCACTTTTCGTAAAATTTTCCGAGCATTGCGAAACGCGACGTCACGCTTTTGCCTTGGTACAGTACATTGCGAGATAGTGATATAATCA
Source organism: Heliconius himera (assembly GCA_021202915.1). Lineage (NCBI taxonomy): Eukaryota > Metazoa > Arthropoda > Insecta > Lepidoptera > Nymphalidae > Heliconius > Heliconius himera. The sequence continues at coordinate 1,015,850 of JAJHJA010000827.1, forward strand.
CCCTTTTAGTGGAAAATAGAGTTTGATCGATACATCCTATCGAGATATTAAACAGATAAATTATATTGTAATAATTTCATTATCTATGTTGAAATGAAAATACTTGTAAACGACTTACATCTTCATCGTACGTACGTACTTTTACAATAGTTAAGGAGACTTATATTATATATATTATATGATAATAAAATATTTTTTTTGACGATGAATTAAGATTCAAATCCACGTAACGATATAATAATAAATGAATTGATCCCATTAAACATTGGAGATGTTTTGTGTAACGAATCTTCATATATAGTGTATGAACTAAAAGTGGAGACACGTTGCTAACCTTACTCTATCCACTTCATGAAATGCGAGAAGTATATATCTTAAGACAAAAAAAATATATAAAATAAACATAAAACTAAAAAAAGATTAAGATAAAAAGATATCCGATCCGAAAAGTTAAACCATAAAAAAGTTACGCGCCTAATAAATAAAAGCAATAACTAAGTGATCTCAAGTACGCCTGCTGTTATGCTCAAAAACTAATATGACGATTTTTTTCGACAAAATATAGTTGGATGTCTCTCTCTATAGCAGGGGTTCCCAACCTTTTCTAAATCAAGGACCACTTTTATATCATTCTTGGTAGCAGGGACCACTATACATGTAGGTATAATAAAAATTAATTGTCATAATCAAACAGAAACTTCGCCTCACCATCCCTAGTCATAAAATTTAAATCGCTCGCGGACCATATTTAGGCTTCTGCGGACCACTGGTGGTCCGCGGACCACTGGTTGGGAACCACTGCTCTATAGATAGGA